>CM014087.1:1413184-1554997 GCA_004119915.2 Collichthys lucidus
CTGACCCCCTCTTGGCTCTGTTTGGTACTTCCCTACAGCCTAGTACCTCTAAAACGATGCAAACTGTTCTGGCATTTACAACCCTATTGGCTAGACGACTTATACTTCTTAACTGGAAACTTTCTCAACCCCCATCCCACGACAGGTAGGTGAAAGAGGTGTTACTGTCCATAAAATTTGAAAAGCTCAGATTCTCCCTCCAAGGTTCCTTGAGCTTATTTGAGAGGACATGGAGACCTCTCTTACATCATATTGAATCTTTAACATCTTTGCCTGACTGCACTGATTGAGCCCCCCCCCCTTTTTTTTTTTTTTTAATTTATTTATTTATTTTTATTTTTTTATTATTGTTATTAATTTTATTTATTAGTATTTATTTATTTTGGTCACTTATCATTTTGTACCTATTTGTATTTATTTGCTTATTGTTCTGTGGGTGTAAGTATGAAAGGGATTGTGGGAGGGATAAAAAGCATAATATAGAAAAGCAATGGAAGTTCTCTGCTGTATAGGAAAATGTTGTATCAGGATTGTTCTTGGACTGCTACAGTACTTCCAATAAAGAAAGATATAAAAAAAAAAAAAAGAAAGACTAGACTGTAAAAACCTACACGCAGTGGTGATGGGAATGACTGTGAGTGAAAGTGCATTTTTATTGTTTGTGAATATAATGTCTATTGATTCCAGTGCACAGCAGAGGAGCATTGACCAGCGCGCAGCGTTTACTCACATAAACCCAAACTCAATAACACGCTCCTCATAAAAGCTAATGCGATCATGTTCTGTCCTCTCCAGCTAACTGAGGACTACATGGAGATCAGATCTGAGGCAGTAATAACAAAAAAGGTAAAGTAATACACTCTGACCAACGTGCTGCTGGTTCCTCGTGTGCCGTGTCAACATGTATGAATCAAATCACTAATGAACTTTAAGCTGGGCGTGTTTTTTTTCAGACGTCACCTTCAGTAGCTGATGAAAACTTTGAGATGTGAGAGCCTCATGGACTCTGGTTTTTCTTAATGAAACTTGATTTGCATTTGGCTCCTGGAATAAATCACCTTGTTATAGTGTAACATTATTCCCTGTTGGTCTCAGAAGCTGTGCATGAACCTGGTCCGGTCCAGCAGAAACAACAAATATATTTTATATAACACGTGATTCAGTTTTATCTGTAACATAGTTACACTCAGTTTGTCTTCATTGGTTCCATGTCTTTACTAATTCTCTTGTTATTTCAGATCCCACCTTGCAATCAGCTCATTTCCCTCACCTGGTTTCCCCGCCCCTCCCCTCACCTGCAGTCCATTTGCTCATCAGTCCCTCAGCACATATATATCCTGGTCCTCACTTCATCCCTGCCACATTGTCTCGTTCTGACCTTATTTTGCACTTTGGATTCCCGCCTGCCCCTCATCAGATTTGTTTGTCTTTCTGCTCTCCTGGTTTTGACCCTTTCTGTACTTTGGACTGACTAAACTACTCATCCATTAAACCTGTCTGCCTCTGAGTCGTGCTTTTGGGTTCTCATTGCCAGCACCAGCACCAGCACCCTGACATCACCAGTTGTGCTTTTATCACCAACATTATGCAACTGAAGTCTGAACCACCTGGTGCTAGTTTAAAAACATTATTTTAACAACCTGCCTGTCGTCTACCAGAGAAAAAACAATACAACAAACTCTCAGACTGAATATTCTGGCTCGGTTTCAGTTTCCATTTCCTTAATTGCTTTTCTTTGTGAATGGGCCAGAAGTGAGCGACTTTAATAAACCATTTGATCAAATCAAAGACTTGGTTTCTCTGTTTGCTTCAATAATTTTTGTTCTTTACTTTATTGCAAAGTTAATTTGAAGAGCATTGAACCGTTTTCCTCTCCGTTGTGGGCTGGAACTTAATTGCATTTGTCTCTATGCAATTCCTCGTTGCTGCTGAGATTCTTTGAACGCTACAGAAACGAGGAGAGTCTTTCCTGCCAAATCTGTTTGCCAGTTAGAGTCCATTCTCCACATTAATGTTTCCATCCCCATCTCACTTAATTAAGGAGCAGAGACAGAACAGTGTGCACGGAGCAGAGGAGGCGCAAAGGTTCATGTGATGTTTTACTCCAGCAGCAGCTCGGTGGTTGTTGTTGGGAAGCTGAATTACTTTTGGAAACGCTGTGGCCGAGCTGAATTGGAATAGTGCATGAAAATGTGTTGAACTGCTGCAGAGCATCAGCAGAAGACGGGAAGCAACAAAGTGCGTGGAGTCCAAAGTCAGCGCTGTGTTTCTGTAAAGTGATTTTCTTGTCCGGGCTGAGCCAAACTCTGCCGGGCAAAGTGACGTTAAATTGAATCAGCAGATGCAACAACACTGTGCTGTGTATCATTTAAAGCCGCACACAATTTAGATTAATAATTAATTTATTCTTAATTGAACCTTTTGGACTTTTCCACCGGGAGCTGCTGCCTGTTTTTGTTTTTCTACTCTCATGGTGTTAAACGTCATTTTCAACAGTTTCTGCAAACACCACTAAAGGTTTATAGCTGCGTGATTCGATTACAAAGCCGCCCACGATTTTCGAGCGCCGCGGATTCATTAGTTTATGAGATTAGCATTATGGGATTGCAGCTTTATTAGAGAGGGCACACAGCCGAGCGGGGCAGGAAGGAGAGAGGACGAGAGGAAACGACAGCAGGACCAGAGCTCACAGACTTTTGTCTGCTGGGACAAACCAACCTGACTCTTGATTTGTTCAGTAAGCTGATTTAGTTTCACAGTGGTCTAAAGTCGAACATCCAGGGAGACTTTGAGTGGGTTGTCATCCATTAAATAAAAGAATTAACCAACTGTTGTGTATTATTGTGTGTCAGTCTCCTGTGCCACCCATGAGTCACTGTTATATCGCTGAGTCATGAGATTTTCTTTAAAAACCAGCCACTCAAAGTCGGCTTGTGCCGAGGAAATCCTTGACTCTTTTTTCACAGAGCGAGTTTTTTACAAGGTATTAAAAAGACGAGGAGCTTCAGTGTGAAACTGTGGAGCTACAGAATAACAAAACGATGTATTAAAGTCAGCCTGGGGTTGAATCTGAAGTCAAGTCAGATGGTGCAGAGGGATCGCAGTCACTAAGTTTTGCTTAAAGCACTGTGCCTTAAGATAGAGCTGCGAGCATGGCGCTGTCACTGCGTCACGTATGAATAAAGCTGTTCCCTCCCTCCATCCATCCATGCATTCATCCACCCTCTGCTCATCAGTATTCATGCAGTGTAGCGGAGTCTCCCTGCTGGCAGACCCGCTGGAGGTGACATCTGGAAAAGGTCCTGCGAGACCAGAATTAACTGTGGCAAGTGATTGGATAGAGGGGAACGATTGAGCGATGGAAGGAGGCATAAAATTACGATGAAAGGGTTTAGAGGCGATAAGGTGAGGGGGAAGGAGGGAAGACGGGGGTGAAAGGGCAAGAAGCAGAAATCAGGGGTGTCATTAAAGATGCTCAGGTTAAGACAGGAGTTAGAGAGAAGAGACAGGACATGAGAAAGAAACAGACACGAGATAATGATTCACAGCGTTGATGATGATGATCACATGGTCGGCTGCGAGGGGATGTTCTGCTTTGTGTGACTAAAAACACGATGATGTCCGTTCACTCTGCAGGCAGAACATGTGATAGAAAATCGTTAAGCACTCAGAGGACATGGCTGACATGGCCTAAGACCACGGCCCCAACTGCGATCAATACAGAGTGAGAGAGAGAGAGAGGAACCGAGAGAAGTCAAATCAATTTCATACAGCCCAAAATCACAAATCTGCCTCAAGGGGGTTTTAAAAACTGCTCGTACGACGCACTGACTTCAGACCCTCAGTGTACAGAAAGGTGTTGATTAGTTTTACATCCATCCATCTTCTGTAACCTCTCCATGACAGGGTCACACGGGGTCATTGGGCAAGAGGTGGGGTGCGCTTTGGACAGCTCGCCAGCTCGTTACACGGTTATACCAAGTTCAGTGTTACAGGTTTCTCTGTGTCTGTATTGAAGGCACTTTAAACTGGTCTCTCTAAGACCAGCGTGCAGAGAATCCTCTGTGATCCATGTTCTCTAGGCAGACTTGCAGAAATCAGCAGCGTGACTTGAATTGGTTCATGAACGTTGAATTTGAGTCTATCTGATCGGATAATTATTTGGCCGTCATGCAACTTCTGGATGTCGCCAAACAGACCTGAGGCACGGGACCTCCTCTTCACCATGAAGACCTTGAGAAGGATGAAGATACAGATCCGAAAAATCAATGAAAAAGGCAACGGCGGCCATGAGAGAGAAAGATGTGCAGCAGAATCGAGGAAGCTCGAAAAGGTTGTGTTCAAGTGACTGATACAATTAAGGAAATCACTCACAAAGTGTTAAAGCTGATGGACTGGTGTCGTGGGTGGTTCGTACTTTACTTAAAGAATATTCAGGTGAGCAGCAACAAGGTCTGAAAAATCCAAACTCTAAAACCTGTGAATAAGAAATATCAAACCAGGTTGGAGGCAGCAGCACTCTGTCCATCACTCCCTCCCTCCGTCCTTACTGCTGATGGACTGACATGGTGTGATGATGAGCCTCGTCCTTACTCTCTCGTTTGACCCCCGTCATTGTCGAGAGGGCCGAGATGGTGGAAATGAGAATGGAGGATGTGCAGAACATTTAACGGCAGAGGCTTCTAAAGATGGACAAGCACCAGAAGATGTTTTTGGATTTTTCATTGTGTCAGACATTAAAACTGCTTTTTACTGAACACAACTATTTCACTTTGAGCAAAGTGTTTGAATTCTAAAAAGTGTTTTTCATAATAGACATTAAATCTAATTGTGGCCACTCGAGTGCAGCAGCAGCATTTAAAGAAGCATTTTAACACTTCAACACTTATGGAGCAACATTATCGCCCCTTTAGTTTCTGTCCAGCTCATGAATAGAAGTCAGATATCCACTCTTCTTTTAGCTGAGGGAATATGTGGAGACCTATCTGTGTTTCCAAACAGTCAAACTGTGGGTTGGAGAGCTCAAAGCTTCATAAAGCTGCAGCGAGGTGCAGATTCAGGTGATCGTCTTTTGTTTGACCTTTCATCTTGTTTGGTTTCTGGGAACATACTTCTAAGAGACACATACTTTGGTGAGAATCATGGAGATATTAATGGACAAGCTGCAGAGCTGTGTGATCATGGTCTGTGCTGTGGTCCATGGCCCTGATGAGGGTGAGACATCAAGTCCCTTTTATAGTTTGGCGGGTCTTGCATAAGCAGCTCTGTCACCATATGTGTTTCACTGCAGAAAGATCTGATCCGAGCTCGTTTTGTTGTTGGATGTTATTTTCGACGATAGTCCTGGTGCTGCACGAAGCCCAGGATGCACATTAAGTTCTACCATAACATCAACCATAGTTTTACACAAAGTGTCTCCATGTTCTGTTTTTATATAATATATCCTATCAATAGATGGTGCCCTTTAAAAAACAGTGTCAGAAAAGAGAGAAGATGATTCCAGCTGAAAGAGTCAGTGTCACACTGGGAGAACTAAAATACTTGATTTCTCTCTCGTACACACTTCATGTCTCTGCACAGCAGCCAGTACATTTTCATTTAATTTAACCGCTGTGTTCACTTTCCTCTTTTATCTGAAGGACTTTCAATAAATCCAGAACCTCCCTGTTGAGTGTATGCATCCCCAGCCCGCTCATAATTAAGCTGGAAATATCCAATTTTATATTTACAAGACAGCAGACAGCATAATGGAGTATGTCCATAAATATGTTGAGCAGCTGTTCTCTGGAAAAAAGAGAAGCCAGATTCATCATTGTGGACAACTCGAACACAGAACGAGAACGAGAAGGTTAATCTGGACATTTTTGTCTTTCAGCCTGACAAAATCCACGTATCAACTCCTGTTGGTGTTCCTGTGATTACAAAACATCTGAACCTAAACTATCCGTCAAAGATTTGTGGTTTTATCTGGATTACGTTCTTTAGTCACTACAACCCGTCACCGTTATTTTATTTTTTTTAAATGTCAAACTGTTCCTCATGTTTTAGGTATTGAACTGTAAACTATACAAACACATTATTGGTATTATTACACAGTTCTGGCTTTTTAGTTGTTTTACATATTGTGAGTTTAGTTTAAGTTTTTTAGTCTTCACTTAAGACAGAAATTTACTTTTTAGTTAATACCAAATCTTTTCTATGAACCTTGAAGTTTGACTTATCAGTTTCCTTGTTTTGTTTTATTGATTCTTTTCTTAATAATTTGAGATTAAGCAGAAAAAACAGCTCAAGGCACCCACAGACTCTGAGAAACCTTCAGCATGAGGCGGATCTGAAAAGGAGACGGAGACTTTTATTCATATTTTTATTCATATTCTGCCTTCTTGAAGATTCATCAGCAGGAGCATGGCGTGAACCTTGACTTCACTGCACATTAAAACTACAAGGACGAAATGAAAGCAAAGACCAGATGAGCCACTCGGTCTTTCATCAGCCTCTACTGTACGTTCCTGCTTTTCACTTCTTCTTTTCTTTCTTTTAAAACTTTCAGGCAGAAAATCAATAGAGGAGAGTTATGGAGGGAGAGGCAAGCCGAGCACTGAACGAATAATTGCTTTGTACAAAACTGAGGAGGAGGAGAGATGGATGATTGGTCCTGGTCTTCTAGCATATTACTTTTTTTTTTTCCTTTTGTTTGGTTCAACCTCTTTGAGCATGTTGCCATGCAATCATGTGGGAGTGTGTGTCTCTGGTAATTGAAAACATGCAGAAGGACAAAACTGAAGAGACTATGTGCACATGTACAATATATTTTAATTTCCATGAAACCTCCATTCACATGTTGATGGAAGGCAACAGAGATCAGGAACTCTTTCAAGAGAGAATAAACATGTGACACACCGATTATTCAGAGAGCCGGGTTCAGTGTCAGGAAGGTTTTCAATGTAATAAAGAAAAATGAGAGTCACTGCAGTTATGAGTGTGACTGCAAATGTAAAACTAAAGGATGTTTGCTTTAGTGGCAGACTGGCACATGACAGTAGCCTGCTGAGGTGGTTTTCTTGCCGGGTTCGGCTCCTGGCATCCCAGAGCTGTCGGCTACATGGAGGACCCAAGCAGCAACTCCATATCTGGGAAATGAAGCCGATGTGGAAGTGCTAAAAACTGTAATTCCTCAGGTGACAGCCTAATTCAGTCTCCATAAGTCCCCATGTTTAAATGTCCAGCTTCCCAGCAGAAATACACAAATTTACAGCCTGGTACAAAAAACAGTGCCACATATTTTGGGCTGGTGGGTGTTGGTGTCGCTCATGCTCTGTTCATTTTAAACTGTTATTGACCAAGCTAACAACAGTTAGTGTTTTTCATCTTAGCAATCTTTCCACCAGGAAAGTCTGAAAGATCTGAAGATGGATAGATAGAGAGAGATATATTTTGTGCTTTCGTACAGTAATCAGTGAGGCCCGGACATGGATGCATGTAGCAGTCGCTGTAATCACTCAGACTGTATCAAACTGGAAGCACTCTGCTGCTGCTGCATCATAAAAGAGTTTCAGTGGATGCAAATACACTGTACGCCTCTGACTGCAGGATGCAGTGTCATCACTGACCTAATAAAACAATATCAATGAAGAATACCTGAAAATTACTTTTCAGTTTGATTCTGACCTGCAGCATCATCTTCGTCCTTACTGTGTATTAATATTAACACACTGTGGCATCATAAACATGTGAGCTGTGACTTATTTTTTTTCTGATTTATTGCACAGGTTGCATAACCGTGTCTGAAATCACACAAACCGCTTTCGTTCTTGTTTTGCTTTGTCTCTTTCACTTCAACCAGCTGTCATGTGATCACACAGAAAGAAATCTATAGTTTCACTTGGCTGGCGAGACAGAGTAAAGATCGCTGTGACTCTGTGCAGCTTTTTCCTCTCACACCTGCTTCTCATCATCTCATCAGCTCCTGCAGTATTTAACAGACGCTGCCAGCTGCTCACGTACCAGCTCTGAGAAGCTGATTCGTTGAAGAGTTTCTGGACGCCTGTTTCTACCTTTGTCTGCTCGCTGGTCTGAAGATTTCCCCCCTGGATGTTTCCTGTAGTGTTACATGTTGAAAATAAAAAATCTGTTTGTGCTCTGCACTGTGGGTTCAATGTTCTGCCAAAGCTCCAAGCTTAATATCTGTATATCAGCATATATTATATGTATACCTGGCTCTTTTTTTTTTTTGCCTACCAGCACCTCAGAGCCCAATAATTAATGTATTTCATCTTCTATCTTGTGTATTTAGTGCAGCTTCATGCAGTGCTATTAATAGAAACAGTAATTAGTATGGGCCTTGCGGGTAAATTGATTTAATGTATGTAATGTAAGCAGAGACCACAGTGTATAATGAGTACTCTTATTTCTGAATATTTCTATAATCTTGCGTTAAATAGTGTGATAAATAAATCCATGTTGTACATGGAGTGTTGTTGTACTCATCACTTCAGTTAGAGCAGATACCTGCCTCCTTCAGATCTAACGAGAGAGGCTCAGCAAAGCTCTTCAGCTTCGGGCTGCTCATTAATCCTTATTCTACCTCACTGACGTTATTACTATCAGAAATAACTGTTGCATGATCACACGAGCTGGTAAAGAAACTAAACTGAACGCTGCCGTGTTCACAAAGTTGGTAAGAAGCAACTTCCAGAATATAACCCTGATCCATTTATTCCATAAATAATAATAAAAAATATAATACATTTAATTTATAAAGCACTTTACATTTGAATCAAATCTCAAAGTGCTACAATACACACACAAAGAATATGCACATAAAGCAACAAAAACAAATAAATCACAACGGAATAAATCACGTTAAATACGATAAGATGCGGGAAAAAAGGAAAGTCTTAAGTCCTTTTTTAAAACTTTCAAGAGTCTGAGATGATCTGAGATGGTCGGGGGGCGTTCCAAAGACGGGGTGCAGCGGCACAGAGTCTGTCGCCCATGGTGCTGAGCTCGGTCCTCGGGCAGAAGAGGTTGTTAGAGTTTTTGGAGCGGAGGGATCATGTGGGGGTTTGAGGGATGAGCAGTTCTTTGAGGTAGGTGGGTGCGTTGACATAGATGCATTGATGGGTTAGAAGAGAGATTTTGTACTTGATTCTAGCGGAGATTGGAAGCCAGTGCAGTGAATGAAGGATGGATGGATGCACTCGTATCAGGATCCTAGCAGCGCTGTTCTGGACTAGTTGTAACTGCTGAAGGTGTTTGCTGTGGGTCCCGATGAGGAGTGCGTTACAGTAATCAAGTCTGGAGGAGACAAAGGCGTGGACTAGTTTTTCACAGTCTGGTAAGGTGAGATTTGGCCGGAGCTTGGCGATATTTCTGAGGTGGTAGAAGGAGATCTTGCAGAGGTGTTTGTTTGGTGTTTATAAAGTAAGCATATTGTTCCATTGAAGTCTTGCTCGGTGTCTGCTGTCTGTTCATTGAGTTACAGTAGCAGCCACTGAGCAAACAGCCGAGCCGCAGCTTATCTGGCCTGATCAGGCGAGGAAGCACATGTACAGTGTAACTATGCAGACTTGTAAATAACTCTCTTCATTACTCCACTCAGTGGCACGTCTCCCTTGCCAACCTACAACCTGCGTCTGATCCTCCAGTTGATCTCAGGGAGCTGAAATGTGTCTGACACTGCAGCAGAGCGTGCTTTTCTAATTTAAGGCTGCAGGGTCCATTCTGCACAATGAGTACCTCGCCCTTTAAAAGCATTACAGCACCCTCGGCTGTCAGAAGAGAAAGAAAGGTGTTTTTTTTTTTTTTTTTATAAAGGTGTTGCAATATTCAGGCAATGCTGTTGCCTCAGGATCGTTATTTCCACAGAAAGTTTGGTTCTCACTGACTAACAGAAGCCAGGGAGAGACTTTAAATCCATCACACATGCACAGCTCAGGAGAATATCTGCGATGAGTGTCTCATTGTATTTTATTAAAATCTGTTTCTGCTCCTTTCTGTAATGACTACAGACTCACAACATTTTATTTCACTCATCCTCTCATGTTGGTATCCGCGCATATTAAAACAGTTTCTATCCAAAGCCTGAATTCAAACACGACACATCTTCAGTGTCTCATCTGTGGATGAAGGACTCTGCTGCTGCTGCTGTGCATTAGAGTCTCAGTGAGACAGATAATGGGGATGCCAAAGTTTCTGTTATATATGTATTATATGTACTGTAATGAACAGGACTGCATTATATCAGAAACTCAAATGCAACACAGGCGACAAGTTTCATAACCAGTTACTTCGAGTCTGCTGAATCGGATCATTTCAGGTTTTTCTAACTCAAACTACCAAAATTAACAAAAATCTGCATCGTGAAGTTTCGTCCTTCATCACGCTGCTCTGCGGAGCATCGGAGCACAGGTGAGGAACGCTCTGATCTTTAACTCAGCACACTTGGTGAGAGAGAGACTCGGGCTTTATGAACTGCTGATGATGAATTATGTTCCTTTAGAATAAACAGCCGCCCTGCTCAAAATTCAATTCTGTAGGAGGAGGCTAACCCTGTGAAATGATGATGCATCTGCCTCGATTTAAATCTTAAAACTATAAATGCTGTTTTCCTAAATACTATTTATGCAGGGATATGGTAAACATCAGTTAATATCGGGCGTCCAGCAATGAGCTTTTCCTCATCAGTCCAGACGCTTCTTCATGCTTGTAAGGTTCAGAAAGTCCTTCAACTACTTATTTAGGTTAAACAACAGAAACAAAAGGACACATTCCATTTCCCAGTTTGTTAAATACGACTGACTAGGATGCTGTAGGTCGCCTCTAGCCTGATGTGCTATTGAAGTCAGGTGTAAAGAACAAGAAGTCTGCAGCACACGGAGGTGGATGGTCGAACAAACCGAACTTTTCCTCTGGAGTGTTTGGTTCACGTGACCAAAAGTCAGCGTTGACTTAAGCTACGTACTTATTACAACTCAAACCACAACCCAATCAAACTGCAACATTTTAAACTGAATTAAATCTTGTCTCGTCTTCTCCCGCTTTATCCATTTGTGACGGGAAGCAGCTTCAGCAGGAAAGCCCAGACTTCTGCCGCCCAACTCCCTCAGCACCTGCCCCCTGAGACCCCTCCCATGGGTGGTGGGCCCATGTCACCCTTTCGGGTTGTGCCCAGCCGGGCCCCATTGGTGAAGACCCAACCACCAGGCGCTCGCCAACGAGCCCCACCCCCAGGCCTGGCTCCAAGGGGCGGCCCCGGTGACCCACGTCCGGGCAAGGAAAACTCAGCTCCTTTGCTGGAGACATTTCATCAGGGGAACTGAGCTGAGCTTTGTCTGGTCCCTCACCTAGGATCTGTTTGTCTTGGGTGACCCCACCAGGGGCATGAAGCCCCCAACAACAAAGCTCCTGGGATCTCTGGATCACGCAAACTCCTCCACCACGGTAAGACGGCAGCTCCAGGAGGGGACTAAATAAAATGTTATTAAAGCTTTATTTTGAAAGTCTACCAAGATGTTGCATATTTGTCATTGTGCTAACAGGCTGCTGTATTTGATGAGCAGCTGGAAGCGAGAACATGTTTGTTGGGTTTAATGAAGAACACAGGCTCAGAGGTTTGCTGGGTAATCAGGACTTTACTGCCAAACGCGGCGACGACAGCAGGTGAGAGGACTGGCTGGCATCGCTGGACGCTTTGGGCTGAGACAGAGTGGCAAACTGCAAAACATACAAGGCAAGAGATGGATGAGCGAAGCTGTGAGCATGGCTGGCAGGAGTGCAGACAAAGATCTTAGATACAACATACAAATACAGAGAGACGAACAGGAGAAGACACTAGTACATCCTTTTTCAGCAGTAGCTTTAACCATTAAACAAACCAAAATTCAAAAGTGCGTAAAGAGTCAGTCGGTGGAAAGCGGATTGTTGAGATGATCCCTGCTTAGTGCAAATGTTGGCCCATCCACAGCGAGGTAGAAGCAGTCAGCCGTTAATCAGATTATTTGGCAGAGGCTAGTCTCCCTGTGTGCGGATTATAGCAGCTGGCTAATGGATGGTTTCATTTAGACACACAATAGGATCGAGCGTCTATCTCATTTCACAGCGCTTAAAACACAGACTGAAGATCTGTCAAGGCAGGAGCCGCAGAATGAAAATGAATCGTCTACAAAGACGATGAGAGAGTGTGAGACATTTTCCTCCTGCCAGAACATTTTGGAGCGCAGAGAAATAGATTTTCGGATTAGTTTAAATGATCCAGGTTAGAATTAGGGGTACGCTTGTACCGGAGTCAAACATGGAAAGCTTCAGAGAATAAAATAAGACGGTAAGATCTTTGTTGGGTTTGCTGTCAGTCAAACTCTTTGTTAGATATTGAAGATAATGACTTTCACATTTCACTCCTGGGTCGTGTGGTGTAAGGAAAGCGTGCGCCCTTTCAGACTGTCAACAAATATTCTGAATGTGATAATTAAACTGTAGAGATCTCAGAATAATCCTGCAGATCTGAATGATAACTTGCTTTGTCATCTCACAGGAGGATGCATGCAGACTTTTACTGTCTTAATAAAAAGGTGATAGGCTCGTAGCTTCTGTCAGTATTTCTGAATGAGCTCCCAGAACCGAATGTCCAAACACACCGAGCCCACAACAGTTACAGCACAGAGTGATATTTGCTTAAGGAGCTGTAAAGCTTTACAAAACTCATGACTCTGTCTCAGAGGAACCAGCATTACCAACTGAGCAGCTGCTTTGCAGCCTCAGTGCTCCCTGTACAACATTTAATTCTAAATTGAAAATACATTTCCTCTCTCGGAACAACCACCTGGACCTGATCTGACACTCAGCTGGAGGCATTCATCTGATCCACTGATGCAGTATTACTGCAGACACATTGTGATGTACAACACTGACAAGATTGCAGCTTGTACAACATCAAGAACTTTACAACATCACCTTTTCCTCTCCAAGGAAACTCCGATCAGCCATAACATTACGACCAAATATTGTGCAGGCTCCCCAGCCCTGACCTTCACTGGTAGGGCCTCCACTGATCACACTTGTTTGTCCAGCGCTTCACGCAGATGCTCGATTTGTTTGAGATCTAGGGGAATTGCTGTTGTGTTCCTCAAACTGCTCCTGAACCATGTTTGCTCTGTGGAACATCATCCTGCAGAAAGAGACCACTGCCCATCAGGTAATGCCGTTTAAATGAAGCAGTTTACATGGTTTCCAACACAGCTGAGGTCCAAATGAATGGCGGGACCCAAGGTTTCCCAGCAGAACATTGCCAAAGCATCATACTATCTTCTCCCCATGGTGCATCCTGGTGCCATGATAACAAGATAATCAGTGTTCTTCACGTCACCCGTCGGTGGTCGTCATGTCACGAATGATAGGTGTATGAGCTCATGAGGGAATACACCTCCAGCATGCATGGCAGCCTTATGCACAGTAATGTTATGTAGCACGTACCTAACACAGACATCTTACTGTATGCTTTCTGTCCCATAACCTCTGCTTCCTTCTGTGTCTCCGGAAGCTCAGAGCGAGGACACATTCATTCATCCAGTGAAATGTAATTTAATGACAGGCAGCCGACCCTGTCTCCTACAAATTAAGTTCATGTGCAAATAATTCCTACGTGTGCAAACATGAAGAAGCCTGGCTTATGTTCACTGGCAACATGTTGTTCCAAAGCAGGAAACAGAAGTGCTTGTTAGGTGGATATACAAAGGCAAATAACTGACATCAGAGACCAGGGGTTGAAAATTCGAAGGGATTGCCTGAGTTGTTTGAGGTACTTAACCATAGTTAGTGTATTACTTACAGTAGACAGCGGATCTTGCATGTTCTGCAAGGTAACATTGTGTTTTTTGCCAATGAAGTCTGGCTTTAGAGATAGCAATACAAGGTCAGCACTCGATGTTTCTGTGTAGCAAATATATCAACACCTCACAATCCTGTGATTAAAAATATTGCTAGGGATAATTTATTACTCCATACTAATTTCTATTCCCTTGGGTGAAGTTGCAAGTTGTGGCCAGAGCCTTAACCACAAGCCGACATACTGAACATACTCACTTCAGTGAATAAAGAGTAACTTGTTGTCTCCAATATGATGCAGTTGTCAGTAGATTAAGATTATTTTTTGTCAAACTGCTATTTTCAAGTTCAAGAATGCATTTTCAGACTCCAGCTCAATGCTTTTCCCCAGACACACACATCTGAACTTTCATCATGGCATCATATTCATGCAGACTTTCAATCATGCTGCATTTCATTGCTTGAACCACCCGGTTTCAAAATGCTGATTAGTTATTAAGTGAGGAAAGAGGCAGACTGGTCAGAGCAGAGAGAGAGAACACGCCGTCGCTTTGCATCTTGTCCTGAAACGTCCTCGACTTCACACGTCCCCCTTCATAAACCAGAGGGGAGTCTGTCTCTCAGTCTGTCTGTGATGCCGAGATCAAACTGATGATGGAAGGTAAATGACTTTGACCCAGGACTCTCCATCATCAAGAGCTGAAACGGCATCCATCTGTCCGTCTGGAGGGTTTGCCTTCTTCACACCAGGCTGCCTCTTCACCTCAAGTGACTTTCACGGATAATAAACGGCCGACAAAAATCTATTTTTACAGAGTGCTCTGCGTTTGTCCTCCACTTTCCTTTCTTGGCAGTTTTAATTCCCTAATTATTATTTAATACTCTACTTTGCTGAACGTCAGTAATCGATGTTCGGCATTTCCTTTTTCCAAGAACCTTCAGCAGATAAAGTTTGCTTCTTCTAAACTAACTGATGAGCATTTATGCTTTCTCTTAAAGCCAAACAGATTTGGTCACAATCTCAGTCAGTCAGTCATGTTGTTGCTGTTCAGCTAGGGAATCTGTTCTCCTCTCAGCTGCCGTCAGCTTTTCATATTCCAGTATGAAATCATTGTGACCCTCCTTCACCCCATTCAACTCCTGTTCATCACATCCAGCAGCCCAGAGCTCATCAGAGCTCACGCCTCGTCCAGTCCAACATTCAGATCAGCCATTCTCTTCATGCAATCATCATCATGAGCGCCACCAATCACTCCTACAGCAATCCTGGCTTTACCAGCCATCAAATAGTTTCAGCTGCACATACTTTAACCATGGAGCGGTACAGGAGATCGGGAACTGGTTTTATAAACGGTTTCTGAATCGTTGTTGAAGGTATTGAAAATACTTGATCTGATATCAGGTCACCAACATTTCCAATCTACACGCTACACCAACTTTTTCCAGGTGACAAATGAATCGCTTCAATAGGTAAAAACATCTGGATCGGACCAGATGTGAGCAGGTAGTCACAGCCCGATGTTCCGACGAGGATTAACTAAGCAAGACATGCAAAGAAGCTGTTTTACATTTTAAATTAAATTAATTGATTGTGATTTTTATCCATAAAAACGGATTTTGTATCTGCATCTGCCCAAACTGAGGATGAAGAAGCATCGCTGATGTCATCACATGATGGATGATTTACATCAGAAATAGATTTTATGGTAGCATCCACGTATCAACAAGCTAATACGAAGAGTGTATATAAACATGTTGGCAAATGTTTTCAGCAGCAGAGTGCAGGTGGAACTTTAGACTGAAAGTCCATCCAGGTTTGACCATGAACGTGGCTACCATGCAGAAGATAAAGTCTTTAGATGTGGAGCGTGGGTGGACCTGAGGCGTTTGTTTCTTTCTGCTCTGAAGTTGGACCTTTTTAGTATGGGGACTTCTTCTGTGGCCTTTGGGACTGCAGTCTTTGGACACTGTCTTCCCTTCGCACCCGGTTGCAGCTTGGTTACGGATCTGCAAAGGTTTTATCCATCGAACATCAGCGTCCTGGGGCTGTACCCTTCTCACACCTTTCATGGTGTCGTTTAACCATGACGAACATCTTTCTTTAGCTTTGACCATGCTTCATCTCCCATGTAAGGATCCTGTTTAGTAACCTTTGGGGAGAGATGGAGGCAGATGTGTAGATGATGTGAGAGTGATGGAAGCTCTGTGTTTGGAGTGGAGTGTACGTACACAAGAGTGGGATAGAGAGGGAGGGAGCGCTCCGCCCTGAGGGAATCATACACACGTCTGATCTACAGCTGCACACTGCCATCTACAGGTAACTACCTAATACACCTGGAATGTCTTCAGGTATCATTGAAAGACTCATGTGGAGTCACTGAGCATGAACCAGTCCACAGAGTTCAGATTTCTGTAGCAGCCTGTGTCTATTTTAACTTTTGCTTCCACCTGCCAAGTCTGCTGCCTCCAGTCAACATATTCATCAGACTGGTTTAAAATAGGAGCTCACGCGCACGCTGAACAGGAAATGCTGCATGGAACAACACTCCCCCCTAGTGGCAATAATGTCTTATCACAAGCACATTATTGTGCATGCATCATATGCACACTAATGCAAGAAAGAAGGATATGAAACCAATCCTGCATATGTGTGGCCTTTTTAACATATCTCTAACATGATTTGTTACAAGTTTGGTCGGCTGAATAAAACATTTCAGGAACGAGTATTTCTGTTGCTGCTGCACTGTCAGAGAAATGAAAACAAAGAACGTGAAATAAAAGATAAAGACAAACAGGGAGAGAGCAAAGATTTAACCGTTAAATAAGTTTGAAAGAAGGAGGAGCTGTTCACCATGCTCCTCTCACCACTATCACACTGCTTTTATACATATTTATATTCAAGGCAATGACGGAAGATGTCTTCCAGTATAACAGTGTGCCTCACTATTGTGTGAGGACATGGAGGAATAGAAACAGGAAGATTTCTAACACAAAACAAAGTAATATTTGAAATGAACGCAGTAAAACCATTTTGGCAAAATATTTATTTTATGTTAATTTAATGTTGATTATTATGGCTTTTGTTGTATTTATATGGGTAAATTCTGGAATATGCTGGACACCAGAATCCCTGTTTTAAACAGTTTATTGGAAACATTGGTACAGTGCAACACAAGAGGCTGGAGGTGACTCGATGGACAGGTAGACACAGGATGGTGTTGGTGGGTGGTGCTGTGGCTCTGAGGCTCTGATTGGTCTGAGGCTGGCAGGAAGGTGCAGGGTTGGGTTTGACAGATGCTTCAGGTGTAGGTGCCGGGAACAGACGGATGTGGCAGGTGAGTGACAAACTGGATTCCTGAAGCACAAAACAGGATCAGCCAAAACTGTGTTCATAGACGGTTTGATCCCCAGCTCCTCCGGTCTGCATGTCGAGGTGTCCTTGGGCTAGATACTGAACCCCACATTGCTCCCACATGAATGTGTGTTCCTAAAACTGATGAACAGCTGGCACCTGTGCACCACATCCCACCCTTAATCATGACCTTGTTTTGCACTAATATTTATTTATTTATTCATTACCATGACAGGCATTTTACCAGTATGACATTTTTCTATTTTTATGACATTTTACTACCTGGTGTTTTTGAAAGACAGTTGAGTGAATGTATGCATGTATGCAGGGCGTGTGCAATGACTGATAGGCTGGATGTGTTGTTTTTGTGCAGTGTGTGTATGTGCTATGCGTTTTTGCTGTTGTTGTGCTGATATGTTGGTTTTGTGTAATGTGTTACATGTATTTGCTGCTGGACACCTTCATTTCCTTCAGGATCAATAAAGTATCTCTATCTATCTACCTTGTTTTTGAGTGAGCCGAAGACTGGAAAGTCAGTCCACTTGACATTTACGTAGTTACCTATGCAGTCTGGGAACGTTGATGGAGAAAACCAACAGTAAACCCTCAGAAAACCTCATGACAACCTTAAACATGAAACTAACAGTACCAATATGCCTCAACTGGAATATAAGAAATAGTTCTATTCATCTTAAATACTGATTTGGTTCATTAACATTATCGTGTCACTGCATCCATCTGACTGTGAAGCAGCCGCTCAGCTGCATCGTCTCTGTGACGATAACCACAGTACATCCCAAAAACAACCGGCTGTTGTCGAGATTGAATCTGTGACCTTTTCCCGACGAGTGGCTCCAACCACTAATCCATCCTCCCGTCCCTCAGCAGATACCCGATGCAGTCGACCTTGTAAAGAAGCTCTCCGGTGACCCTGACACTAACCGGATGATGCTGATGATAGCGCTCATGCATCTTCATCAACAAAGGGATCTGAATGTTTCTGTTAAACGAAGCTGATTTCTTTCTTATGTATTAAAAAGAGCCGAGCAGCAGTGGGAAAATAAACTTATTTTTATTGATTATTCATTGACAGACAGGAAAGATTTCTAAAATACACAATAAATGACATTACATGTCAGGATTCTTTAAAGACAATGATTTATAATCAACTCAGAGTTCATATTATTTCTCAATATGCGCGACACAAGTTCTAATCTTAAGTATTTGACATATACATCACAATGACTTTACATTCCTCTGTACAGGAAAATGGCAAAAAGAGACTGAAGTATTTACAGTGGGACGTGTAGTTCATGCAGTCAGAGCAGTGACGTGTACGGAGGCTGAAAGGAGTGACACTGCGGTTTAAAGAGCAAAGTGTGTAACAATACAAAACATATATGAGCGACCGCAGGGAGATTTATTCTGACGGCTGATCCTGAAACGACACGTCAGAGAGGATCAAGCCTAAAAATGAATGAATGAATGAAATCATCTACTGTCAGTGACGTGCTGCAACACTCAGAATAAAGAGTTTATATGTTAATTACGTTTAAAGAAAATTATATTCAGGTTAGAATTAAGGGTTTGCATTGCAGGCATGTAGGCAGGATGCAATGTGATTGTTACTGCTGAGTTAATTAATCGACCGTACACTTGATATTCAGTGAGATATCTGACGCTACTTCTAAAAATCTAATCTGGAATGAATTCATCCTGCTGCTGTTTTACCTCTTATAATTCTCCCGACTTTAATAAATGATTCCTGTAAATTTAAGCGTGACATTCACCTGGAAGAAGCTTCAAACTCGTCATAAAATAAAAAGATTTTATTGAATTAAAAATGCAAAATGCGTCTAATAACTGACGTTTCTTCTTGATTGCACTGATTGAACATGTATCTTCATTGTTTGACATCGTGTGACATTCAGTGAGCTCCTTTCTGTGCACGCACCACCACGTTTCTCCATGAAGACACTAAACTACGTCACTACATGAAGATGGTGCTGAATTAGCTCGGTGTGATTGTGAATCTCACTGGATTACAGATATTCTTCTAGTCAGATACTAAATTGTGTGTGTGTGTGCGTGCGTGCATGTGTGTGTGTCTTTGCATGAAGTCTGAAAATGGCTCTGGCTGCTTCTCGGGTAACACGGCCCTGTTGACAACAGGGGGCGACAAAAGCTCACAAAGAAAAATGAAAAGACGTGTGGACAGAGAATCAGGTTACATTTTACATAGCCCTCCTGTCCCATGCCTGTCTGCTAACAGGCCTACAGTGCTGCTGTCAGGGTCGGTAGGTTTTCCTTTCCTTCAGTGGTACATACATGAAATAACGTGAACCAGAGACATTCGTCATCCAAACACAAGAACCTGCCCCAGAAAACAAACTCTAGAAGTGAGATCACTTTGCTCCAAACACAGCATCATTTAAAGGCAGATTAAGTGTTTGCATACATGATCACACATTATTTCAATATGTCATCCCACCAGTTTGGATTTTACATCTGGGACCCTCCAACCCCGACTGTTCTCGCCACGTTGATTTGATTGACAGCATGCAAATCAGTTAACACCGTGTTGAACTGTTGGAGATGTTGGACCGCCCCTCAGATCGGTCCTCAGAGTTCAGACTGGACTCCGGAGAAGGTCACGGCTGTTTGCGGTGAACCATCTCGACTCGGTGCCTCAGAATTGGATTTTTTCTTTTTTACCGTCATGGAAAAAAAGATCTGACAATTGAATTTGCAGTGTTCTTCACCTGGAAAACAATCAGATTTCAAGGCCAGCTCTTCAAAGACGATGCATGTCGCTGTTCTCGTCCCATATTGCATGCAATATTGCCCATTTCTGTCAACTTACAGTATTCTCTCACTGTGCTCTCAGAGCCATGAAAGCTGCACTAGGCGAACTCTGTGAAATTACAAACAAGGAAAAGCTTCGTGTCCCTTTAAAAGAGGCTTCAGATCGACAGGAAGTGATGAATTTGAAAAGCTCTTTGCTTTTCCTGTCCCGTCCCTTTGGTTTACTGTAGTACCGTTATTTTTTTAGTCACATTATGAATAAGTGTTGTGTGCAGTTTACAGGCATGATTTTACATGTTTTCTATATATCAGAGATAAATAAACGACAGCTACCTCGTGCTATTATGTGCAAACAATGTGCAAAGTTGCCTAGTGCAGCTTTAATAGATCGAAACAATCAAATCAGAAGAGTTCAGATTTGAACCGATGGTTTGAGTCTTTTGGGATGGGACTGACTTAGAAGAAGTCCGTCCCGTCCCCGTCACAGTCTGTCCTCACTCAGTCAGTCACTGCAGACCTCTGTGTCAGGTGTCAGACTGGCGTCGTACATTCAGGCTGGTCTACATTCCAACATCTTCTTGAAGGCCTTCCTGAAGCTGTCGTCCAGGAAGGCGTAGAGGAACGGGTTGAGGCAGGAGTTGGCGTAGCTCAGGCTGGTTATGAAGTAGGAGATCCCGATGAGCAGCGGAGTCGTCCTCAGGTCCGTCGTCAGAGCCACGATGGTGCTGAGATGAAACGGCGTCCAGCAGAACAAGCACACAGCCAAGACGATGAACACCATGATGGTGACCTTCTTCTTGGCCTTGTCCAGGGCCTTGGCGTTGCTGTTGAGCCGCATGTTCCTCAGCTTGTAGAGCATCATGGTGTATAAGATGCAGATGGTTGAGACCGGAATGGCGAAGCCCAGGATGAGCGTGTAGATCCGGCTCGCTTTGAACCACAAGCTCTCAGGGCTGGGGAAGCTGAGCACGCAGCTCTTCCTCCCGTCGTTTGGGTTGACGTAGACGCCGGCGAAAACGGTGAAAGGCATGACGATGAGGATAACCAGGATCCAGACGCACAGCGAGATGATCTTGGCTGCTCGGTAGGTGCGGTACGGCATCCGTTTGGACCTCACCGTGGCCAAAACAACCAGGTAGCGGTCTATGCTCATAACTGTCAGGAAATAGATACTGGAGAAGATGTTGTAGTGGTCTATGCTGAGGATAACTTTGCACAAGACTTCACCGAACGGCCAGTAGTGAAGCAAGTGTTCGGCTATGTTGATCGGCAGCACCAAGGTGAACAAATCATCGGCGATGGCCAGGTTCAGGATGAACATGTTGGTCACCGTCTTCATCTTGGGGGCTTTGAGGATCACGTAGATGACAGCCGTGTTGCCCGTCAGTCCCACCGCACAGATGACGGAGTAGATGACCGGCAGAATGACGTAAAGGTCGTAGAAGGGGATGGGAGGAGTGCAGTTCAGGCCGGTCTGATTCCCTGACGTGAGGGAGTAGAAGTCCATAGAGTCGTTGCAGACTAGCGGTCCACCGTCGGGGATGGACACGTTCTCCATGTTTGAAGAGAAAGTGAGAAAAACTACGAGTTTCTGAACATTGTGAGGCAAATATCCACCGAGTTATTAATTAGAGTATCACAGGAGCAGCATCTTTATCTTCACTGAGCCTGGAAACTGATCGATGCACAGTTCACACAGAAAGAAAGTTAAATTAACGTGGGATTGTCTTCCATCTCATCACTGCAGTGGAGCTCAGGCTCTGACCACTGATGGAAATGTATTTTCTCTGTTGTCTAAGGTCCATGGACCACGAGCAGGTCAGTGAGAAGGTAGTTTAGGGTCAGAATTTCACTGTTGGTTTAGTTTCTGGAGAAAAAGAAATAGGATGGGATAGTAAAAACTTTTCTCATGCAGTTTTACCTCATACATAAATAATAATCCTGTCAGATTAATTTTCTCCGGAGAAAATCTCACCCCAGCAGAGTTGGTCCGCGGTTAGACGTGGATCCAGATGTCCAGCTTCATGCTTCATGCTTCATGCTCAGTAAGCTGCTCCACTGTCCGCTGCGTTTCTCTTTAAAAACATTTGACACTTTTTATCTCCACGCGCGTTCATTGCATCACTTTTCCTCCGTGGAAAGCAGATCCTGCATGCGTCCTCACATCCTTCCACCTCCTCCTCCGTCTGAGTCTCTCCTCCTCTGCTGTCGAAGCTTTAAAGTGAGGCTTTTTAAAAGGTGTCCACGATCAGGTTTACGACGGTTATTTATGGTCTCTGGTTGCGGCGGCGCTTCCTGCGCGCTTTTGGAGACCGTTACCAGGGTTTTACGCACGAATGGCGCATCCCGCAAATCTAGACAACAGAGAGATGTGGACAGCAATTAGTTGCCTTGCAAACATTTCTAAACATCCCTGCAGATGGAGCGTTTACAGCCTGGAAATGCAAAGACACAAAGTCCAGGTAGAACTGGATCAGACTTCAGACTGCTAACGGCACATGTACGATGAATGCACGCTTAAAAACAACTGCACCCATTTAAACAGCCATGCAGAATACTTTCCTGTCATGAAACTAAATCATACTGCAGATATGTGGAACAAAACAGACGCCATCTCTTTTTTTTTTTTAACGGTAAAAGTCAAGTCCGGGTGGAACCATCCGATCTATGAAAAATGATCTGAGCAGACTTACTGTGGAATCAGTCGACGAGTCTTTCAGGAAAGTTTCACAGATATTAAAGTGCAAACAGGCGGGTTACCGTCCTCTGTGTCCCCGGTAAAGACACTCTCTAGTCCGGTCTTATCTCTGTGGAAGCGGCGCTGCTCACCAGCCTCTCTCTCTCTCTCTCTCTCTCTCTCTCTCTCTCTCTCTCTCTCTCTCTCTCTCTCTCTCTCTCTCTCTGCTGACGTCATTCCCAGTGACAGTCATGTGGTCTGTGAAGCTCGTGCTGGCCAGGTAAAGTTTTTTTTCTCCTTCTGCTAATGTAAAATTATTTATTAGGATCTATAGAAAGATAGAGAGACAGATATTGATTAGCATGTACAGTAACCAATAACACACAAGAGGCGACCTGTGAAATAAAGTCCAAGTGCCACAAAAACTGCAGTTCCTCTATCGTCCACCTGAGGCTGGCTCCAGAAGTGAGTCAGTCTCCATAAGTCCCCATGTTAGACAGCAGAAATAAACATGTTTACAGCTGTTGTGGAGAAATTTCTGAAGTCAAAGTTCAAAGGTCAGGGGTTCAGAAAGTGTTCAGCAGCCTCTGATGTCTGATGCTGTTTTATTTATTGAACTAGAGACACTGTCAAAGTTGATCAGAAGTGCCTGAGTCGGTCTCACATTCTGCCCAACTCATCCTGGTGGATCGACTTTAAACCCCAAGATAACAGCACAAATACTACACGCCCAGAATGAGTCACAGAGAATGTCTTTACCCATGGAGGTGTTACTGTCAGCATGTTCTAGTCTGGAGACACACATGTCTGTTTACAACAACAAGCTATCTATGATGTCTATGAAGGCAGCAACAGGTCTCTGTGACCCTGGACACCACAGTGTGGAGATAGACTGGCACCTACTGTTCCCAACCAGAGACAAACAACTAACACTGCTGAGGACCTCAAGGTCACACGGGACCTCAAGGCCACACGGGACCTCGTGTAACATAAAGACAGAAAAGTCCAGAACACCAGCCTGGTACAAAAAACAGTTTTGGTCTCTGTAGCTAATTTCCCCGTTCATGACAACTGTACTGAGGGTGAATTTATATACAACTCACCTGTTCACATTATATTAAGACTTAAAGTTATGCAGGATTAAGAGCGTGGACGTCACAGACTACGTCCATATTTTTCTGCTTTGCACTGCAGGTAGCACTGTGATCTGAAATTGGTGAAGCCCTTTGGTCATTTATTCTCCAAATCGAAGCAATCCTCCCATCAGTTAGCACGTACATAAAGTTTGGGGCAGTTTGTCTGTCTGTCTGTCTGTCTGTCTGTCTGTCTGTCTGTCTGTCTGTCTGTCTGGATTTCAGCACCAGCGTCATGCCTGTATTACATTAGAATAATAATAAAGTCCAGGACTGATGTACAGTTGACAGAAAGCTGCTGGTTTGGGTTTTTTAACAAGGCCTTACAGAGTTTTTAATCACATGGGAGGATTGGAATCAAGGCAGGAAGTCTCCCCGGGGGGTGAGACTCTTTGACGTCTTCTGTGCAAATCAGAAACTTTCAAAATTCCCACTGTGACATGTCAGACGGAGGGGAAAAAAACTCACTAGAACGGCATTTGCAGAAAGTTTGGCTCTTTAAAGACACATGGCACGTATGAAATCACCTCCCCGACTGCGTCGCCTGTGTGCTGCTCTTATTCTTCAGTTTCCAACTGTTGTTCTCCTCCTCTTTCATTTTTCATCACAGCAGATGACAGCCCCCAAAATGAGGGATTATGGGTCTGATGCGTTCTCTCTCTCCCTTTGCCTCGTGCATCACCTCATGTCTTGTCGAGTTGCTGTTTTCATTTCCTCTTTTGGAGTCTTCAGGAGATCGTGTCATGTTTTTTTAAATTGCCCAGATGTGCTCTGACTCACAAACGGAAAAAACTAAGAAGAGTTTTCTGTCTGTTTTTCTTTTAATGGATCAGAGTGGCTTCTTACAATCCATTTTCTGATCTGAAAGGAGAAACTACAGCGGCTACTGAACTTCGGAAAAACGTGAAATGACCGATCTCAAGTTAGTGTCAGTCAGTTTGTCCGGTCTGGACACTCTCTGTAGAAACATGGAGGCAGACTTCTTGGATGAGGACCCACAAATAATGCAAGGCAATGCAATGCCTTGCATTGTGGGAGGAAGTACCAGGAGACACGGGGATAAAATGCAAACTCCACACACAGCCCGAGCCCCACAGAGGCCCCAGAACCTTCTTACCGTGATGCAACAGTGCGAACCACTGCACCGGGAACCAAAAACAACAGTCACAACTCAGGGTCCACTTACTAGCTTTGGGCAGAACATGAATATCTCACATGATGACCCACCGAGTACTGAAGACAAATGTCCACACTGTCTGGAGGGCTGGAGGAGACACGTCTCAGCGCTCTGGATTTACGTCAGTCCATCCAGATCAGTGACTTTAACTGCAGGAGAGGAAAGTCCAGAGAGTCAGCAGAGTCTGTAGCATCCATCCCTCCATGCACCTGCTGTAATTATGCAGCATCACATGCATGGTGTTCACGCGTGCTTCTTCGGCGCCGTTATTTCATCCCAATTAAATCTGCAGAATCATTTTGCAGATATAACGATCTGCAAAATCCATTTCCTCCTCAGCTCTCAGCTCAGCTGCCTTCAGGTGCACGCGTCGTCCTTCTAACCTTCCTCTTCACCTTAATCTCTTTCTCCTCTTCGCCACTAAAGGGGGATTAAAAACAAAAGGATCATCGCTTTCATCCGGATTCACAGAGAGGGCAGTCAGTTTCACATGCTGGCTGCACAGTAAACACTTTAATCCTCCTCTCCTTCTATAAGCGGTCATAACCGCTCTGATCCCTCACCTCAGCTCAATATTTGAAATTTGAAACTTTTCTTTTCCACAGCACCTCCGGTACGAGCTCAGCACGTCAGATTTTTCATCATCAATCATCAAGAAAACATGGATTTTTGATCTGGAAATGAGCTGGAGGTGCTTTCACATCACGACTGTATCTACCAAGTAGGAAACACTTAAAGGATAGTGCACACTGTTTCTTTTACGCCTGCTCCTTGTTAACAAACCACTACAAACATCAGCGAACACGCTGAACGCAGCTTCACTCAGCCGGTCAGAGCCATGCGAGCGTTCCTCGTAGGTGAAAGTAAGAAATGTGTGTAATCATAAAAACACTGAGAGTGACGGAAACTTCACGATCTGGCCAACTGTGTTCAGTAATACCACGCTCCACTGTGAGGACTGTTCCTGGCAGTGACAGTAAATCATAAAGCAGCTCAGCCTTTTATTTTTCCAGTTAGTTTTCTGTTACACACATTTACCTCCACCTTTCTGCAGCTGTCACTGAGCAGGAAAGTGAAAGCTGCCTTTAAGATAAATGTGGATATCAAGCCAAGTTTGAAATTAATGAAAAAAATCACACGTGGCATTTGCATTCAGTGAAAAAAAATATAAATCAATCCAAACCATCAGACGTGGTCACAATCACTGCAGCTGCTTCTGTGTAGCAGGATCTGATCTGATCAATAACACAGAACAAAGATACACAGGGACATAAATAATTAGAAAACATAATAACAGCCACAGAGCAGTGAACGTGAAGCATGTGTGAGTATACTGTCTCCTTTCAAATGTTGCTCCAAATTCAAATGTGATAAAGTTTCCATCAACTTTATCACATTGAAGAAATATTCAAGAATATGTGAGAAAATAATAAATCAAGTTTACATCAAAGCTTTTTTTTTACTGTCCGAGATCATTCGTATTTTTTTTTTAGTGAAGGAATTTGTGGCTGTACATGGAGACATCAAGATCCAACCTCCAGCTGTGGTCCTGCTTGACGTCCACCACAAATAATACTACTTCTTCTCCTTTCGGCTTTTCCCTTCAGGGGTCGCCACAGTGGCAGTAACCCTGTCTTGTGCATCCTCTTCTCTCACACCAGCTTCCTTCATGTCGTCTTTCACTGCATCCATAAACCTCCTCTCTGGTCTTCCTCTAGGCCTCCTCCTGTCTGGCAGTTCAAAACTCAGCATCCTTCTACCAATATATTCACTATCTCTCCTCTGGACATGTCCGAACCATCTCAGTCTGGCCTCTCTGACTTTATCTCCAGAACCTCTAACATGTTCTGTCCCTCGGATGGACTCATTCCTGATCCTGTCCATCCTGGTCCCTCCCAAAGAGAAGCTCAGCATCTTCATCTCTGCTACCTCCAGCTCTGCATCCCGTCTTTTTCTCAGTAGCACTGTCTCTAGACTATTATAGTAGTATTAGTCGTCATCGTCGTCTGCTCATAGTGGGAATTGTTGGGTCTCTGTAAATAATAATATACAGAGTACGGTCTGCTCTGTATGGAAAGTGTAATGAGAGAGATTTGTTTCTTGTTTCGGACATGACAGAAACTTAAAGAGGATAAACAGAAGAGGAATCCCTTCAACAGCAACAGATTTGTATACAGACAGAAAATACATGAGCAAAATTACAATATGGGAAATTAGGATGAGCAAACATGAATCAAGAACGTGGATCAGAAAGGATCGATCAGCGTCCAGGTGCGGCTTAAACGAGTAGTGCACGCGGCCGCCTCTTGACTGTGATGACCAGGAAAGAGGTCAGACTGCAATTACACACAAGAGGCAAAAAGTCAAGGAGAGCGTTCACATAGATGAAGAAGAGACGAGGGCATCGTTCACACAGAGGCAGAGAGACGAGAGAGAGACGAGAGGGAGACGAGAGGGAGACGAGAGACGAGAGAGAGACGAGAGAGAGAGACGAGAGAGAGACGAGAGAGAGAGACGAGAGAGAGACGAGAGAGAGAGACGAGAGAGAGACGAGAGAGAGAGACGAGAGAGAGACAAGAGAGAGAGACGAGAGAGAGACAAGAGAGAGAGACGAGAGAGAGACGAGAGAGAGACGAGAGAGAGACGAGAGAGAGACGGGAGAGAGAGACGAGAGAGAGAGAGGAGAGAGAGAGACGAGAGAGAGGAGAGAGAGAGACGAGAGAGAGGAGAGAGAGAGACGAGAGAGAGAGAGACGAGAGAGAGAGACGAGAGAGAGGAGAGAGAGAGACGAGAGAGAGAGACGAGAGAGAGAGACGAGAGAGAGAGACGAGAGAGAGACGGGAGAGAGACGAGAGAGACGAGAGAGAGAGACAAGAGAGAGAGATGAGAGAGACGAGAGCTTCGTTCACGGGCAGCGTTCAATTTTCCACAGAGCTGCAGATCCTCACTGCCGTGTGAAGCTCGTGTATCTTCAACAAGTTTTAGGTCCAAGGTTTTTGTTTTAAAGTTGCAGATTGCAACATAATGAATACACGTGTACACTAATGAAAACATACTGCATTCCATCCCTGCAAAGAAATACTCTTAAAGTAATCTTACACAAATATTAAATGTTGTGTGAACATTTGGTTTCCTGGTGCTAAATGAATCACACGACCTTTGACCTTTTATATTATTACTGGTTCCGCCTTGTAGTGCTTTGTTGCTGTCACAGTTCAGGGTCACAGGGTGGGTTGAGTATAGAGCGCACATTCATTCACACCTACAACCTCCAGTTTAGAGCTTCCACTTCATCCAACCTGTGTGTTCAGAGTTCAGAGCGTGGGCGGGAACGTTTCAGAGCAGCATGCAGGAAAGAAAGAGGGTCACAGGACGCCTTTCCTGATTTGATTGCTTCCTTTAAGAATACATCAACTGTCGAGCTGTCAATGAAAAGTTACGGCTGAACATTTCTGAACTGCAGCAGGAGAAAAGACGAGTGTGAAAGAGTGAGAGATGTTTTATGTGTCGGAGGTGTCAGAGTTCTGACACTGAAGGTGTTTATGTCGCTCTTAAAAGCCCTGACGACAGCAGCTGATGGATGGACGCGTGTGTGTGTGTGTGTGTGTGTGTGTGTGTGTGTGTGTGTGTGTGTGTGTGTGTGTGTGTGTGTGTGTGTGTGTGTGTGTGTGTGTGTGTGTGTGTGTGTGTGTGTGTGTGTGTGTGTGTGTGTGCATTTTCTATTTTCTCAGAGTTTTTTTTTCAGATTTCCTAACTTTGGTTCAGTTTCAGACTCGTCATGGAGGTGGGGACATTTCTGCAATACTTTTTTAAATGTTCAATTCTCCCAAATGACCAAAACAAACATTTTTTGCATTTAGTTCTGCTTTTAAACGTCTGGATGAGATTGAGACAGCTGCAGAGTCAACATGACTCATTTCACTGTCGGAATTTGGTCCAATAACATCTGGAAAGTTCAGAAGAGCTGCATGAGGAAATCATTTTGTTCCGCTGGCAGAAATCTGAGCTGCAGCCACAAAATGTGAAAACAAACACAACACACACAGGTAACTATGCACTGAGTTAAAACAAACCTATACTGAACTATAGACAAATATTTTGAAACATGTAAATCAGTATTTTCAGTGATGTAGTGCAGTGGTCCCCAACCACCGGGCCATGGTCCGGTATCTGTCATTTGCTACCAGGCCGCACAGACAGACTGATTAGAACAATATTTTATTGATTATCAGAGTCTGATGAAGGTGTTTTATTTTGAAAAATGACCAGATAGATTCGTCTTTGCCTCTCAAAGCTGCATTTAAAAGACAATATCAAAATTCATGCACCCTGTGGAAGTGCAGTGCAGTCAAAATGTGACGTGGGAAGCAAATCTAGAAGAAACCAAATCACAACCAAACAAAATGCTGATAGCTCGGAGGAGGAGGAGAGACGGCAACAATCAGGAAGAGCAATCAGGAGTTGATTCAGGTGTAGCTCGTCGTCCCGACTGCAGAAAAACACGCGAGGAAGCGCGGACAGGGCGGGAAACGTTATCACGACATGCAGACAGCTGAAGGAAACTGAGGAGTGATGATTCCCAGGCAAGTTGTGCAGTTATGTGACTTTTCAAACAACTGCAGTGAGAAAGTGAAAACAGTTGCACGGATCTCCTACGTGCATCAGACATAACACGCGTCATGCATGCTAGTTTTTTGCTTCGTTTCTTTCATTTTGAATGTTTAACCCATTTACAGAAAGAAAAGAAAAAGAGGGGTGGGCGGTTTCTAACTTAAGAAATAGCAAGTCCTGCAGCTATGAGCTGTGTCTTTAGTCTGAGCGGATTCAGGGATAATCTGAGATGATATTATCCTCCGAGAGTCTAAGACACGCTCAGTCTAACGGGTTTAAAATACTTTAAGCTGTGACAGCTCATCGAAGCCGCTGTCACAGCTCCAGCTGATCGTGTTGATGAGCTGTGATGATATCTGACGTCTCTGCCTCCATGTGCACAGTTTGAAACCCCCTAATGTAAAGTAACATGACTTTTCTTCAGATGTCATCTCACACTGAGGGACGGTGTGCCAATTTAAATGGCGCAGTGTTAACACAAGTTTTGGGAAGCGGCGAGGAGCCCGAGCTGCATGCAGCTCTCACTGCAGATAATATCTCCCGTGTCTAAACAAACCCCCCAAGACCAGATGAGTCCAGCTTCCCATAATACCGCCTCTTTAATCCATGAGCACGCAGGGAGACTTCCAGAGAACATAAACGCCCTGACACAACCCGAGAGGTGGCCCAGCGATGATGGATAAGGCTGCTGTTTGCTTACGTTGGCACCGGAGGAGCCGGTCACAGCTTCAGCGTCCTGCAGTGAGTAAAACACTCAACATGACACAAAGTCATAAAAGACAGTAAAAGCCCATTAAATGGCCAATAAAATAACAAATTGCATGTGAAGGCCGAACAAACCAGCTGCAGATTATCGGATGAAAACAAACCCAACAACCGGAAAAAGAAAACGGGCGATACGGTTGCTAAACGATGGCAGAAATCCATCCAAACAAACTCCCGGAAACATCTGTGTGTTGCTGGGTGCCTGGATGTATCAGCCATTAGATCATCATACTTGGAAAGCTCAGCAATAACAGGACGACGTCTGGACAGATGCTCATATTCAACAATGAGTGCTATGAACACCAGAGAAGAGGAGCACACAACCTGAGACTGGTTCTTGAAACCTGCTGCAGTTCACTGGAACTTGGAGGGATTGAGGAGGCTCAGTTACTCTCTGCTACGTCTGCCAGACTTTGGATTATGGCTCGGCAAGCCGTGCATACAACACAGCGGTGGCACATTTGACAGATTCAAATGAGTTTTTAAACATTTTCTTTTTTATTTCTGACTGAACAGAATACCGACCGACAGTTTTCAATGTTTTTATGCAGCCTTGATGTGAAACAATAAAAGTCTGAACTGTATTTATCAGACATCTCATGTAACTCGAGAGTGATTTATGAAACCTCGTGACCACAACCCCAATTTCACCCACTCTCATCTGGTCACAGTGTCACGAGTCAATAGTCCATTTAGAAGAAAACGCAGAGCGGCGTTGTGCTCGCACCTGAGCAATTCATCCATTTTCTAATTCACTCGTTCTGTTCAGGATAGACGTTTATTTCTGCACATTTACAGACGTGGAGACATGAAGCATCATCGACAGGTCGGCGGTCAGACAGAAAGCGCATATAGACAGCCTCATTCAGACTCCCACATGCAGACACTTCACTTCTTCCAGGTCATCTAACATGCATGTACTCTGACCGTGGGAGGAAACCCACACGGAGGGAACACACAGAGAAAGCAGCGTCCACACCGAGTTAACCACCGAGCTGCTGCTGCTGCTGCTGCTGCTGCTGCTGCTGCTGCTGCTGCTGATGCTGCTGCTGCTGCTGCTGCTGCTGCTGCTGTGGCACATTCTGTGGAGCCTTTTCTATCTTGATTTGGTTTCTCCTCATTATGTGGAAATCAAGGCTGTGATTTCAGGAGGTTAATTATAATAACGTTAATATTTTGTTCTTTGACTTGAGAATTATCCATGTCTGTTTGCAGATGGATGGATGGATGAAATGTAAGTAACAGTAGATTCTTGTTTTTATGGAAACACATGATTCATTCATGATTCACATAAAGCCTGTCTGTGCCAAAAACATGCACTTTCAGTAAAGATATATATACTGATGATATAGATTACATATGACAGCCTGTTCTGCAAAAACAGTGTGTGCATATATCTTTAAGAATTATGTGTAATCTGTGTGTCTGGCTGTGGATAAGTAGTAATATTTCACACGGGTGGCAGGTCCAGCTTTCAGGTGCTAAGTGCACCACACACACACACACACACACACACACACACTCAATTTAGCCGAATAGAGATTTATTTTCTGCTGCGAGAGGGTCAGAGTGAGAGAAGCTTTAGCATCTTTATTTTTTATTATATTACTGTTTTTATTCATTTAGCTTCACGCTGCTGCTAAAACTGTTGACACAACATTTAGGCCTATACAGTGAACTCAATAGAATAAAAATGGAAAAAGAGATGATGGAATAAAAAAAGAGGACGGCAGCTGCTCAGAGACTGAAATAGGGATCAACAGGTTAAAGTGAAGACGTGAACATGTTCTGCATCTGAACACAGACTGGGAGATATCGAAGCTGAGATGAAGGGTTGAAATCGTGTCAGGTGACGGAGAGAGAGGACTAAAAATAACTCGACTCTTTTGAATAAATATCACTCTCACGACTTCCATCAGCAGCTGAATCCAGCAGATCTGCAGCTCCTGTCGGCTCCACGTCTCCTGCAGGGAATCTTCATCCCGAGTAATGAAGACGGTCACAGCTCGACCACAGCGGCGAGATGTGTCATTACACCGACTCTCTGCAAGTAATGACTTCTTCCAACGACTATTGTTACATGTAGGATGAATGACAAACTATCATTTCTATGCTATTGTGATCAGAGATTCTCCGGTCTGATTATATGGACTCATGGAGGCATTGAGCGGTGAACAGCACTGAGAGGTCGGCTGAGCAGTCAGGCCACACCGACACGGTGCATCGCACAGCAGGTCCACCTGCTCACCTGGAAAGCTGCAGCCAGTTCAGTACATCCACTCCAAACAGTGCAAACAGGGCCTGTTTTTATTTCATAAATTACATTTTTACAACAAAAGAAGCTCGTCGCCTGTGTCATCGCGGTCTCCCAACGATGACCCATTTATTTATTCTCCCATGTTTCTGTGTCAAACTGACTCATGGTGACAGCGGCTGTGTCCGAAATCACTCCCTTAACCACTATGTAGTGCACTATAGAGTGCCCACGCCATTTTGTAGTGGTGTCCGAATGTTTAGTGTGCACTATATAGTGCACTGCAGTTCTCCTCCTGATCAAACAAAACACGAAAATAAAACGTACAGGACAGTAATTAAAAGACTGTAATTTAATAAAAAATGCAGGTAATAAATGGACAAGTATTACGTGAGATGACATTGTTGTGGTATGTTTTAATTGTGCAACAGCAATGACTTAATTACCGGCGACAAGAAAAGTGTCCGAACATTTCTTCTGTTAAGCTCACTATATAGTCCACTACATTTATTTCCCTATGTAGGGAGTAGGGAATGAGTGAGTGACTTCGGACACAGCCAGCATGTTTGCGTGTCTGCTGCAGCCTGCATCCTAATCCTCAAGGGCAACGGCGCACCGAGTATGTCCATAAAAAGTATTTGTCTTTGTCCGGCTCCAGTTGTTATAATAAGCATCTGACAACAGGATCCCACAGAGAAATCTTTTCCTTTATCCCGTCATTGTATTTGCTTTGGAAGTCTCAGTGAGGGGAAGGTTTACAGTAAATCTCTGGATTGCAGGATGTCAACAGTGGAAGCGTGAGCGTAGTAACGCGTCGTTTGTTCTGTGGAATACAAACGTGCAGCTTAGAAGAATGTGGATGAGACTTCAATGTTTATTTGAGCAGCAGTGCAGGCATGAGGCTGCAAACTGAAACCAGGCTGCCAAACTCTATTCCATCCTGATCCCGTGACGGGGGAGAGATTTCACAGCCCGGGTCAAATGAGAGCTACAAATAACATTTAATTTCTCTGTCAGAGAACACTTCAGTCTAAATATGCAAAACTACCAACAAATTCTTATTTTCAGGTGATTATACACAAATAAAAACACACTGATATTCAGTTTCTGCCACATTTTTAATGAGTTTACTGAGGATTCAGTTTATTCTTTAATCCATCGAGGAGCTAAACTAAGAAACAGCTTCGGCTGAGACCTTGGGTTTGACTGAGGAGCGTTACTCCACAATGACACATCGAACAAAGCATCTCTCTCTGACAAAGCCCACTCACACAAAATGATCGACGGCGTCGGATTGAAACAAACGGTGGCACCTCTCAAAGCATGGTGGGTGTAAAAGTCCTTGGTTTAAAAAATAAAAAAGTTGAAAATCCTCCAGTGGGAATCAAGATGTGATGCATTTAAAGGAAACTGATGAAGATTGTTAAATTTCTCCTCTACCTTCTAATCTGTGAAGTGAAAGTTCAGCCATAATCTACTCCTGATTACACAAAAGAAAAAAATGAGTTGCACACAATAACTTTTCGAATTACTCAAGAAATGAAAATATGCAGCACAGACCTCAAATCTCCATCGTCTGGTTTTTACATGCTCCCCATCAGTGGTGCAAAAGATGAAACTGAAACGCCTCATTTCACTGGACTGAATATGTCTTTTGATTGCATGGCTCATCTCTGAATTCACACACTTCAGTGCGTCGGTGTATATTGTTATTGAGACATTGTCTGCTCTTTAATAATATGTGAGGGTTTGATTTTTAAGACCAGTCTGGTTTTCCAGACTGTTTCCATCCCTCAGATCTGAACGCTGCTAATTTTATTCAGTGAGAAAGAAATCAGAGATCCTCGTCATCGGCCTGGAATATCTGCTTATATAACTGTATCTCTCTGTGATTGGACTGAAAATGAGAACATATTCTCCACATCAAGCATCACTGCACTTCCCATTTGTTTCAGGCTTGATTTTTCAGTTTTAATGAGTTATCAATTAAGGCTCTCGTTGCTGGACTTTAGATTATATTCTGTGCTCAGCATCAGGTCTACAGACAGGAACCTGCCGGCTGGGTCTAGATTTGATTTATTTATTTTCCTGCGGAGCTCGGGCTAACCAAGTCATTATTTTTTAATTCTAAACTTCTGTGTGATTAACTGTTTTGCTCTGTTAGCACTCAGACGGTGTTGTCTCAGGGCAGTTTACTGATTAGGACAGAGGTGGAGGACCGAACGCAGACGGAGGCGGCTGTGCTATTAATTCACTTTACCTGCTGCGCTCGTTCCTGTTTCATTACTGTTGGGTCACTGTTTCATCAGGCTCCGCAGGCAGTAATTAAAACTAATTGAGTGTGTGTGATCTCTGTTATTAAGACAAACTCCTGACGAGGACGTAAAGAAAGGTTTTCATCAAAACATTTACGGATATGAAGATAAAGTGTTTGACTAATGCAGCAGTGTACTTCTTACGTCTAAGTGATGATGACTGCTGGTACTGTAATATTATTGATAATGCATTACTGCCCATGGAGGGAGCGTGTAGTCTTTCCATCATCACCCAGGAGCTCAAATGGGAGTTGAACATGCAGAGGAAGTCGTACACCTCCGTCACCGAGTCCATCCTCACCTCCTCCATCGCCGTCTGGTACCAGACAGCTGCCACTGCTAAGACGAGAGCAGACTGCAGCGTGTCATGTGGTCTGCTGAGGAGGTGAGAGGTGGCTGCGATATTCCATCTCTTCCGGACCTGAACAGACTGTGACGTGCAGGTTCAGTCTGTGGCGTGCAGGTTCAGTCTGTGGCGTGCAGGTTCAGTCTGTGGCGTGCAGGTTCAGACTGTGGCGTGCAGGTTCAGTCTGTGGCGTGCAGGTTCAGACTGTGGCGTGCAGGTTCAGACTGTGGCGTGCAGGTTCAGACTGTGGCGTGCAGGTTCAGACTGTGGCGTGCAGGTCCAGTCTGTGGCGTGCAGGTTCAGACCCTGCGGCGTGCAGGTCTAGACTGTGACGTGCAGGTTCAGACTGTGGCGTGCAGGTTCAGACTGTGGCGTGCAGGTCCAGTCTGTGGCGTGCAGGTTCAGACCCTGCGGCGTGCAGGTCTAGACTGTGACGTGCAGGTTCAGACTGTGGCGTGCAGGTTCAGACTGTGGCGTGCAGGTTCAGTCTGTGGCGTGCAGGTTCAGACTGTGGCGTGCAGGTTCAGACTGTGGCGTGCAGGTTCAGACTGTGGCGTGCAGGTTCAGACCCTGCGGCAGGAAGCTGTCGCCCTTCAGGACCTAAACGTCACGCCACTAGAACAGGCCCGGGGTCGTCTCTGACACCGACACCGTGCACGGTGTCTGAGCTCTTCTCATACTTCATTTTACCTCCATTATATTTTTACTACATGTTTGTTAAGCATCAAAACACCAGGACAAATTTCTTCTATGTGGCAATAAATCTGCTTCTGATTTCTGAAAAAGTTTGAGGCTGCAGAGAAACGACACGTTAATAATTTGTTTTGTTTTTTATGGCATGAATTACTCATAATGTTTTGAGTAGAGATAAGTTAACGCTTTGCTCTGATGGATGTTTCTTTGTGTAGTTGTCCACAGTCGGCAGTGTTTGTTAAATACGTGCATAGAATGATGATTAATCCTCATCAGGGTCTCCGCTCCTTCATATTTCATATTTTTTCCCCTCTGATTCTTCGCCACCTCCTCCACGTCCTGCCTGTCAGGGTGATTAGCTTCATCGCTCCCGTTGCCTGGTAACCTGACTAATGACACTGGGCTAATTTCACTACCGCAGGTCCAGCTGTCCTCGAGGAAGAGGGAAGAAAGTGGCTGTGTGTGTGTGTAAGAAGAAGTGAATGAATTTGTCACATCATTATTGTAATTTAAATGAAGACTATTTACATTTAGATGGCACATAAGTATTTATATTATAGTTTCTTTGTGTCCATAGGCAAACATGTCTCAGATAATAAAAGGAAGGATCCTCCATCCTCGTGTGCATCTGACCCAGAGTCAGACCAATAAAAGAAACGTCCAAACATGTCCAGATAATCCCATTCTGCCGCTAATTCTCTGCAGCCACATGGAGAAATGGGCTCTTCAGAGATAAATGAGTTATCTGCAGGTCGCTGTGTGTCTGGCCTGGCTGCATCCTGCTGCTTCACCGTTCACAGTTTGCAGATAAACACAGACCCATCGGACGTCTTCGCCTCTGTGCGAGCGTGTCGTGTCAAAAACACAAGATTGTTGGTCTTTAACAGTGTCGTGTCCCTCATGAAGCTCTGAACTGAAGGACTGGGAGCAAAGTAAATGGGTAATATATAATATAATGCACGGTACACACATTGTGTACTTTGTAAATGCAGTGAGGAATGTGATATTTAAATTATTGTGGCATCAAGAAGCTGGATTTGAAGAATGAAACATTATTTCAGCATGCAGTGTGATCAGACGGGATCATGAAAGCTCAGCTGACCTTTTTGTTTTGCTCTAATTAATCAGCAGTGAGTGACACATCCTGACTTCATGTTATTTTTAGGCTTCATACTGACTCCAGTGTGAGTTACTTCCAAAAGTCTCACTTCTATCCACATTTGTCTCCATGTTTCTGGCACAGTTTCTCATGGATCAGTAACTGGCTCTGCTTCAGAGGATGATCCAGGATATACATTAGGATTTAGTGGCATCTAACGGTGTAACAGTAGTTGCTGGATTTAAATTCACTCCTGTAGTTTGACATCTTATCATTTACTTCATTAGCTGGACATTGCTGCGTGATGAATCAGAAATACCCTGTGAGTATAATTTGTGCAGGTATCAGCGAATGCCAGCTCAAGGCCCACTCACACCGGAGGCGTTACGGCTGCACCGCAGTCCCTGCAGCAGATAGCCACCAGTCTAGTCAATGAGAGCACTCACACAGGAAGCGACACGGCGCGAGCTTTCCGTAGCATTTCTATTTTTGACGCGAGCCGCTGCTAAACCTCGTAAATTTCAACAGAGCACTGTGCACCAGACAGGAAACCCGACACAGAATCAACGTAATAAACTTCCGCCCCCTTTCAAAATAAAACACAATACGCAGTTCATGTAGCTTTTTACAACTTCACATCAACGTTACGTCATGACCGGTGGCACTAGGTGATCAAAGATCGGTCAAAGGGTCTCAACATGGACGATGAGAGACTGATTGTTGAAGTGGAACAACACACAATCATTTATGACACAACAGATGCTTTTTATAATCTCTTCCACGTCGGAGAAGCAAAGTCAGCTGTTTTCTTTATACACTGTTTATCACGGGGTCTCGCGTACGTCCAGGATTCTCGCGTGAATACAGCTGGCACGCAGCTAACACATGTGAGTTGACGACGGGCAAAGGACGCAGCTAAAACGCGGTGCAGCCGTCGCGCTGCCGTCACGGCTCCTGTGTGAGTCCCGTGTCAGACCTCAGAAACGTTCACACTTGGCAACCATCATCGACTTCCTGCCCCTCCACAGGTTCAACCTGAGGTCGCTGGTCTTCAGAGGTTGGATCTGTTGGTTACCCAAGGTGTCTTCTACGCCCTAACTAGAACCAGTGTTGAGTTTGTCTGTTCTGGGCTACTGTAGAAACAGAGATTTCATTGAAGGGGACCCTTGTGTGTGTGTGTACATAAGAGTTCTTCTTACTTTCAGGGGATATTTCTGTCATATTCTTTAAATCTCACAGACCTGACATTTAAACCTGCCTACAAAGCTCTGGCTGGTTTAGTCTAGCCAGCTGAAATATTAGTCAGTAAGCATAATGCCAGTCTGGCACTTTGGCGTGTACAATAGAGTGTTGAGTATACAAAAAAATTGTTAAAGGTCTAAATACTTAAACATTCCTTTGCAATATATTCAGTTTATAAAACTGGCGGTTTGAAATCAGACCTGTTTCTGTCACACCGCGGTGAGGTCAAGCTGGGTTTTTTCTCTTGTCTTGTCATTTCTTGTTTTATTTTGAAAGATAACTCTCCTCTCGTTTCAGGTCACTTGCCCTTCCTCATGTGTCACCGGTCTGATTGTTTCCACCTGTTCCCCATCACCCTGTGTATATATTGTCTGCGTCTCCCTTTGTCCCGTGCCAAAATGTTTCGTCTTTCATAGCGTGCACCAAAGCCCTTTCGCCATAGTCCACAGTCACAGCTTCTTAGCTCTAGTGTTCTTTTGTTTTCTTCCTCGAATGAGTGATTTTTTGTTGTATTTCCTAGTCTAGCCTTTTGTATCTAGCCAAGTGTGTTTTCAGCCTCGTTTTTGAGCGTCTTAAATTCATGTTCCATAGCCTTTTTGTTCCTCGTTGAGAGTGATTTTGATTTTGTTATCTTAAGAGTAGTTCAGTGTTTTTTCCTCCTTGGAGTGATTTGTTTCCTCTAGTTTAGGCCCTTTTCATAGCCTCACTCAGCCGAGGATATTTCTCGTCCTGAATAAAACAACTGTCTGCCTAACTCTGCATCTGAGTCCTCATTTGAGTCCCGGCCTGACAGTTTCACTGCGGACAAAGTGCAGGTTTGACTAATAATACTGATAATGTTTTATTTCCAATCAGGCAGTGTGACACTGAGCCATCACTGATTACGTCATTTACACCTGCTGTGAAATGTTTAAGTGTGTGCTGGGAAAAGGGCACGAGAAGAGAAATCAGGCTCAAGTTTTCACCTTTGTTAACAACGTGTGGACACACTGGCTCGGCTCGGCTCGGCTTCACTGCGAGTCAGTCTAATCAGTCTAATGTCGTTTGGATTGAATCCACTGAGGACGAAGGACCAGCCAGCCGGAGTCTGCGACTTAATAAGCTTTGTACCCCAGGTCCATATTTCCTGTTTTCTTTTTCGCAGTAATTGGTGAACTTCAGTTCACACTTATTTGGCCCTGCAGCAAAAAAAAAAACAGCAGGAGCCTAAAATTGGACGGACAGTGCAGTGATGACGGTTCTCTGAGGAAGGAATCAAAGGCTGCAAGATGAAGTGACAAATCCCAGAGTCCTGGTTTTAAATTTGCTCCATGACATCAATCAATGCAGTCTCAGGTCAGAACCCCTCTGAGGCTTCGGTTTGTCTCTTTTGATTTTATAACAGAGTGGGTCAGAAACACACACACACACACACCGGTCTAGAAGTTTGTCCATTGAACCAAAAACTGGAAAGAAAGGGCAGCCTGTTCTCATAATTACCGTCATCATCAGCATCCTTTCATGTCTGAATGAGGCAGCCTGCATGGAGCAGGAGATAAACACACAAACACAAAAGAAAGAGGTGTGAAAATAAATGGAAGAATGAACACAAAAGGTTAGGAGTGACAAAGGAAGAGAGGGGAGAACGAAGAACGAAGGAGAAGAAGATGGAGGTGGTGGGGCGGCAGTTGTAGCGTGACTGTGATTGATTCGGAGAAGTGCGTCTTTCTTAGTGTTGGCGTTTGTAACAGTAACCTGGAAAGAAGAGGAGCTGAACAAGTGTCGTGCCAGAACCAGACGTAACTGGACAGAGACGAAAAGACTGAAGAGGATCTGAATGGAATAAACTATGAAGAGGAAAAGAGAGCGAGGGCAAGAAGGCACCGGACAAGAGTAGAGGAGGATCTGTCAAGCAGCTGAGGTGTATGCATAGTCACATACTAATGCTGATGCTGTTACAGACATGTGGTTTATTTGAAGATATTTGTTTAGTCATGGGATGTTACCTTGACCAGTCCTAGGTCAGAGGTTATTAGGACGGGGGAGCCAGAGGGCCGCCAGGTCGGCGCCACTGCTAGATGTTTAGTTAGAACAAAGACTTTTTAGATGGATTGATCAGGAGTCAGGCCATAGGTATGAAAACTAAGACTACCTGTATAAGCATTTGTCCTGCATAGGTCAGGAGAGTCTCTCATCATTTGGCCAGGAGCTCTCCAAGTAACGTTTTACTTGTTACGATGCTGAACTTGTAACAAACACGTTATGCAACTAAGACAGTGTCCGCTATGTCTTCAAACATCTTCAACTGCATCACCACTGAATATACGACACAGAGAAAGAACAGAGAATGTAGTTCTACGTAGCGTCTGGTGGAAAGATAGAAACCGAGGGGAAATTATGGATTCTGAGCAAGTAAACAAAGTCTGGAGGGCAAAACTGTCGCTGATGCGACGTCACAGAGCCGTGCCCGTTCACTTCTCAGGTCTCACCAGAACTCTGACATCAGATCATCTGTTTCTTAAAGTTTGCTTGTCTATAAATTTGTCAACAGCACAGGACAAAACTCATCTATGACTGTCACTGATGCTCAACAATGACGAAGCTGTGCCATCGGTGTATGAATGGTTAGGTCCTCAAACTGATGAGCCTTGCATGGTAGCCAATGCCATCGGTGTGTGAATGAGATATGTAGTGTAGAGCGCTTTGAGTGGTATATATATAGCAGAAACGCTTAAACCTTTATGTCCTGAATCTGAACTACATAATTATTCCACTTCTATTCGAACTCCTCGGTGTTCTCCTTGCTGTTCATTCTTTTAAAACGCTTTAACGCACTTCACCTATTGTATGAAATGTGCTGCACAAAAGACTTTTGTATTTCCTTAATGAGTGACTCTCTAACTTATATTTCATAAAAGGAACCTGGTGATGACTCAAACATCTACCTGGGCAGACTTAAACTCCCTTTAAATTCAGTATTACTTCTCTGAATGAACTCGCAGTGCACAGCTGCAGAAAATTGATGTCCTGTATTAAAATGGAGGTTTATAACTGGATGGCTGCACACGTCTTTGCACGAAACCATTACTGCCTATTAAAACAATCTACTGGTTTTATTTCGTTTTTATCCTCGTGCAAAAATGTAATTCTGGCTGTGAATAGCCCTTTCAAAGCGAAATTGGATTAAAGACTCAGTCATTCTCACGAGTCACTCTGATGAGAAAACTTCTCCCATCTCATAATCTTATGATCTCTCTAATCGTTTGTAATTTTCTGTTTCCAACTCTGGCTGTCAGGAATGAATTTATCGACTTGAAGCAGAACAAACACAGACACGTTCGGTTCCTCACGTCTCGGATTCATTGTGTTATTTCCACTTTCCCATCAGTTTCTCCTTTATTTATTTATTCTGGTTGTTTCTCAGTCATTACTCCCATCACCGTCCTCTGATCCACGTTTTTAATGCATCACAGGCTTTCAGTAACACAGACTCCATTTTCTCTGACTTCTTGTTTTCTGCCGAGCAATCATGTTACAGTACATTAATGTTAATTACTCCTTAATAGGAGCTTTTATCTTGTTCAGGCTTTTAGCATTGCCCTTGTTATGTGTCAGTCTGCTTTGCTTTTACTCCAGGAAGTAGTTTCTGTTAATTATGAGAACTTTAATTCTCACCCACTGATGTTTCGAGTCCGTATGACTTTTGGTTTTTCTTTGTGCTTTCTCGTCTTCTTCTGTTCTCTCCCTGACAGTGTTTGTGTTGCAGACGGTGGTTGGGTTTGCTGATGCATCCATCTCTCATCCAGCAAACACTCCTGCTATAAAAGCCTCATCAGTACTTCACTCCTTGGCAGATTATCAGTCGGTAATGTGCCCTGGCTTCATGTTTTAACACTGTTATTCTCATATTTTCTAACGTGTTCTAACTTGCAGCCTTGCAATACATTTCTATTGTATTTCATGCTATTCAAGTTTTTCCCCTGTGAGTGCTTTGCTTTGTTCAGCCAACATTCTCCAGTGAATCACCTGATCTGCTCGCCTTACTTCACCAGTCTTTGTGTTAATTCTGGTAATAAACTCATTTTACCATTGTTAGCAGCACGGGGGTACCACAGGGGACGGTTCTGTCTCCCTTCCTGTTCACGCTCTACACCTCGGACTTCAGGTTCTCCTCGCAGTCCTGCCATCTGCAGAAATTCTCTGACGACTCTGCCATCGTGGGCTGCATCAGTAGAGGCCAGGAGGAGGAGTACAGGAGTGTAGTAGACAGGTTTGTGGAGTGGTGTGGACTTAACCACCTACAGCTCAATGTAACAAAGACCAAGGAGCTAGTGGTGGATTTCAGGAAACAGAGGACCCACCGGAACCCAGTCACCATTGGGGGCACAGAGCTGGACATTGTGGACAGCTACAAATACCTGGGTGTCCACTTGGACAATAAACTGGACTGGACTGTAAACACCAACGCCATCTTCAAGAAGGCTCAGAGCCGCTTGTTCTTCCTCAGGAGGCTCAGATCTTTCAACGTCTGCAGGACCATGCTGCAGATATTTTACCACTCGGTGGTGTCCAGCGTAATCTTCTACGCTGTTGTGTGCTGGGGCAGCAGGCTCAAGACAACCGACACTAACAGACTGAACAAGCTCATCAGGAGAGCTGGATCTGTCCTGGGTGTTGAACTGGAGTCTGTGGTGCAGGTGTCTGAGAGGAGGATGCTGAGGAAACTCCTCAGTATCATGGACAATGCTGATCACCCCCTGCATGCCACACTGACGTCCTGTCAGAGCTCTTTCAGCCGTAGACTGATTCCACCGAGGAGCTCCACAGAACGCCACAGGAGATCTTTCCTACCTGAGGCTATCAGACTTTATAATTCCTCTCCTTTCAGCCGCAGGGAATCTTAATAAAAATAAAAAAAAAAAAACTCACCCACTTACTGTAAATTTCTTATCTGTTCATTAATGTGCAATATTACAACACACTGTTTATAATGTGCAATATTACTACATTTCATATTTAATTCTCATACCACGTGAAATATTTTTATACTTTTATACTCTTGTTTAACTTGCACTCCTTATCTTATCACTTGTTTCATATGGCATTTCTTATTGTATTTCTATTATTTATTATTGTTATTTTTTTTTTTTTTTTTTTTTTTTTTTTTTATTTATTTATTTTTTTTTTTTTGCCTATACTTCTTTTATTGCTTATACTTCTTATTTCTTGTAACTCTGGCACACTAATTTCCTTCGGGATAAATAAAGTTGTTCTGATTCTGATTCTGATTCTGATTTTAAACTCTGCATTTTGGGTCCAAACACAAAACTGAAAGCATCAAAGAAATGACTGGGAACGTTAAATATGTTTGTCTGGAAAAATCACTTTCTATGCAGATGATACACAATTAATATAAATCCAACAATAACATTTTATTGTTTTACTTCCTTTGTGTTCATGTTCTTTGGCCTTACTCTTTTTTGTCTGCCTTTTCTGCACTACACATAAAAGCACTCTGTGTTATTGAACAAAAAGAAAAGACCATAATTATTATTCCCTCATTACTCCAAACACATTCAATAAAGCCTGGTTTCCTGTCTGGCACTATATTAAAATAAAGTTAAAAAATTAACTTTAATTCCAAGAAGAAATTAGTTTTAGCTTCTGAAATATGAATATTCTCGTCGTGACTGTGGTTGTTTCTGTGTTTCCCCATGCTTGTGTTGTTTACTTGTCTGTGTGTTGTGGGTGTGGCACATTTCCCTGGGCCTCCTGGATCATCATCTAATGAAGCACACCTGCAGTTCCTCACCCTACCTGCCTTTCATCAGCTCATCACTCCACCTGCATATAAACCCTGGTAGAGCACGTTCAGACCGTCTTCAACTACCTGTTCCTTGACTCCTCGTTGTTTTCCCTGAAACTCTAACTGACACTCTCTTGTGCTCAGGTCCACCACCATCTTCACCTCCTGCCTCCTGCTTGCCTGCTCTCCATCCACCACCTTCAGACAGTCCAGACTCCGTGCCTCCTCCATCCGATCCCACCACTGCTTCACCTCAGCCATTTCCTCCACCTCGTATCGGACCCTCTCTTCCCTCACCTCAATAAATCCTATTCGCTCTCTAACCGTTGTCCGAGCCTGCATCCTGGGTCAACCTGTGCAACCATGACATTTCTGTCTATAAACACTTTTTCACAACACGATTTTTAAAATTTAAAATCTGATTTTTCTCCCATCGCTTACAGTAACCTTTTTGTAGGCTTTCACAAAAAACAGGTGTGATGTATAATGTCGCCTGGCAGGTGGGCTAACAGCAGATTATTATACACCCTGTCATTCAGTGCGATATTTTCTCTGTGCTTTGCAATCACTGCAGTCAAGCAGCATCTCTTCCAGACATAACGGATAATAGAAATCAATATTTCCTGAATTAGAAGCCCTGCTCTATTGGATTTCTATCACCCCTGACTAAAACCCTGTTATGATCCACAGCAGCAAAGAGATGGAAGCATGAGAATGTGACACATCCTGTCGTATTTGTTTCCATACTTCTCGTATGTATGTCAAGCATCTGTGAGGCAACTAGAAATGATTATTACAGTCTACCTGTGTGTATGAGGGAGCGAGCTGGAGAGAATAAGAGGAGCCTGAAGAGGCCAATTTACTCCAAGAAACAAGAGTGCAGTGCGTGCATGTGTGTGCCGTGTCTATTAATGTGTGTTTGTGTGGAGGAAGAAATTATACAGTCCACTTTAATGCCTGCGAAGCTTTCAGAGGTCAGTGGAGCAGAGCTGAGTCACAGACCGGAACATGAGGGTTCTCAGGAGCTTCATGAAAATTAAAAATAAATTCTATTCATACACAGAGAAAAAGTTTCAGTCAGCGTGTGATGAGCCGACATAATTAACGTTTTGCGTCCAGAGCTTTAATGTTACCAAACCTACAGGTGATCTGTGAGCTGACATTTTAACAGCAACATGTACTTGGTATAAATAGCTCCGGGCTGAAGGTTAATCCAATTTCCTAACCGAGTTTCCTGCAGATGTTTCACATTAAACGTGTTTAGTGTCATTAACATTATCATTATCCACCGATCAAACAATGAAGACAAGTCTGCAGGAATTTATTGGAATCTATTATTTTATTTATATTAATAATGTAAATATTTATATATTTTTATAATATAACTCATCACAATGAAAACAATGTGCAACAATGAAAGTCGAGATGAAAATCAGCCCCTATCATTTGTTTGGTAACATTTACTCAGAGATGTATAAAGTACTGCAGTAAAGGAGTGGAGTAGAAGTACAAGTGCTATATCAAAAAACTGACTTGAGTAGAAGTTGAAGTGTTCTTTAAACATCATACTTAAGTAAAAGTACTAAAGTATTCAAAATGTTTTGTACTTAAGTATTGCAAGTAGGTAAGTATGTAAAGACAAAAATGCTACTCAAGTACTGAAAGTAAAAGTAAAAGTACAAGTACTTTTATATTATTTCAAATATTTATTAAAGGTACAACTTCTAATGTTACAGTGTTACAATGTTCATGGTAGAGTTCTGTGATTTCCCATGGTCTGTGAATGCGTCTGAATGAATGCAGAGCGAGGGGGCGGGGCAGCAGGTTAGGCACGCTACAATAGTAACGAGTAACGACTCAGCACATGAAAAATGTATCCGAGTAAAAGTATTAAGTTCATCAAAAATATGTAGTGCAGTAAAAGTGGAAGTTGGGGGGAAAAAAGTACTCCAAAAAAGTACAGATACTGCATTTTAGTACTTAAGTACAGTACTTAAGTAGTTCTACTTTGTTACTATACATCTCTGCATTGACTAACAGCTGTACATCAGCTTGATTCTTCTGTTTGTTGAACTTCTTTTCTCATGCTCAGTGATGAATTGGTTTTGCATTTTCAGAACTTATTCACATAGCCGACATGTGTAAGGCAGCAGTTGAACCTTTTGTTTTTAAAACTGAACTGGCTTCAAATGTTTTCTAATGTACTGTATATGATTTTAAAATCATTACATGAATTCATAGACATTTACATCATGCTGAATTTATCAGAAACATAAAGGAAGTGCCATGAACTGCTCCTTGTTTGTCTGTACACTTATAGTTTAGTTCTGCATTTTGTTTTAAAGGACACTTTATTTCTGTTATTGAGTTTTTATTGCATTAGTTTTTTATGCATTGCTTTGCAATAAACCTTACTGCAGGGCAATACAGATTTAAACTCCTCATATTTCCTTGTATTGAGAATAAATATCTGTTTGCGTTTGTCCCTGTCTGGTGTCTAATGGAGGCCAATCCAGCGTATTGGTCTCAGGGGAGGCTGCGCTCAGCCGGGTGCCTCCCAGCACTGATGTCCTCTAGTGTCACTGAATAAACTGCAGCAACAACGTAATTATGGAAACAAGAGACAGGGATGCCTCTCATATCTAATATAAAACCATGTTCCAGATGTAAAGCTGAGACATATAAAGGTTTGGAAGAAATAAAAAAAAAATACATTTACATAAAGCCACACATTAAACATTTTTATTTTTAGTGCCACCTCTGACTGTAACCACGTCCAGGACTCTTTAGTTACCCCACTGTCTCTCTATTCTCCGTCACTCGATGTGTGAATTTGCGAGATCTTGTGTGCTCGTAGAGACTTTCCTGATGAGAACATTACTAAATAAGCTCGAGCAGCTGTGTGGCTAACGCACCTGACTCAGCCCTGGATGCCAGGATTCAAACCGGCTTTGGTTCAGGGTCCGATGGTGACCGTGAACAGCAGCGCTCTGCTTTCTGTTTCACGGGAACTTAGAAAACTTTGCAGTTTGCAGCGTCTCAGCCCGGCTGAGCTCTTTCACTCTCTGAACGTTCGACCTTTGTACTCAGCGGGCAGTGATCTCGTGCAGTGTCATCATTAGCGGTGAAAAGACTGACAGGTCAAAGTGCTGCTGGCTACAAACCCAGACAGTAACGAGGGAGCGGGAGATAAAACATGGGGATTCATTTGTTTGTCTGGCTGTTATCATCCTCTCCTCCCGTTTCCTCACATCTCCACCTCTGTCAGGGGGTCTTTCTAATAGACCTCTATGTAATTGGATTTATTCCTTCCCTTCACTCTTTGGTCTTTCTTCATTGCTGTAGCACTTCATCCTCTGTCTTTCTGCCCTTCCATGTGCATTAACCTTCTCATTCGTTTTTCATTTCATTCTGTTAGTGTCTTGCCTTGCATTGCCTTTTAATGCTTTTTATGTCTGTTCAACATTCTGTGCATCTTCTCTCTGTCCATGCAATCACACTCAGAAGACCTCCGGGTGCTTGTCAAGCTCAGGAAGAAATGAGGAAAAGAAGAGAAGGAAAACTTTGCTACAAGAAGAAGATTGACGAGGATATTTTGCACAGTCACCCAGCTTGCCTGACAAAGTTTTAACTCCATTCTGCCCTCACAGGATCTTCAATTATTTTTTGTTTTCTATTTTTTTAAACTGTTGAGCTGAATCGATATGTTTGGCTCTGGGAAAACTCCGTCTGCACATTGTCAGTCCTTCTCTGTCTCATGTCACTCCCTCTTTTTAATCAGATGTTTGCTCTTTCTCAGTGAGTGATGGAAAATTTTTACTCACGTAAAAGTATTTGAGAATGTCCTCAGTATAAATGTCAGTTAAAAAGTCTAATGGACAGACAGATGCATTAATCACAGAGCGGTTAAACAAACAGAAACAAACACTGAACTAAATAATGGAGTGGAAAACTAAATTATGAATCTCAGAGGTAGAAAAAGTCTTTGAGTTCATGGCTCCAGAAAGCTTCTGTTCTACCTCTGCCAATATCTGAATGTGATTTGTGTCCACCTGGAAAAAACCAATCACTGTCTGCCCGTCTGCCTCTTAGACATTTTGACATTTCTGCACACTGCAGCCCGGAAGCTTTATGGCTCTCCGAGTCCCGCTCGGCCCCGTAACCTGATTTTGTGCCATCGTCGTACGACATCAGGAAGGGTTTTGGTTGGCCTCTGATTTGATTTTGGATCATTGAGAGAGGGAGCGAGTGATAACACAGTAGTATTGTAAGAGCAGCAATTACATTTGGATCGATAAGGGTAATAAAACTGAATGCTTTCTAAAGCCCCGGCTGGCTGAGCTGTGGCTTCAGGACAGGGACAGATATTCTACCTGCAGCATATCGCTTCAGCGCTGTGTGTTTATATTGTTCAAGTTTGAAATCCAATAAGTCGTCTTGTTTTTTGGGTTTTGCAGTTCTTTATTTGTTCTTCCTCTCTGACTCTGTCTGCCTCACACAAAGCATCCGTCCATTAAACCTGCAAAACTTTTCTTTGTTCAGCTTTCTCTCTTCCCCTGAGGCTGGTCTATCATCAAGGGCAAATCCCGGTGGGAGTCATGCATGGCCCCACTGGTTCACTTCATAATAAAACATATCCATAGTCTGACCACTGACGAGAATCCTACAGCATCCTGACAAAAATCCTCCTGAGGTTACGATAATGTGGCAAGAACCAATATATATACTGATGTATATCTTGTATTTGGTTCATGTTTTACTTCTTCTGTCATTTCAGACGCAGACAGTCTTGATGTATCTCACCTGTTCACCCTCGTCACTCACCTGTTTGTCATTCCCCTCGTTACTCACCAGTTTAAATGCCTCAGCCCAGCTGTTTAAACTTTACCTGCCTCGAACATTTTACTGGTGAAGCCTTTTTGTGCTTTTGGGGTTCTGTGTTTTTGACCTGGGACAGTCTTGTAACAAGCTGTAAACCAGAGTGTTAACAGAGGCCGCTTCATGATACAAGAATGTTTTATTTGTCATTGCAACACATGTAAACATGGGATGAAACGAAATTGGTTTCCCCTGGTCCCGGAGCAGCCCAATATAATATATATATATATATATATATATATATATATATATATATATATATATATATATATATATATATATATAAGTAAAGCCAAATTTACATTTAGAGAAGTATATACAGTAAATAGAAAACGACAACAGTATACACCATGGTGAGGTAGTGAGATGTGCAAGTGTCCAGGTTGTGCAAACAACTGCATTGTGCAAGTAATTGCAATGATACTATAGTGTGTGTGTGTGTGTGTATAGTATAGATTGGAAAGCCAGACACAGACCTCATGGAGGTTGGATGCTTGACTTGTTTTCTCGTCCCCGACAAACTCTGAATAATGAACTTTGCATCACATGACATGCTGTCAACTCAACTGCAGGAATAAAAATGTGTTTGTGCTCAGCTCAAACCTGCATCTCATCAGTTTGCTTTCCATCTGTTTGCCCTCTGCGTCTTTCTACCAGCAGGTGTGTGTGTGCGATCTGTCGTCCCCCGTGGAGATTTAACGTGCATGTCCATCACACTGTGTCCCAATTTTACAAAACCTCTTCGTCTGAATGAGTTTTTGGGATCTTGCCTGAGGTCTCTCCACAGGTATTCTTCAATCACCTGCCACAAGATTGAAAAGGGCAGTTTAAGACATGGGTGGCTCCCGAAAGTTTATGTTCTTTATGTTGTTAATAACTTAAATAGTTTGCATGATGTCAGTCCAGCTTGGACCAATCAGACAAACTTACTGTTAACGTCCACGATTGAATGTGCTCCTGTGTTGTTGGCAAAGGGTTGAAACACGTCCAGGAGCCTCAGCAGCGGCTCTTCTGGAAATCAGGGTGACCTTCATAGGTTTTAAAGGCTGTTTTCCTCTTGCTATCTCTCACCATTGCAGGTCCAGGTAGAATGCACTATTATGTGAAATGCCCTTTAGCAGCTCTGCCAGGAAAAAAAAAAGCAATCCAACAGGATAAATCTATGTGCCGGCTAGTTTTTACCTGGTGGGTGTTTTTGCAAAGTGGTGCTGCTGGGAGAGAGGCTTGGTTGTACAAAACAGAGACGGATCTCGAGGTCTTGTTCAGAAGTTTCAAGCAAAGTTTTTAAAATGGTTCAGCTCTTAGTTTGGTCACAGGGTGGGGGTTTTAAATTGGGATGGAGCCAGATGAAAGGAGGGCTGAGGTGGAGGTGCTGCAGATAATAGACTCAAAGAGAAGAACATAAAATAACCCATGAGTATTTTCTGCTCTGGCGCCGCATCATGAGACCAAGTCACCTTGTACCTGATTTAAAAGCAACAGGATGTAGAAATTATTACTTTTGCTATTTACTGACTCCAGTTGCAAAGTGTCATAAAACTGTTTGCAACCAAGGTCAACAACACAGCAGCAGCTAATATCACTGACTAGTCCAACAGCCCAGCTCGCTCAGTCCATCATTCCCCGACAACCCGGGCCTGAAAACCTGTAGTCCGAACACCAATACTCTCCTGGTTCACAATCTAAGCAGCCCAGCTAACAAACTGAGCTAATATGAGCTGACAGCAGCTACAGTTTGCAGCAGTTTACTTCACTGTCCATCAGGAAACTCTGTAAATCAGAGTTGAATCACTATCAGCTTTCACCAATGCTCTTTCTTTAGTCTTTACAAATCCAGAATATTTTCAGGTATGCCTCCAGAATCCAGGTGAACTGTGCACCCAGGATTACATTACATTTACAGGATTACATTCAGATTTACAGGATTACATTACATTTACAGGATTACATCACATTTACAGGATTACATTCAGATTTACAGGATTACATTACATTTACAGGGTTACATTACATTTACAGGCTTACATTACATTTACAGGATTACATTCAGATTTACAGGATTACTCTACATTTACAGGATTACATTCAGATTTACAGGATTGCAGCTGACCCCCTCAAATCAAACCATGTTTGCATGCATGCTTCATTCCTGCACTCTATTCATCCGTTACTCACACTCTGAAGAAGTGATGAATTGTGTTGAACGCTGAGTGCGGGCTTTATGTTTTATAATCTGACTCACTTCTTCAGTTTCTGCTCTGCCCGTCGTCCATTTCATCCTGACAGAAGTGATGAGAATTATTTTTCACTCGACAGGTGAATGGAGGCTGCAACAACAACAACATAGATTAGGTTTTTTTTTTTTTTCCACCCCCTGACAAGGCGGCAGCTGGAAAGCACATTTGATATTTTCTTCAAAGTTCACCGTGACCCTCGTCTCTGTGTGTAATATGAAACCCACAAAGCCCAATAAGACGAATGCGAGAGCTCCTTTTGTTGAGTTTACGCAGACGTGTTTATTAGGACATCGAGCTCCAGCGCTGAAGATCTTTGTCAGTTGAAGAGAATCTGGTTCTCTAACAAGTAACTTCATGCTTCGGCGGATCATATCTGAGATTAATTATCAAACAACCTGTATTTTCACTCTGTTCTACTTTAAGGACAATTATTTAAGTTTAGTGAAGATGCAGAAACTTTGTTTATTGTAGGTAATGTCTGAATTTGCCCTCATTTGGTGAAACCTGCACAGCGATGACTAACACCGCAGCTTACTGTTTAAAGAGGAACTGAAGCATTTGCATGTTTTCTGTGAGAGATCGATGAGGAATGTGGTTTATTTATATTTTAATCTTTCTCAATCTGTCCTGCTCTTATCTTCCACTGAAGCACTTTATTTTGCTACAGCTCGTTAATCAAAGTACCTGTTTGACAAGTGTAAGCTGCAGATGTAATGGATTACTTTTCCTACTGGTTTGATGTTTGTATAGTTTGTGACGGTCCTGCCTGGGATGAGATCTGTGTTCGCTTTTACCTTTCATGTACTTGTTTGTCTCTCTTTTTCTTCTGAAATGATTCATGATCTCACTGTGTCTGCTGCAGTAAAACAACACTTACGTGTAGATGAATGTGTTTTTCTATATTCTTGATAGAGGTAATATGAAGTAAAAAGCTGAGCAGTATTTTCTCAGCACTAATAAATGAATCCTTATGACACATGCTGTATGCCTGCACCCACTCAGTGTGAATAAGCTACCTGCACAAATCCAGGAACCGTCCTTGTTCTGCGAAAGTGACGTCTTTTGTCCTTTTGTTCAAACTGTTGCTGAGACAGATGATGATTTAAAAGCTGAGGGGGACGAGGTTTACATGCGCCTGGTCAAACAGATATGACTTACAAGGTGGAACAGTAAACAGGACTGACAAAGAGTCTCGAGCTGAAGACAGGATTTTATCCTGGGTCTGTCTCGTGATGGTTTCAGATGTTAGCAGGTACTTGGACGTGAGACCTGAGGGCACTGAGGTTTACGTATGAATGGTCACACTGGCATTTAAAATAGAAAACTGAAGTTTTTCTACACAAGACAAATATGGATCGCTGACAATCTTGACAACCAGAGTTGACTTTCCCGTTGCCATTGGTTTACAGCATTCGATCCCCTGCCTTTGTCCTTGGTGACATTAGGTCTGAGGACAGCAGTGCACATGCAGTTACACTTTATCTTAACTACCAGGATACGGCGTAACTATGGTGCATTTCCCTCAGTTGTAGCTGTTTCTAGAGTCCTTATACCCAGCGATGCATTCCAGCTCCTCCCCAGGACATCCAGAGGCATTTCAAATCCATTTTATTTATATAGCCCAAAGTCACAAAGTACTTTTGCCTCGGAGGGCTTCACAATCTGTACAAGTCCAATTCTGAGCTCAGTAAGTTTTGGATCTGCCCCAGAGTCTCTTCCCAGTTAGATGCACCCAGGACACCTGCAGAGGAGGCAGCATCTTAATCAGCACCGGACCCGAACCACCTCAGCGTGAGCTCAGGCACCGCATGGAGGAAACTCATGGGAACGTAAAATTGCGTTTCACCTTTTTCTTTATTCCAGAAGTGGCAATTTGGGCCAATTAATGCATTTATGTAAAAACTGATTAGACTAACCATTAATGCTGTACTTTAACAAACAAATCATTACGTTGTTTAGTTGATTTGTCTGTAAATCAGAGTAAAGATATTCCTGTATACTTATTTAAAGCTGTACAAATGTCTTAATCCAGAGAGACTGAGAAGCACAAGCATGCATGTCGATTACTGTGGCTGGCAAGACCTAGAAAGTTTCTCTAGACTCGTTTAAGGACGGGCGATACGAGACATTATGTGACCAGACACTTTTCCTTCTGTTTGTGTTTGCTTCAGCTCATACTTGACGTGTTTTGGCTGATAGTCTCTTTACTTGCAGGACAGGGCTGTGCTTTCACGATGGCATGAGCAGAATGTGTTTGTCATTGACATCTTGACAAGAACGGCTCGGTACATCATAAAATGAAAGAGCTTTTTTTTCTTTCCTGTCATGAATTTCAGCTGCCTCGGATTCAGGGTCATGATTTTGTGGATGCTGACTCACTGTCGCACTTGTCATGACTTACTGGGACTGTTAAATAGAGTGTAGAGTGTCTTATTCAGATACTCAGTCTGTCACTGGGAGAGGAAGCAGGCCGAGGTATTCACCTTTCTTTAACAATGTTCTGCATCGACTTGAAACTCGTGGCTGAGTTGGCAGCCAGTCAATTTAATTGATCCGACAAACCCTAATTGGAAAGTGAGGGAGCTCTCGGAGTCTGCACGCACCCACATGGTCTAATTTAGCAACGGACGTGAAAACACATGAGGGTGGATGATGGAAGTGAAAGTCCCATGAAATCATAATTAAGTATTTTTATCACGTCTGCACACACACAGCAGTATCTGGACCAACAAGGACAGACGGTGATTTTTGAGATATTTAATTAGTCAAAGTTGTTGATGACTCATCCTGCACTCTTAAACTTTCTAATAAAATGATGATTTCTCGTTACAGTGTGAGGGATGATGATGATTACTGTACAAAAACACAACTTTATAACTTTATCCAGTGATTCTGGTGAAACTGGATCACACTTTATTACTATACATTTGCTGTAAGTACCGTGTGTGTGTCCTGAATTATTCATTTAATGACTTTGCTGTCGAAATTAAACATTAGTAGGTCACTTTATCAGCCCTGAAGATGCTTTAAGTGGATGTGATTTTTAGTTACAGTTCATATTTCATATTTCATGAGACCTCCTGGACTTTAATCATGCGTGCACCTTTCACATTTCCACATAAGTACTTTAGCTGTAATGACAATTATGAGGCTGATTTTCCTCTCAGTATCCAGACAGCACTCCCACTATAGATTCTCGCTTCCTTCCTACAGCTCCGTCATTATTCGAACTTCTTCTATACGATGCTTTTTGTGAGGATTTCTCGATTCCGTCACTTGCATCAATGGAACACGTGTTCCTTTTTAAACGGATGCAAAGAATAGAAACTCGATGCATATGCCAGAAATCTTATCTTGAATAGATGCACTGATTATACTGATTATTTTTCCCTGTTAAAGGTTTTTTGTGGGCAAGTCTTTCCTCACTCGAAGGACAGAGGGTGTCACTCCCTGTACAGATCGTAAAGCCTCAGAGGAAAATATTCTTTGACTTTAAAATCTGATTATTTTGCATCACGTTTTTCTTGAAGCCCTTACATCTATATACTGTACACACACACACATCAGTATCATACATACAGCTTATGCTTCATAATCCCGTGTGCAGATTGTGTCTTTAAATCTCTTTCGTGGGTTATTTTTAGTTGGATAGCTTCAGTGCAGAGAGGGTAATATTTCCGAGATGAGGAGCGGAAAACGCTTCTCTCCATTTGTCGCTTGTTCTCTGTCCTCAAGTGCCGACCAAATTACTCGCCATTGTTTGGAAAATGGAGTCTGGCAGCGAGGTAGCGTCTGGCTCTTTTGTGGCCTGTCCCTTTTCATGTTTGTGAATATAAAGTCGTGATTTATTCCGATGTGCTGAAGTGTTTTTTTCTGAAGCGCTCTGGATTCATGCAGCGTCAGGTTGGATCTAAAAATAACGTTTGTGAATTTTATATTTTCCTTTTTATTAACTGCAGGAATGCTGAAGTCACTACACTTTAATTCGTACTCTTTATTTTCAGAATTTTAAAGTATGTTTATACAAAGAGAAAAGACAAAACTAGCTGTCTGGATTAAAACCTGTCCCCAGCACTTGACAGTGATACCTAATTTGTTGCAGGCTTTAAGTGAATATTGTCTTAGCTTTGATTTGCATCACCGATCCAATCAATACTAATAAAGTGATGAATGCAACTAATGGCCCAGTAGTGTTTAGCATCCTAAAACGCTGCAGTAGTCCTGTGCTTCAAACTAGAACGATCTTTAAATCCTTCGAGGATCGCACGCAGGATTCTGTGAATTAGGACGAAGTCAGGTGACCTTCATAGCAACGATAATAAACATGTGGTTCATCTTATGTTCAAGATCGCTCAAAAAAGAAATACTGCAGTTCCATCTAACGTCCACTTGAGGCTGGCTCCAGAAGTGAGTCAGTCTCCATAAGTCCCCATGTTAGACAGCAGAAATAAACATGTTTACAGCCTGGTACAAAAAACAGTTTTGGTCTCTGTAGCTAATTTCCCCGTTCATGACAACTGTACTGAGGGTGAATTTATATACAACTCACCTGTTCACATTATATTAAGGCTTAAAGTTATGCAGGATTACATATAGATGACTGAGTGGTACTTGCAGTTTTAAACACAGGGGCCCCTGACTGAGCTTCTGACCAATGGATGAACACTCGGTACAGGATGTACCCGTAGCCATACATTTGTAAACAATTGTAAAGATTAGGTCTGGTTCTAGATGGAGCCCTGTTATCAGGGTAAACACAGCTGCAGCTAATAAAAATTAATGATGGGTGAGTTTTAATAATGGGTTATTACTGAGCATTTTACAGTCGCTTTTATTGGCCGTGGCTTGTTACCTTACCTACGTCAAACTTGGCATTGATGAATGTTATTAGCTGCTGCTGTGTTTACTCTTACATGGCTCATCTTTCAGACTGGGAATGTTTATTTTATTATTTATCTGTTTATGTGAACATATTGCACTTTTATTTAGCCGTGGGTAACCAGTTTCTGTTTTTTTACTTGTTATCTAACACTTGACTCTCTGTCATCACTTTATTTTGTTATGTCACTGAAAAAATATAAATATTAAAAACAAACAGTGCGTGTTCTGTTACAGTAAAATGCACTTTCACTATCTTAAATTCTTCTCTTGGAAATTAGTGATTAAAACTGAAATCAAATGTTTTTGTTTTTTGGTACAGAGACACATACTGTGCACGTGAGTGTTCATATATGTGGGTGGAGGTGGAGATGGAGGGATGGTGTAAATATATAGAAGGTTATGAATCACTGCTTTAAACAAGCAAACGACAGACAGAGGGAAATGACCGTTTGTTAGTCAGCTATGGAAGGAAGCCCATTACTTTAGAAGTGGCACTATTTCAGTGGAATAGTGTCATTTTGTCAGTGAAATGACACCGTTCCACTAAAGCTGGAGGCTGTGCAGGATGTATTGGCTCCCATGACAACCACACTTTCATTCTCCTCACTGATGGCTCAACACCACCTCCCCGCCTTTGTACCCAGGACCCCGTCACCCTCGACTCAAGGAGGAGGAGGGCCGTGTGTGTGTGTGTGTGTGTGTGTGTGTGTGTGTGTGTGTGTGTGTGTGTGTGTGTGTGTGTGTGTGTGTGTGTGTGTGTGTGTGTGATTCATGTATGATAAAAGTGTTATGACCCCAATGATCTTGCACAAATGATGCCAGGTAACACACACTGTCAAAATACCAATGTCATTGTGCACTCAGGTGCATAACTCGACGTATCCAAACCAGCTGTGAAATTTCTTTATTTTAAAAATGTGATTTGATTTAATAGTTTTTTTTCTCTCTCTGACGGGAAAAACATTTCTATAATGTAACTGGTATGCAGCTTATTTGTTTCACCGTTATGAAAATGTCTGACATTTTTCTGCACCCGCTACACTTCAAAGTTTAGCTGGAAGCGGTGTCACCGTGTCTGCCTGCGCACACGACACAATATGCAGCTGTAACTGGAGCATTCACTGTTTGGGGGATTTACAGAGGTTAACATTCACGGACAAACACAAACAGTGAGTGTGTGCATGCTGTGTTAAATCTTGTGACCAGAGTTTGAAACTATTTTTGTAGTTTTATAGAAGTAAAACATCGTTGTGCACAGTGAAGGTCAATTAAAGTGAAGCTAGACTTTAAGCGGAGTCATGCATTTAAGTGAGCAATAATAACACAACAGATTGTGGACTTGAGGTCACCAATCATGAATATTTTAAAGGCAGATGCAGTGACGTTAGTGTGGAGCAAGAAAAGTAGATGGTGGCGTTCTGAGCCAGGATGCCAGCCAACCAACTTTTTAAAAAGGCACCAGCAGACAGGGAGAGACTGGGTGTATTATGCAGTTAATGCTCAATACAAAACCCATAGTTCAGCTGACAATGAATGAGCCCTTGTGTCAACAAAAAGATCCCAGAGGCAAACAGACTCAACTAATCCAAGCTCATACTCAGCTCGAGATTTAGTACCACTGTCGCCCAACTGTGATGCCTCTTGCGTCTAGTAGACGGGACTCTCTGTCGTGTCTGGGGTTCGTCCTGTAGTCAGCTCAAGTCAAAGCTCCTGAATTATGAATTCACTTTTTGGCTTTTGGGGTTGGCAGGCTTAGCAACGACTGCTCTTAGGACCGGCTCACTCGACTGATGGAGGTGTCCTTTTTGGCAGATATTTCCAGAGTTGATTGGCGTGATTGTTAAACGTCTTTGTGCAGATGGATTGGCCAATCGTAAATTAGCTGATTTATTCTAATACAGACACATCAGAGTGCTTTTTCGTGTCCACTAGCAGAAACAGAAGTCGTCATTCATTTTGTCGATCATGTTTAAAGGCTTTTTAATCACAGACTATAGGCTGCCGGCCAGCCAGAATCGAAAGAGTCCATGGTATAAAGCTGTCCTGGCGACTTTTTGGAAGGTGACCAGACTTCCTTTTTGTAAAATCTGACTGTGGGTTTAATTGATGCATTTGACGAAACCAATGATCCCCAAAACTGAAAGTGAAGCAGGGTTTGGTTTTGTTTTTTTTACCAGCGTTGAGATAAAATTCTTTGCGAGCATCATCACAGGTAACCCTTATTTGTGTGGATTTGTTGTGTCGCAAAATGTCACGACCTTTTAGGCTGAACCCTCCCGAGCTGTCTCTACCGCTCTGTCCCAGACGAGTCCTCTACAAACCCTGCGGGTCTTGTCCAGGTCCACACTTCCTCTTTGACGTCAAAGGTGCTGAACCTGTGGCTTTTCTGGTCCCGGAGGGCGTCATAGGTGTTGGACTGACTCACCAGGATGTTTTTTTTTCTTGTTTGTCCTCTGCTTGTGATTTTAATGTGGTGAAACATTCATGCAAACACACGCACAGGGTTAGTTTCCCCCTTTTTTCTCTCAAAAAAATGTGACGTATGTGACAAATGTGTGAAACTTTCCACTATACTCGTGAAAAGAATCTATTTCGGAGACATAAATGGATCCGTTACATCCAGCTTGGACGTTCTAAACGCTGCTTTCCTCGCGTCCTCTCTTTCATCTCACTTTGACTTTAATTGCTCAGTGTTAAAATGGTTAAAAGAAAAGAAGCTCAGATGTCCGTGGTGAAAGGAACGCTTTGTTCGGCAGAGAAATGTGTGTGGGAGGAAACAAAGCATTGCATCTGTGAGCATCCTATAGATTCACAAAGTATTAGACTCTGCAGTGCAAGTCGAAATGCTCGAGATTCACCAGAGAGCAATTTTGTGAATCAGGTTGGAAAGAGTTTGCAGAATAATTTTCTATAGTGCAAAGTTTTGCACCAATTAATTTAGTTGTAGTTTAAGTTGAACCAATTATTGCTCAGTGACAGCTTGCTCGGCTTCCAAAGGTGCTGGCATGTTACCGGGGAGCCAAAAATAGCATGCTGCCGTGGAAAGGTCACAAAGCTTATTCTAGCAGAAACTTACATGAACTTTCATGAGACTTCAATTTAAAGGAGTCTTTACCGTTTGGTGATGGGTGACTGTTTGGCTGAGTGGGAGTCATTTCTGACCTGTATACAGTTTCCTCTTTGAGGCAGTGGAGGTTAGGGTGCAGAGTTACCGACACACGTTTTAGTAAGCACGCACGGAGACGACACTCATCCAAGTTATTTATTGGACATAAATCTCCGGTTGACTTTTAAAACTTATAAAACAAAATTAAATGAGTAACTTAAGAAGTGTGGATTATATTATCTGAAGTGCCTAATAATCATTTAAAGATATTAAACTGTGTGATTATGTTGAACTATTGCTTTTAAGAATGTTGTATAACCAACAGAGTGTTTTTGCAGAAGTTGCAGTTTGTGTCTGAGTGCTGAGGTCTGTGTGTGAGCATAACAGGAGACCGTACCAAGACACCGGGTGTACTGAAGGTCAGGATGTCCTGAGAAAAGAGCGCACACACACACACACACACCCACCCAGGCAACGGCTGCACCCAGCAGATTACCATGTATGGAGAAGATAACAAATATGTAAAGGCCCTAGACTGTGTGATGTATGTCCGTTTGTGTGAATTAATAAAACGAGCCGGAGCCAGAGAGCCCCAGAACTCAGCAGAGCGTGAAGGTGTACAGACCGCGGGGTCTGTAAGAACTGAAAGCTGCCTTCTCCCTCTTGCAACAGGTGAAACTGAAGTACTCGTCTTTGTCTTCTTTAAACTCAATATCTCTCTGCTCTACATCAGGTCTACAGAATTCGGGGTGGTTTCAATCACCACAACAGAAGCAAGATCCAAAAACATTTCGGCATGAGTGTGTGGTCGGAAAACTTTAACACTCCGCCCATAACAACTCCAAAACATTCATTGATAAAATGAAATAGCCACCTGTCTGTGGGAGGCGCATTACAGACGTCACCATCAGATTTCTCACCTTTATAGATTTTAAACTAGGATGGCGTGTGCCTCAACCTCCCTGTGCCTCAGGAAAGCCCCATCAGTCATCCTCCCATCCTCCCATCTCATCAGCTCAGTTTGGTTTCACCACTAGCACTGCCACCACCCCGGACAATCCTCCTCCAGAGCACCTGTTCCTCTGCGCATCCTCTCTGGTGTTCACGCTAAACTTTTTGAGTCAGTTACTGACTTGACATGAAATCTTTTGAAGTTTATATGGAAAAAGTTGCATGTTAAAGCAGCACAACAAACACTCAGCAACACAGCGAGCCTTAGATAATTAGAATACGTATAATTAACTGCCTTCATAAGAGTTTTTATAACTGGGACGACTACAGAAAGTTGTAGATGGACATTTAACAGACGAATTGCTCTTACAGTATGTGGGTGCTTCACGGTGCGATCAGACGCTGCAATCCATCCTGTGACTTTGCCTCAGAGCAGAAAGAATCAAACCATAAATCTGAGCTAAATGATCTGAAGCTCATTATAAAGCACCATAAAGTCAAAGAGGAGCTGCAGATTCAGGTAATAATTCTTTATGGGTTCGCCGCTATGAGCAACACCTTTCACATTGTCACATTATCATTATCAATCATTGTTCTCCATTTTAGACTAATCAGTCAGGGCATGCAGAGAAAACGTCTCTGTGGATCGACGCCAACCGTTAACAGAGAAAGAAGGAGGGGTCTCGGAGATTATCCCTGTGGAATCTCTGAGGAACTCAATTCTTTCTTCTGTACATGTGCTCGCCTCTTCCTCCTGTTTTCATGATCTCAGAAGTAGAGTTGAGGTTCACGTCATCAGTTTTAAACCTCATGATATCACATTCGATAAGTCACAGGATCACCAACGAGACGGACGTGGGTGGACGAATTTCAAGACACAAACCATCACCATGAAAATATGTGCTGTGGGGATTTACTGCAATCTGAATTTTGGGGGTTTTCTTCTTTGTCTTTGCCTGCACTTGAAATATGATTACACGTTGAATTAGAGGTATGTGTAGAGGTGGTGTTCAATATGAGTGTTTTGGGTGTTTTCAGGTTTAATTTTGGTCTTTAGGATGGTCGTAAGTGTAATGGTCGGATGCACCTTTCTGTGTTTATGTGCTTTCCTTGTGGCCTATCATACTGTCAGAGCATAGATCCACGGCCGGATCATCGCACAGGCTTCATAGGCTTAAGCCTAGGGGCCCCCACGCCCCCTCGCCTCGGAGGGGGCCCCCGATTGGTCAAAAGAAACAAAAACTTTCATATTCATTAACCAAAATGAATATTTAAATAACCGGACACGGATTGGTTGTGGGGAATCCGCCTTCCATATATAAACGTTAGGCGTCACGCACTGTGTCAGTCTGACTCTGTAGTTGAACAGCGACAGTACTTATGAGCGATAGAAAATACGAAAGCGGTGCCCAAAAGCGCAAAGCGCAGCGGCAAAAAGCCCAACGAGGCCAAGCTCTCTTGAGCAACATGCCAAAACTATCTATCTATCTAAAATTAAATAGATGTAGCGTATGAATTAAGCCTGAATTAGCCTATGAAATAAGGTGGGCGGACGGGGGCCCACAGCAGCTTGTAGCCTAGGGGCCCCTGACCATGTTAATCCAGCCCTGCATAGATCAATAGTCTTTTAACCTGCCATCATAATATTGATTAATACATAAATCATTGGATTAATTTATGAGAGAAATCAATAAATGCAGAACTCTAAGTCCCTTCCATGACTTTAATGAATTCACAATTTTCACATGGAAATAAATCAGTGACTTTCTTTTATTAATATTGTATTTGTGAATTGTCAATAAACCCTGCTGTCACCATGCCCATGCATTACGTATTAACAAAAGCCGCTCTCAGATCAATAACTGATTGCTGGAAATGGCACCTGTTGGAAAACATGGATTAACTGTCTGAGCAGAGCGACACGCAGACTGACACACACATTCTGATTTATCACATAGTGGGAAACCAGTGTTACCAAGCCTACCAGTGTCTGCTCTGCGCTGTCTTCTTTAGACAGTAAGGGATATGTATCGAAGAGGGCTTGACGTAGGAACGTAGGGTAACTGATTCAAGCCCAGCTTGGACACAGAGTGCCAGTTCACCTCCCGGGCCCTGTAGAGGTACCCTTAAGAATCTCTAACTGCAGCCCATCATTCCACCATCTCTTCTCATTTGCATGTCGATAAGTCTGGTGTTGGCCGATGTGTTTAAAAAGTGAAAAAGATATTTCCCAGTTGGAGATTAATGAAGTAAATCATCATCTTTACAAGTCGGAGAAAAGGGAAGATGAGAGTGTAGCAGAAAAATCTGAGATCCGAAACAGAGGGAGTGTGTTGAAGAAAGATCCACTTAAACGTAGACAAAGCAAAATGATAAAAGTGAGACATAACAGGGTCGAGAGAAAAAGAAAGCAACAGAGAATTTCTGATCTAACATGCCGGGGGATTAGAAAGCAGCCAGGCGTCGGATGATAACATCTGACAGCAGCGCTGCAATACGCCCGAGGCATGAAGAGAGACGGAGAGAGTGGGAATCAAACCGGGGAACGAAAGAGAGGAGAGATTAGCAAAAAGAAAAAAAAGGGGGTGAGCACTGGGAGCAGAGGAACGGGGGAATAGGTGTAAAATATTTGACAAGTTTGGGGAAAAAAACAAAATGTAGGGAATACAAATGAATCAATTCCCCTCATAGAAAGAAGTCATGGAAGGACACATCCCTTCCCATCGTCATCGTGCAAAGTGATCTCAGAGTTTTAGCTCGAGCTTGTAGCTTTCGATTTAAACTGATTTGTGTTTTCCTCGAGAATCGCTGTTGCAAAAGAAAACTCAGGATCAGATTATCATCTACATCTGTAAATCTTCTTACAGTTTAAACAAAACAAAAGAAAAGTGGATCAACGTCAAAGCCCTGTGGAACTCCTCAGAGCTGATTTCTCCTTTTTAATCACTGTTGCTAAAATTTTAACAGTTATATATTTTTGCCAGACCTAGTTCAAGAGTCAAAAAGCCGGGAAAAGATGCAAAAAAAATAAAAGAGGGGGAAAAAACAGAAATATATGTGGCTCCTTTATTGGTAGTAATGAATTTGTGTCATAAATAAAGGAAGAAGTAATACAGGAGACAGGGGCATTAATTACACACTAAAAAAACAGTGATCACCAAATGTTAATACAATAAAATATGTAACAAACTTTACAGAATAGAGAAGAATAGTATAAACATTTAATGTCCTTCGTGACACTGTTACACTACATGCACCAAAAGTCATGTTTCTTACAAACAACCTCAGGGTCCAAAAGTTTTGTTCCATATATTCATTAAACCGAATCTTTCTTTTCTTCTCTGAACTTTTCCACTGCTTTATAATGTAACATGAGGACACTGCTGAGAAATGACACAACACAGCCCTGAAAAAATGAATGGATGCTATAATCTAAAAAACTACACTCAAAAATATTTACAATGAATTCACCATTCAAAAGCACATCAGCAGCTCTGAAAGCGTCAATCTGTCCACTTCACAACAACTCTGTCCCGGTTCTCAGGACACCTGTAACATTACATTACATTACATTACATTACATTGCATTTAGCAGACGCTTTTATCCAAAGCGACTTACAGAGGAGGACATAAGCTGACACAGAGTAGTTTGTTAGTTATGTTAGTTTTGTTAGTTTTGTTAGGCAGGGAAGCATTCTCGAAACAGGTTTTTTGAAGTTTTTTAAAGGTAGAAAGGGATGTTGCTGTTCTTGCAGCAGTTGGTCGGTCATTCCACCATTTGGGGACGACCACAGAGAAGAGTTTAGAGTGACCTCGCTTTGTGAGAGGCGAGGGTACAACTAGACGGTTTGTATGAGCGGAGCGTAACGCCCTGGTCGGGACGTGAGCCTTGATTAAGACGCTGAGATAGGCAGGGGCAGATCCTGAGGTGGTTTTGTGGGCTAGCGTCAGAGCTTTGTGTTTAACTCTGGCTGCTACAGGCAGCCAGTGCAGGTCGCTGAAGAGTGGGGTGACATGTGTCTTTTTAGGTTGATTGAAAACCAGTCGCGCTGCGGCATTCTGGACCATTTGCAAAGGTTTGATCGCACAAGCAGGTAGGCCGGACAGGAGCGAGTTGCAGTAATCGAGGCGGGAGCTGACTGTAGCCTGAATCAGGAGCTGAGCGGCATATTGGGTCAGGTACGGTCTGATTTTTCTAATATTGTACAGAGCGGTCTGCTCAGCTCCTTTATATTTATGGACATTTTCAATTAAAGGCAGCCTGTAACGTAAGGTTGTCAGGTAGTTGCTATGACGGCGCCTGTCAGGGTAAAAACTAGAGGGTTAAAGAAGAAACATGTCCCTGGCCAAATGCTCCTCATTCAAGATGGACCACTGAATCCACATCCCACCTGCATGAACCATGAATTAGCAGATTTGCTGTGATTTAATTGCAACAAACCGATCAGATGCCAAAATAACTCAAACAAGATATCGTCTCTGCAACACGGCACACAGACGTTGCTATTAATTTTTTGAATGTTTAAACACTCGTGAACTATAATTCTGATCACATCTTACTATAGGGAAGGCGATTTGAACACACAGCCTGCATAAATGATCTGCACATTATGCAGCCGGCAGATGAAAGCAACAAAGCTTTTTTTATTCATGCCTGAGGTCCAAATAAACAGAGCAGAGGAACAAACATGTCACCGTCCAGTAATGCTCAACCAAAAGGTTCAAACGAAAACTTCACATTAAAGTTAATGTTGGAGGAAAAAAGCTCCCATTTAATAGCACATAATGTGCTGAGTCAGCATCAGGAGTGATGTCTGTAGGGCTGCCCCACTTTATAGATGATCGACTTTGCATTATTTGGACAGACCCGCTCCATTTGGGAGCTGTAAGCAAACTGTGATAACTCAGTGGGCCTGTTTGCTGTCGTCAAGCTCCAAGTCTGGATAGAGTTTGCTGCGTTGATGTCTGGTCTGCAGGTTTTCAGGCTTTGGCTGGGGAAGCTGCTGGAGAGCAGGAAACAGAACAGGACTCAGCAGCTTCCCAGTGAAGCTGGACGAGGACGAGGACGAGGAGATCGATGGCCACTTTGATAACATTTGGTAACATCATGAAAAGGCGACTAATGGTGGTCAACAAGGGAAATGTTTGGGAGCTGAAGAACTGGGAGTGAACGCACACTTCTCTGCAGACGTTTATCTTTTCAGCCAAAGAGGCAGATTTGTCCGTTTGTTGACTTCTAAACTTTCATTTAGCCTCGCTGTCACACAAATCACCACATGGACTCACTCTGAGTTTCATCTGTAATCTCTGCGGTTCACTTCACAGTTCTTCACAATTGATTTTAAACCACAGGGAGACTTTAAACAGCGGATCAAAGAGACAACATGCCCGCATGCAGCGGGCAGTAGCGGTTTTAGGTACGGGCGGACAGGGCAGCCGCCCGGGGCGCCATTTCGTGGGGGGCGCCACGAGCGCCCGAAAATGAAAAAAAAACTCGCAAATTTTCGATACCGCTCATTAAGCCAGCCGAGCGGGCGCCCCCGTGGGCGGGGAGTTGACGACGAGGTAGAGGGTGCGCCGGACAGATTGATCAGGGCGCACGGCGCGTCCAGGGGCGCACGAGAAAATCTCCGTCCCGGGGGGGGGGGGGGGGGGGGGGGGGGGGGGTTGGGCGGTTTCGCCCAGGTTCGCCCAGGGCGCAAATGTGGCCAGGACCGCCGCTGGCAGCGGGGAAGAGAAGACGACAAAACCAGCGTGATATTTGTCGATGACTGATGTTTCTTTCATCTCTCCTTTATGCATTTAACATATTCATTGGAACAGATATGAATGCATGCACACATTCAAGGAAAGGAAACAGAAAACAAGGACATTAGAATACAAAGACACATCTGCAATACTACTCCAAGTGTGTGTAAATATATCACTGCACTGTATCTGACAGACAGTGTTAGTGTGTAGATCTATGTAGTTATACTCAGCACAAACTCAGATAAATCACATTAAAGTGCCCGGAGAGAGAGCTGCAGATTCACTGAGAAATCTGTCTTCAGAATACTACTACTACTAAAATATATATTCAAATTCGATGATGCATCAGCTGCAGTTGTTTTCCAAGCTGCAGTGTTCATAAATGCTGCAACGGCAGATTTGTCTTTTAATAAGAAAGCGAACACGCTGCTCTCTGAGCTTAAAGAACACTGTCTGATGGTTCTGTAGTTTGTCTGAACACACATTCAGCAGTAACAGTGACCTCTTGACCTCAGATGGAACCACAGGGGGTAGAACTTGTCCCGACTTTGGTTCTTCTGCAAACTTAAATGAATTTATGGGACAGACAGGATTGAATCTTCCCCCAACTGACAAAAACTTTTTAGGATTTTGATGAATCTTTTTGTTGCAGTATGTCACATGCAGGATTTGTTTCTCAGACTGGCTGCCAACACTGCAGTGACTTCACTATGACATCTTGAAATGTCCACTCCCTCTGCACTGCAGTCTTTGTCCCTGCCACCGTGAGTCCATTCACCTGGGAAGAGCTACAGACAGATGTGCAGACGCAAATCTTCTTTTCACCTGCAAACATTCATCTTCATCATGAGTTTCAGCTTCTTGCTATTCATTTAAAGTAAATGATCCCTAATTTTAACTGAGCATTAAAGTCTGCACATGCTGCACAGCCAAAACACTGTGAAACCAGGAGGAACTGGTCCCTTCAGGTCCTGTTATATTCACCAGTGTGCTATTATTGTAATTTCTCAGATTTCTGAGATTCTCAATACAAAATGTGCAGTCTGACACCAGAAGTTTCTCTGTTCAGTCTACAATTTAAGACTGATGTCACGACTAATCTGGAGCCAGTAATGATCCACTATGCAAATTACTCAAAGACTTTTCAAAAGTTCAGGTCCAGGCTGCTCTAAATGCAACATCTCCAACTTTATTCTACATGATGATGATGATGATGAGTGAATAAAAGATTGTGGCAGAGTTCTTTGATTTGTCGTCTGCTCCAGACTGAACACGGCCACATACAGTAGTAGCAACTTTAAAGTTCCCGTTCAAGCTGAACGCCAGCTGAATGGCAGCCGTCCTCCAGCTGACTTTCTGCCAGCTGCCTGCCGAGTTCCGTGAAAGGAGAGACCCCCCTCACTGACTACGTCATCGCGGTGGATTACATTTAATTTACGGACCAGCGAAGGACCTGTGAAGGACCAGACACGGTCCCGTCACGGAAACATGGGAACTTTTAAGTTGCTACATCTGTAATCATCTACCACCGCAGTCTAATGACGTAACCACCCTGCTCAGGACTACTCTTTAAGTTTTTGTATGTCTCACTGAAAGAACTTTTTCAATTGTGACAAAACAACCAAGAAAACTCGTCTGTCCATCAGAAAACTTTGTAAAACACTGAAAGAATCTTCTGATTGTCTCTTTAATGTCTCCGTCTGCTCTGCTTCAACAATCGAAGTCAGTGAATGACGTGACAAAATGTTTTTGTACAGCCTGGATCCCAGAAGACCTTCACAATGGCAGCATCACTTTTCCAGCCCAGTTCTTGTCTCATTTGTGATCTGACAAACAGAAACCTTGGAACCTGTCGTCTATCGTCTGACAGTGATTCACCATCTGGAGGGATTCTGGTTCAGCCAACGGAAATCTAGAAAACTGATATTTGGACCAAGACTTCCTCTGCAGTCTGATTACCAACTTGTTATGTGAGAATGATGAGACGCTAACCTCTATGAACAGATATCAGCATAATAATGTAGATAACTTTAAATAAAGCCAATAAAAAAAGCTAAATCATCATCGGATGGATTCCAGGACTGCAGTTTCAGTCGATGCATTTCTCCTTGTTCGCTGTCCACATGAACCAAAGCTCGTTCAAATGTGAAAACGGTGCCGATGTCTTGGACCCTCGTCTCCGACATTCATATGGAGAATCTATTTATAGAGATTAGATTAAAATATATATTTAAAGAGTGCCTTGTATCGGTCTCCCAATATATACGGGTGTATACTGTACCAAGCCCATCCTCAGGTACATTTTCTGTACTTCCTTTGTATTAGTGTTAACAGATCTTTGAACACTGTGCTCATTTGTATTTGTTGCCAGATCTTCCATCGTGTCTTCTGACACAAACTTTTGGAAGTATCGCAGTGGTGTGTGGAGGGAAGGTGGAGGTTACGTCGTCTGTGACAGCTGGACCAAAAAAATCCATTTTATCAGTATTGGGACTGATAAAACATTTTTTTTTTGTTGGGGTTCAACGTCCACATTGGCTGGGCAATCCGTAGGTTTTTGGTTTTGGTTTCCACATCACTCTCTCCATTTTGAACGATTGCAAGTACATCCTGCACGCTGTACCGAGGATGATGTCTTCTTGCTGGTGGCAAGATATGGCAATATATCTTTGCACATTAGTTCTCAGTACAATAATATATGTAATCCAATATAAGGCTGAGGGCTAGAATGTGTAAATCGTTTAATTTTAAATTGAATTAAATCTTCTCAAGACGTTCCTCTTAAAACAGGGTACTGTGCCCAGATGTAGCTTCAGGCTGCTCAGGAGTCACACTGCTAAACCAAAACCTTGGTTGCGTAGCCTCATCTGAGCTGAGCTCGGGAGTTTTTATTGTCTCAGCAGTAGAGATACGGATCAGCTGTGTCTCCTGGCAGCAGACAGGCGACTCGGCGAGGTTAATCAGCTGTCTGCGGTACTGTACTGTCACCATGTGACGGACCTTCAGAGGTTAAAAGTTAATCTTTCCTGTTGCAAAGGGATCTCTAGCCTCATAGGGACAGACAGAACTCTGGAATTGGGTCTGCTCATAAAGTTCTGCATGTTTACCACCAGGACGTTGCAAAGCAAACAGGATCAAACCATAAACCAGGACAGTTTCCATCATGACCCGTGTTTATTAGTTGTTATGCTTCACTTGGACAAAAAGCAAATGATGAATGCATTCATGCACTTCTGTATTATGTCGCAATGTATGTAATTGACTGCTGGCATGAGTCAGTGCAAACACAATGTGAACTGATGACACTGCCATATTTTCTAATATTTAACTCTCACAGTTCACACAATGGTGCACAAACAATTTCCTGGAACTGAAGTTTGAAGAAGTGATCATCAAAACTTCCAGCTGCTCAGCTTCCAGCCCCGCCTGCATCAATAATAAAACTGTTGAGATGATGGAGTGTTTTATTTAACACACCACGCTGCCAACAAACAAAGACTGTCTGCCATCTGCAAACTATAACCCTTCCCCCTGTTTCTTCCCCGTGTTACCTGCCTCCAATGAAAAAAACTCCACAAGCATCATGCACAACATCTCCAAAATAATTGGTCTCAGACCTCAAAAACAAACATGCAGAGGACGCAGTACAGCACATGACCCCGCCTCAACACTTCTTCACACTCCGCACACAGAGACACGTCTCTTGGCCTGGAAGCGGACACGCTATGGCAGGAATGTGTCAGACATATCACACCTGGGTAACTGTTATATGCAGGTGTTTATACATATGGGCTGAAAATGTACCAGAAGTCTGATCTGTCTGTTGTACAGCACATACAGGAAACTTGTTATGAGAATTTTTAAAGAGGGAAGAACAAGGAGGACTGGATTCAAAGTATCAAAGTTTAAGTTGGATTTATTATTCCTGTACAAGAAGCAGCGTTTAACAGTGCAACAAACAAAATGTGTTACAGAGAAATGGCTCCTGAGGAGCTCTAACTGTTGGTTCTTATACATTTTTTAAAAAATGGGCTGTCTCGGACACCTCCCACCTGATACAGATATCATAACATTATTTAGTTGGTTTTCTGCTCAGGGATGAGCATTATATTTTATATCCACATGGGCCTGTCTCTCCTGTCCTTGCACTACTCATTTATAATCGTCTCTCCCTGCCAGCCTCAGTAAATCAGAGGCCAACTAAGGAAGTATGCGAGACATACAAAAGACAGGACACACTCACACACCATGAGTTAAAACATCTGCACCGCAGTATAATTTATAACGAATCTGACATTAATTGTTGAGTATTAAGTGATTTTATAACAGCGATAAGTAATTTGTAAGAGTGACGACCCTCCCTGATCTCTCTCTTGTTGAGGATGAGGGTGTGGGACTTTTATTTCAGACCTCAGAGGCAGCAGCTCGGGTTTGCTTTGTGTTTTAGTATTTGCTTTACAGCAGATTGGATTGTTTTTATTATTTCTTTTGAATATTGATTTGCTGTGGATCTCCCTTTGTTGCCATGTCTGTGCAGCCCAGGTCATGACAATGAAAAATGTATACAGAGTTCATGATGTATTCATTTCAGTCTGAATGTAAAAACATGAACCAGGGCCACAGATGGTAGAGATGACACAGAGGTCGTGTCCTCTGTCATAATAACCACAGATTTATATTTTAATAAGGATAATTCTCAGTATTAACATTTTAGAAAGGCTAACTTCATGAATTTCTGTCTGACATTGGAAAAATATAATCCTCGTCACAAAATGTTCGATTATATTCTCCATGGTTCTTTTGACAGTCTGAGTTATGGTAGAGGAAGAGTGTCAGTTTATTGCACTCTCAAAAGTTTTCCAATTAAATCTAATTTACCTGCCTTGGTTTTTACAGTTAAATTGAAACTGGATATTACAGTAAACGCATAAATCAATAAGCAGATCTCCTAAATATGATGCACTGTTACTATAGTCGGGATTCAGGAACAGTACAAACTGAGTTATCTGCATTATGAGTTGGCGGCACACACCGTCGTCCTTTTTAAGACCGACCACGCTGCACAGCTGCCAAACTCCAGAGTCTGTGAAGGAAAATAATGCAGGAAGGAATCACAGGAACAACTGGAGCACCACGGAGAGGTTTTTTGTTTGTGTGAAAGGTTTCATATCTGCAATTCATATTCCATGTGGAGCTATCTGCAGCTTTGACATTCATGTGCCGGCTTAAAGCTAAAAAATGTTTCAGCTTCTATTCAAGCTGTGTGTGTGGAGAAGTTTAGACTGGACCTCTGGCCTTTAAACATGCCCTTTTCAAAATCTATTCTTCTCCTCTTCACTGACATGCGAGCACATACAGACACAGCCATCCTGACATTTTCTTACCACCTGCCTGTGACGCACACACACACACTCTCACACACTCTCACACACTCACACACACTCTCACACAGACCAGCTGCAGTGAGTGGAGGCCTGAAAAGCTGCTTCAGCTTCATTCTGGCAGTGAAGTGAGCCACAAAAGCAAAATTTAACCTCGTATTGAACAATTAACCTCATGATATTCAAAACATGATTCATTGAATCCTTGTCAGAATGTCGGGCAGCCGACCGACAGATTAAACAGATGGTTTGGATATGGTTTGGAGTGTGTTAGTGCAGATGGTGGCGCTGGGCGCACCTCCAGTTTAAAAAAGCAGACAGCGAGATGCAAAAAACAGGTGGCCTTCTGCTAAGTGTACAAATATTTGATTTGCTTTTTTCTGACCCAAAAGGCTAATCTGCAGCGTAATACGATATGTTGGTTAGTACGAAGATAAAAAGGCTGCAAAGTCAAATCAAATCAGATTTTATTTGTACAGCCCAAAGTCACAAAGTCCATTTTCCTCTGAGGCTTTACAATCTGTGCAGGGAGCGACGCCCTCTGTCCTTAGACCCTCGGAGAGAGTGAGGAAAAACTTTCCCATAAAGCAGTGCAAACATTCTGAATATAGCATATACTTGAACAGGAAAATATTTTATTAAAATAAAATGTCTTTTATATATTAGAGTAAAAGATCAAGCTGAATGCATGAACACAGAGCAGACTGTTATAATGGTGCTGGATGAGTTGTGCTCTTGGATTAACGTAGTTGCTCTTTGTATGCATTTATCCTGTGAGTATGAAGTATGAAACCACAGAAACACCACACGTGTTAAATTGAACAAACAAAATACAGTACTCACTTCTTATGGACGCACACAGAATATGACAAGAAAAAAAAACACCATCAAAAATATGAAAATGATAAATCCTGAACTCGAATGAAAAGGTGTGCCAGCAGCGTCTCCCGTAACCGCAACTGAAAAAAAAGAAAACAAAGAGTCTGCAAATGGTCACTTCAATTAAGGCACTTAATTGCCAAACTGTCATTGGTCCAGGCGGTCATGGGCATGCACACTGAATGTCGATGATCTACATAAGTTGATGACCTTCTGGACTCTGCTATCTTCTAAATCTAACCTACAGTAGCTGCTGCTACAAACGGTCACGTCTTCTTCATAGACATAATCAACAAAGGTCTGTCCCACGTTTCGGCCATCGTACCGTTCATGTGCACTCTGGATCCATTAATTACCAGATCCAAGCTTCGTCCACCATCTTTCTGTTCTGCCAGTAAATCTTTCAGATGCATCTGTGGACGATCTGTTCCACGCTCGTGAAATAAAACCTGAAGAAACACAAAAGTAAATAATCAGCGCTCCACCCTGTCCTGTTAGAACTAATTTACAAACGTAAACGAGCGAAACTTTTAACGAGCCCGAGTAATTAAATTAATCTCTCGACAGCAGCAGATACATAACCGTGATACATAAAGTCTCAATGAGCCACGGCCTCGTTCTTATTAGATATGTACAAGCCAACAGTGCTTCACTTTAATGTCACTCTAGGACTCAGTCTTAATGTTTTTTATTCCAGTCCCTCAAAGAGTCTAAACTGTGCAAAGGAACAAAGTAACGTCAACTCTTTCCCTCAGAGTGCGTCTCCTTCTCGGATCTCCTCCTTTCTGCTTTCGCCATGTTTTATTAAGTTACTCAGTGTGCAGCCTCTCCTGTCTGTGCAGGCTTCTTCCCTGGAGGGTAGAAACCTGCACACCAGTTTTCAATGCAGGAGCCATGCTGCTCGTTGCCCGGAGGTGAATCGGGTCCTGCCTCTGTAATAATTAATCAGCCTCCTGCTCGGCTCTGACACTTTTCTGCCGTTACAAACAAAAGGAAACTATTAAATATGAGCACACGCAAGAAGTCTTTGTTTAAGTTTGACTTTAATTGAATTCCCTTCTTTAAAAAGCAGCACTGTAACTTCTGTACCGTGAAATAACTTAAATCTTTTTATTGCTCTGAGCTGACACGGTGTAAGAACAGACGTACAGTCACCCACAGGAAGTACATAATATACATATAATAGTTCATTTATGGAACTAAGTCACACACCACCAACTATTCCTAATCATAACTAATTAGTGGACTAAACATGGACAGGTGAACACATGCATTTAACGATCGTGTCATACCTAACCCCTAAACTCCACCGGACACGCTTGTGATTCCTGAGAAGCAGCTCACGAGATTTTCAAAATCAAAAGACCTGTGCAGACAAATCCTAAAAACAGGAAACCAGTTTAACTAAATCTTACATAAGCTGAGCACAGTAACACCAGGCACACGCTCCAGGTCTGAAACCATCCTGAATGACTAATGAACAAAGTGCATGACGGTAAAAATGTTTCATAAAAGTCTGTATAATTCATCTTTGTAGACTGTTTCCATTTATTTTTTGAGTGTGAATATGAAGCTCTGCTCTGTCCCTGACCCGTCGTCATCACGTCATTAACGAATAAACAATTCAGAGCTGAGCGAGAGGCGGATGAAGTTCGGATAACTTCCTTAAATGTACGAACAGCAAACATCGCCGATGTCCTCCAAACCCAAACCGCTGCTGCTCAGTGACGTGAGTTCAAACCTCTCAGGGTCTCTGCTGCATTTAAACTGATTTTTCAACCTATGGACAGACGGTTCGCTCGTTTCACTGGATCGATAGATGAGACTCTTCACCCGCAGGACGAAAACCTGAAGCTGAAAACGCTTTGTGAAGAGTAAACAGACACAACTGTCCTTGTTTTTATGAGCTTTGATTGTACGTTGACTTCTTTTCAAACATTTTCTCTAATTTTATACCCATCAAGGGACAATCACTGCAAATAAATTCCATGCAGCATGAATATCGTATGCTTGTGTATCTTCTGTAAAAATAAGCATGGATAAATAACACATTCAGGTTAAAAGGACCTTCGAGGTCGCTCAGTAATATTAATAGACAGTCATAAAAGTTGGAACATGTGAATATTAACTGGAATCAGTTATTTTTACAGTCGGTGTGAAGCCAAGAGATAAACAGCTGAACACAAATCTGCTGCTGAGACACATTTTAGTGCAGAGAAATGATTTTTATGAAATGAAAAACGAAACGTTCAAGGATGCTGCTTCAAATGCAGATCATCGTCTTGTGCATTTTTAAAGAAGATCAAACAAGCAGAAAGTGTCGGTGCATGAACTGAATCTTTGTCTGTTAATGACACTAAAAGCTTCAGGTAGAGGAGTGTGTACGCTCTGACTCTGAGGCTGCGTCACACACAGGATGACCTGACAGCTCTGCAACAAGTCGTAGCATTGAAGAAGGGATGGATGGAGATGAAGGAAGAGAGGAAGAGGAAGTTAAAGTTGAGGGAAGTATAAGGTTGTGTTGCACACACGTGCACGAGCGTGATTCCCAGTCGCACAGTTCTCTGAATGCGTGTTTGCATATCAATGCAATCATTACCTAACGTGCTAATTCATATTCAACACGATGCCGTGTGCCGCGTGCACACAGGAGTATTCTCGTGTTTAAATAGTGACTGCAGTCCCTGCATATCATCAGGCAATGATCGTCAACACTGGATGACTGCACTCTAAGCAAGCATTTAGACCAAAGGCTCTTGATTCGAGAGGTGTTTTGCTGTGCACCATAAGAGGATAATAATTAATATTAATATTTATCAACATGTTTTTTATTTTTACATGCATTCAACCATTAATAACTTGAGGACTGTGAGCAACACAATCTTTGTAATAACGGGGAAGTTTAATAAAGCGCTACAGCGTGAAAATCCAACGACCCAGGAGCATGATCCAAAAGTTTCTAATGAAGCTCACGCTGAAAGCTGGATGAGTTTGTCAAAAGATCTCTACGACAACTGAGAAAACTCTCTGATCTGCTTTTTCCATCCGTCACAATTCTTTTTCACTTTGCTATATGATAATCAAAAACCATTTGTACCTGCTCTGAAGTGCTCGATTCTTCTCTCACCATGATTGAGATTCATTTGGCCTCTAATGTGTCAGGATGACTAAATTTTTACTTCCCTCGTTGTAAAGAAGTTACTAGGCATTGTGAACCTGAACATATCTAAATAAAAAAACTATATTTCAATGAATATAAATTACAAGTTTAATCTGTGACATTTGGGGGATTCAGTTTCTGAGACTGACACTAAATATCTTCCTTCATTTATATCTATTTGTTTCCTCTTTTATTCAAACAGCTGACACATCTACAAATAAAAGACGCTCCACACACACACACACACACACACACACACACACACACTCCTGCAGCAGATTCTGTTTTGATAATCTGCTCGACACTTTCACTGCACGATGCGACATCTTTAAAAAACAAAACTCTGACACTTTGAGCATGTTTCTGCCTCCGGGCTGAAAGTGGATTTATGAGTCACATCAGTCGCCTTTATTAACACCATCACTGCTGCTCTGTTCCCAGTGACTGAGACTGCGAGCTGAAATTTAGGCCGATGTTCATGTGCCGGTGTTTAAAGCAGCCACGTGTGATCACTGTGTTTGTTGCTTTAACACGAACAGAGCAGATGACAGAGCTAATTAGAATAATTAAAACAAGAACTGATCTGATATCTGCACACACACACACACACACACACACACACACACACACACACACACACACACACACACACACACACACACACACACACACACACACACCTCATCTTGGTTCTCTCTAATGGATTTGACAGAGTTCACAGGGAGGAAAAGGTCGAACACACAAACACACACACTCGATACAATCAATGAACACATCCTTCACAGCAGGTGTTAAAATGGAGCTGGTCTGGTCACAGGAAGCAGAGCGTCAGAAAAGTCACATCCAGCAGCTTTGTTTAAATGTACAAGAACAGACGAACTGTGGAAGATTTCAGGCCATCAAAGGATTTATTTGGTGTCTCTCTTTTCTTTCATATCACAAACACACGTCTCTTTCTTCCCCCCTGCATGTCTGTCTTTGGTTAGTCTTTGTAAGGATGTTTGCAGCAGAGATAAAAGATGGAACTCCATTCATCCCAAAGGAAACAGAAACGTAATAAAACCAATAAAAATGAAAATGTATAACAATTAAGAAAAGCTAAAATAAGTCAGTTAAGTTGTAAGGTGAAACTTTAACGCATAGTCGACAACTGGCACATGATGTACGAGCTAAATATTCTGACGGCACGGCAGCTGAAACTCTAATTTCTGATAATTACACAGTGCGGCTGAAAAGAAAAGGGACCCTATTTATATCGCTGTAGATAATTACTGAGGGACATCAAATGGCTGAGGGGAACACAGTGTTACGCAGTGCTCAGCAGTAACAGTCACCACAGTGATGAGGTCTAAAGAGGACAGCAGACTGAGTTTGAGAACAGACCATTCATGCACTGATGGCAGAGACTCTCACGGAAACACCAGGGGTTCGGTGTCGTGCTCGAGGACACTTTGAGGCTCTCTCCGAAGGAGTTGGGGATCGAGCCGGGATTACTGCACGACCTCAGTCCTGAGCTATGATACATCTGGAACCGCTTATCCTCACGAGGGTCACTGAAGGAGCTGGAGCCTATCCCAGCTGACACGAGGGCGAGAGACGGGGTACACCCTGCACAAGTCGTCATTCACACCTACAGCCAATTTAGAGTCACTAATTAACCGATTAAGAGCCCACACAGACACGGGGAGAACACACTCTGCTTACGGAGCGGGCTCGAACCAGGAACCTTCCGCTCAGACATGTGATGAAGGTAAACATCAATGTTGACTTCATGGAGACTTAACTACAGTCTGACTAATGGTCACCTGGGTCTGGATTTACAGCTCGCCTGATATCATCCTTTACATAAGGTCCATTTATCTGTAACACCCTCTGATTAACAACAGGTCCGAGCTGATAACAAGAACAAACAGTGGCTTGTGTCTCCCTGCTGCTCGGACATTGTTAAATATTAAACACTGACTGATCACCACCTGCGAGCAAATAGTGCTGACAGGACTGCGACTCCCTGATGATGCTGGAGCTCTGCAAAGCAAACACGAGTCGAGTCCTCCAACATTCAGGCTAAAGAAAGCTGCTCTGAAACACGAATCACAAGGCGGGGGAGTGTCGGATATTTAGGCTTCGAGTGGAACTTTAATTATCCCACTTCACGTGACGCTTTGACCGAGAGTTTGTGTTCAACAGTCACTGCTAAGCAGCACGTAATCAACTTTCTCCACTTCCAGCTGAGATTTATTCACACTGCTCTGTTCCTTAAGATTCCCAGAACTCTGAAGTACCTGACTATATATATATAAGGGCAGTAATAAGGCATTTAATCAAACTCAAGTAACCGACCTTGAACCTTAAATGAACAGTAGTCATTCACTTGCAAAGACTGACACTCCTGCAGGGTCACCATCGTGTGTGCATTTCATTTCTGTCCGCTTGTTCCTCCTCCGCTCAATCACGGTACAAATGTGAGGACACGTCAATCTCGTTCACTCATCGACTCCATCGATTTCTCCAGCCCTGCTTTGTCGTCGACACTGTTCACATGATTAAATGTCATCATTTGCTGAGAAAAAAATAAAATATTATCGAAGAACGTCAAGGCGAGAAAAAGACAGCTCGAGTTTTTACGACCCAAACTATCGAGAAAACAGATGCGCACCCCAACACAACTTTAAAGATTGAATAAGTAAAATCTGTGAAATGTTTAATATAAAGAGGCGCCCATACACATCACATTAAAATGAGTTCCTCTCATATGTGGGAGTTGACAAGCGTGTACGTGTGAAATATAACAAATAACCTTCATGCCTAAAGAACTTAATTTCTCTTTACACGTTTTCAAACAAGACGTGACCGTGAGGGAGGTTAGAAATAAATTAGATGAATAAAAAATGAAAAGAAATTGATTAAATACATAATAGAAGAGGCAAAATAAAACACAATGAATCATTCACATTGTTTAATTAGCAGGTGTAGATTCAAAGAGATGATGAATGGATGAATCGAGCTGGATCTCAGCATGGAGAGAGTTCGTCAGGAGAACGAGAGCAGCCCGGTGTTAGAGGACGAGGCTGAGGCGAGCAAACAAAGACACCGACCACAGAGACGCGCCTGCTGCTCGGAGAAACGAGCTATGATAAATTCTAACAACCTGAGATTTCCCTCCAGGTTTTAGGGTTACGGTTCATCTCGCAGTCGTGTGAATCGTCGTCAGTGAGGAGGGAGGACGGGGAACTCGGATACACAAATAAGACAGATCTGTTTTTCCGTAGCCGCAGGGCGCTGAACGCAGAGTCACTCCAGCAAACAGGTTTTTCTCCTGTGGCACGCTGAGGTTATTTCTGCAACAGTTTGATGTTTGAGACCCACTGTTAGGAGGAGGACAGGTGCAGTACAGGGCGTGGTGATGTCAATCCAGCGTAATCTTGATCCCACCTGCAACATTTCAGCTCATCTGTTTTATTTTGGTTACTCGATTTTATTCCACATTTTTTTAACAAAGCTGATTCTGATCTGGCATGGATCCCCGTCCTAAATTCAAAGCAACATCTAAAGTTAACCCAGCTAGTCTGATACAAAGTGTGTCACAAAGGCTGAATGAACTAAGCGAACCAGAAAAACAGTTTATTCCTCCGATTCAGCAGCTCTCCAGCCACCAGCACTCCCTCTCTCTCATTCACTGTACATGTCGCTCAACCCTGGCTGGCTGGTTTCCTGGTGCCACTTCTTTGCTGCAAGCTGGATGCAGATGTAGAAGCTGGGTGCATGACATAAACCAAACCAGGACATCACAGGGACAGTGTCATAAGCAGTTTGATCGGTCTGACGGTCAGATCGTCCAAAAACAGATTCTGCTTCAGCTCCTTCAGATTGCCAAAGCCTCCTCCCCCTGCTCACCAAAGCACAGAGAGAACAACACGGCCATCCTGCCGAAGTCATGCTTCTGAACTGAACACCAAATTTTCTGTTTTGTCCATCGACTGATCCATCAACTATCAAAGTTTTTGTTGCACGGATGTTAAACACGCGGCTTTAGATTTGAAAAAGGAGGCATCCTTCATTCAGTGTCTTATTTTGCCCTTGAACTTTTTTAATTCCCTGCAAATTTATCTAATAACATATCAATTACGGGAAGGAGGCGGCGGCGTGGATGTGCGTTTCACTGCACTCCCCTTCAAACTCCCTGATGAAATCAACGCGCAGAGCTCGACGAGCAAAAGATTAATGATGCTGCTTGATTATTAAAGGAGAGTCCCCGAGAGGGAAATGTTCATCAGTGCAGTTTGTTAGTCTACATGCACTTAGAGCAGACCACCGGAGAGACGTGTGACGGAGAGCTAAATGCTGGAGGCATTACACATGATCAGTCTGCGAGGGCGGTTTGAATTAATACGCACTCATCCTGCTTCCATGAGGCGACATTTCAACAGCAGAAAAAATGGAGGTGATGCAGGAGTTACTCAGGAAACAGTGTGTGTGTGTGTGTGTGTGTGTGTGTGTGTTTGTACAAAGTCGACTTAAGTTAACGTCAAAGTTTCATCCCTGCATCCCGACCAAAACAAGTCTGAGGCTGACAGAGCGTACCGGGCTGGAAGTGTAAGAGATCGAAAATCCTCAAATTTGTTTTTAGTTTCAATCTATGAGCTGCTTTCATTCATTAATCCTGAGATAGAAAATTTGAAATACAGCAAGTTCACGATGCATCAATCCGCTTTTTGTTGAGAACAACTCGTCTTCATCTTAAACTTGTTTCTCACTCAGTGGATTGAACACATACAGTAGCGGTTTTAGGTACGGGCGGACAGGGCAGCCGCCCGGGGCGCCATTTCGTGGGGGGGCGGCACAAGCGCCCGAAAATGAAAAAAACCTCGCGAATTTTCGATACCGCTCATTAAGACAGCGGAGCGGGCACCCCCGTGGGCGGGGGGTTGACGACGAGGTAGAGGGTGCGCCGGACAGACTGATCAGGGCGCACAGCGCGTCCAGGGGCGCACGAGAAAATCTCCGTCCCGGGGGGGGGGGGCGGTTTCGCCCAGGTTCGCCCAGGGCGCAAATGTGGCCAGGACCGCAGCTGAACACATATACTGATGTTTAAAATACTAAGTCATCACATCACATAAGTCAAGTCAGTTTCTTGGTAAAGACTTTCACAGTTATGTTGGATTGGATGACAGATGAAGTGTGTGTCAGGGATCGGATCTGCTGATGTTTGAGAGGAGGAGTCAGTCTGTCCATGGGAGACTCTGGCTTCGTTTGTCTGAAGATAATAAAGCTCATCTGCAGCCAACTTTGACAAGTCCCATGTGCTTTGGACTGAAGACTCCTTATCGGATCTGATAAGTCACCATCCAACAGTTATTTATGATATTTGACTCACGTTCATGTCAGATCATCTGAAATCACCAGATTCATGTGTGACCAGGTCAGTCCTGCCTGGAAATTCTTTACTCACACATGATGGGTCAGGATCTCCCTCTAACACAGTCTCACAGCCGGGTTTGCACCAGTGGAAACTGGGTCCAATACTACAACTAATGACCTACGACCACGGCCGGCTCATTAGCTCAAAATCACGCCCTCGCCGCCCAGGGGGCCCCCAATTGGTCAAAAGAAACAAAAACGTTCATATTCATTAACGCAAAATGAATATTTAAATAACCGGACACCGATTGGTTGTGGGAAATCCGCCTTCCATATATAAACGTTAGGCGTCACGCACTGTGTCAGTCTGACTCTGTAGTTGAACAGCGACAGTACTTATGAGCGATAGAAAATACAAAAGCGGTGGGGGGGGGCAGCAGCTTGTAGCCTAGGGGCCCCTGACCATGTTAATCCAGCCCTGCCTACGACACTAAAGATATTCAGCCTCAGGTGCTGCTTTGTGTTTACTAAAGGTAGCATGCACTGTCTGCTTGACATCAGCATGTTTGCATGGAACAAATGACTTCCTCCCCAAACCACCAGGACGGCTGTGGTCTGGATGTAGTCTCTGTGACGTCCCCGCAGACTGTCTAAAACCACCAGGACGGCTGTGGGCTCTCAGTCTGCAGCTGTGCATCAGAAATAATGGGAACTGAAAATAGACGCTTAATGCGCGTGTGGTGTTGGGGTGACTAATGAGGACGATGTTTGAAAACCTCTTCAGATACTTCATGGTTGTTGCTAATTAGAAGAAAGGAAGTTTATTAGTTTACTCATAATCATTTATTACATTCATACATATAAATATATGAATCATTCTGGGTGCAGACAGTCAGAGCTTTGCTTACATGGACTGAGTGTGACAGAGATTGAATACGTGACCTTTCAGCTCTGTGAGAACCGGGTTTTGAAAGCCGGTGAAAATTATGACATTACCCACGCAGTCATTTTCAAACAGCGTCTGACTTGAAGCGCTGCGAAGCTTTAACCTGCGACACCGAGTCCTTTATCTCCTCATTCATTCCCTGCTCACATTTAACGGACCAATTTTGTATCAATTAGCTCTCAGGACCTTTCAGCTGAGACTCATGAATGTGGAACAATGTGTTGCCTCCGTTTAATATTCCTCAAAGGTGGTATTAGTATTAGTGTGCGTATCGTCAGTACAAGGTATAATTAACAATTCAACGTGCATTCATGTTTTTCATTAGAGATCTGGACGTTGCTGAAGCGAACATCGCTCCCTGCACATGTGACAAGACAGGAACACAGTTTGTTTTTATAGACACTAACTGCACACACAACTCAGATGATGTAAAACCTGAACGTAGTCTCTGTGACGTCCCCGCAGACTGTCTAAAACCTGGACGTAGTCTCCGTGACGTCCCCGCAGACTGTGACGTCCCCGCAGACTGTCTAAAACCTGGACGTAGTCTCTGTGACGTCCCCGCAGACTGTCTAAAACATGGACGTAGTCTCTGTGACGTCCCCGCAGACTTTCTAAAACCTGGACGTAGTCTCTGTGACGTCCCCGACTGTCTAAAACATGGACGTAGTCTCTGTGACGTCCCCGCAGACTTTCTAAAACCTGGACGTAGTCTCTGTGACGTCCCCGCAGACTGTCTAAAACCTGGACGTAGTCTCTGTGACGTCCCCGCAGACTGTCTAAAACCTGTTCGTAGTCTCTGTGACGTCCCCACAGACTGTCTAAAACCTGGACGTAGTCTCCGCGACGTCCCCGCAGACTTTCTAAAACCTGGACGTAGTCTCCGTGACGTCCCCGCAGACTGTCTAAAACCTGGACGTAGTCTCCGTGACGTCCCCGCAGACTGTCTAAAACCTGGGCGTAGTCTCCGTGACGTCCCCGCAGACTTTCTAAAACCTGGACGTAGTCTCCGCGACGTCCCCGCAGACTGTCTAAAACTTGGACGTAGTCTCCGTGACGTCCCCGACTGTCTAAAACCTGGACGTAGTCTCTGTGACGTCCCCGCAGACTGTCTAAAACCTGGACGTAGTCTCTGTGACGTCCCCGCAGACTGTCTAAAACCTGGACGTAGTCTCTGTGACGTCCCCGCAGACTGTCTAAAACCTGGAAGTAGTCTCCGTGACGTCCCCGCAGACTGTCTAAAACCTGGACGTAGTCTCCGTGACGTCCCCGCAGACTGTCTAAAACCTGGACGTAGTCTCTGTGACGTCCCCGCAGACTGTCTAAAACCTGGACGTAGTCTCTGTGACGTCCCCGCAGACTGTCTAAAACCTGGAAGTAGTCTCCGTGACGTCCCCGCAGACTGTCTAAAACCTGGACGTAGTCTCCGTGACGTCCCCGCAGACTGTCTAAAACCTGGACGTAGTCTCTGTGACGTCCCCGCAGACTGTCTAAAACCTGGACGTAGTCTCCGTGACGTCCCCGCAGACTTTCTCAAACCTGGACGTAGTCTCCGTGACGTCCCCGCAGACTGTCTAAAACCTGGACGTAGTCTCTGTGACGTCCCAGCAGACTGTCTAAAACCTGGACGTAGTCTCTGTGACGTCCCAGCAGACTGTCTAAAACCTGGACGTAGTCTCGGTGACGTCCCAGCAGACTTTCTAAAACCTGGACGTAGTCTCGGTGACGTCCCCGCAGACTGTCTAAAACCTGGACGTAGTCTCCGTGACGTCCCCGCAGACTGTCTAAAACCTGGACGTAGTCTCGGTGACGTCCCCGCAGACTGTCTAAAACCTGGACGTAGTCTCTGTGACGTCCCCGCAGACTGTCTGTAGATTAATCTTGTTTGATTTAGTCTTTAATGTTCATAGAATCCGATGCCAACGTATGTCAGCACCGCTCTGCGTTCAACAGGGCGACGTCTAAGGTCCTTGTTGCTGTCACAGACTCGACCTCTCTGTGTTCAACAAGAAGCATTTCTGTTCAACTCGAGGTTTTGCCGACACTGAAACGTTTAATCGCTGCAGAGCCTTGACTCGTAACTGTCCTTGCACTGTTTGTACGTTTTATCTAAAAAAACTAAATAAAAAAGCGAGTTCTGTGTCAGTGACTGACGGGTATTTCAGAGAGCGCTGAGGCATCAGCTGCTGATCCTTGAAGCCTTTTTTCTTTTGACTTGCTTCAAAAGACGAAAAAAGAAAAAGGATCTAAGACTCCATGTTCATGCTTTATTATTTTATGTGTTGGTTTCCAAAGCAGGATGGTGGGTCAGTTCAAGGATCCATAACTGAAGCATGAATGAACGGATGCCTCACTGCTTTCTATAGTTATCATTCATGACCTTCATCGTTCGATCAATCTGGCATGTAAAACTTAAGATTATGTTTCAAAATTTCCAAAAAATGTATTTGCAGTTGCAGATCTGTACATGAACGTCAGGTTGTAAATATGCAGCATTAAAATATATAATGTCCCAGCTAAGACTCATCATGTTTTATGAATCTGACAAACATTAATGATGAGTTTATATCCTCTATGCCTCTTCAGGAGTTTCTAACAATGTCAGGTTTAAATGTCTGCGTAACTTCTTTGTCAGCTCTTTACCGAAGTAGACATCGACCTTTCAGTTGTTTTTCCGAGGACGACATGCCTCTGTGTTTTTGTCTGAGTTTGCATCCGACTCGCTGAATTTCCACCGTTTCACATATCCACCGCGCTGCAAGGGTTTAGTTTGCAGCCTGGTGACGAGCATAATGTCATGATGACATCCTTGTTCCTGCTCCAAAAATCAGCCACCTGCCTCTCTGGAAAGACGACTTGTTTTCCACTCTGCATTTTATAAGTTCGGAGCCTTCACGGCCTCCACAAAGCTGAAAACTGTTTTCTGCTGTAGTCAAAAACAAATTAAGCAGAAAGAAATTAAACCTGCATGATTCTGATAACCGAGGTGATTCTGTATTCTCTGCACAGCAAAAGAAGTTAGTGAGCAGATTTCCTTCTGGTGCTGCAGGCTGCTGTTTGTTTTATCCAGCCACAAAGTTGAAAATAGTCTTAAAACAAATGAAGCAAAAGGAAATTAAACCTGCATGATTCTAAAGATGGCAGCATTGTTTTTAGGGCTGCAACAGATTTTAATTAACAATTAAAATCAGAAAAGCTCAAGGAATCAACAAATCGTTGCAGCTTTTGTTGTTTTACATACAGACAGATTTCCTTCTGATGGTGATCTTGTTGTTGTGTGGTTTTTATCCTCTTACACAATCAGTTTGATGCATTGCGGCACGAGGACGATGCACCGCTCTGAAGAATCCCTCTCGAACACAAAAGCTCTCATCTCGCGCTCGCCACCATGTGCTCAGTCTGAAAATCACTTTCAAAGTCTGACTCGTTTTAGCCATAGCTAACTCTTCCTCTGATTAACCAGACTCTTGGCTTCAGTTTCGAGTCTGCATGGCCGTCTCTCCATCATGGAGGGTTTAGATTCATGCTCACTTGTTTTCTAGGAGGCCCAATCGACAGGACGAGAGGTCTCCCAGGTGAATACATCATGAAGAAGACGCGAGAGGAGGAGTGGAGCAGATAAGCAGACGCAGAGAGAGGCAGAGGGAACTAAAACACACAGCACTTTGTTGCTTGTTCAGCAGCCTCTCGAGGTGCTCAAAGGACTCTTTGTATTGTGATGCATACTTCACCTCCGAAAGGGACTCAGAAGACACGAGCGTTTGTTTTCTGCCACGGCTGCAGGCTTGGAGAGATGACAGGAAGGGCTTGAGGGAAACATTTGGCTCTTTGGCAAAGCCTCAAAGGTGTGTCGTTGGATAGGTTTACAGCTGAGCCACTTAGCGCTGTCATCTTTTTCTTCTAAGACCCCGAGGCTGACAGAGCGTACCGGGGTGGATATGTAAGAGATCGAAAATCCTCAAATCTGTTTTTAGTTTCATTCCATGAGCTGGTTTCATTCATTAATCCTGAGATAGAAAATGATTTGAAATGCAGCATCAATCCTCTTTTTGTTGAGAACATAAGAGTCTCTAATGACAACTCGTCTTCATCTTAAACTTGTTCTCACTCAGTGGATTGAACACATATACTGAATACTAATACATATATACATATATAAAATACTAAGTCATCTGCATAGAGTTGAGAGAAACCTGTACCAGCTCACAAAAGATAAAGTGAGAACAGTTACAATAAAACTTTCAAATGAAACTCTGTCGACATTAAAACTGCAAAGCCCTCCCATCTTAGAGCAGCTTTTCATTGTGCCACTGAGACACACCTGTGGAAAAATCATGCTGTTTAACCAGCATCTTGATGTGCTGCACCTGGCAGGTGAAGAGGAACAAACCCTGGGTGTGTGGGTCTTTGACTCGGGAGTGGGAGAAGTTTGGCATGAACACCTATTTCAGATTACTGTGGCTGCCCGGGAAGTGAGATCAAATATAAGCTTTGAAAACAAAGCAGGGACCAAACTGAGTTTTTAAAAAGGAGACGTGAACGACGTGAACACTGTCACGCTCTGCAGTGTTTTCAGGGCTTTGTGAAAACGACTCCTCTGTTGATTGGAAGTCCGTTAGGCCACGCCTCGTTTGCTCATCAGCTGGAGGATGATGTGATTGGTGGGCGTGGCCGTTCACCTGTGATCACTGGGAGCACCTGTGTTCTCAGTCACTATACAGGCTGCCACCCTAAGTCCTCACAGAGGAACTCTCCATGCGCTTTGTGATGTTTCATTTAAGAGGCTTATCAAAGTCTGTGTGATGAAATTCAAAAGATGCAGACGTGACATTACATGTACTATTTTAAATTCAGTGACACACCAGTAAGAATGAAAAGGAATCATTTCATCTCAGGGCAGATTAAATTTTGTGTCATTTGCATAACAGTAAGACATATACAGACTGAGGAGTCCAAATAAACCCAGAGGGAACGTCAGAGCCACCTCTGCAAATGAAAAATGAGAAATATTTTTCATCTTTTTTCTGCATCTGCATCCTGACAAAGCTTCTAAGATTCCAGACTGTCTGGTCGGGAAGATGAATAGACCTCGTCTTATCTCAAATTATATTCTACTCGTGTTTTAATAGAAAACTGAAAGACGCTTCCTCTCGCTTGTTGTTAACAGGGCTTGGCACTGCGATGACTCCTGATCCTGACCCTGCATACACTGAGGGACACATTAATGCAGTGGTGTCCGCGGGTCAGGACAGAGATGACCTTTGGCGTCATGAAGTCCCGATTCAGCTGCCTCGTGACCTCAGGGTCTTGCGAGGTCTGTGTGGTGCTCCATCATTAGGAAGCCGAGAGCTCCCTGACCTCATGGACCCTGTCACACTCCATCACACCTTTGGCCATCGCAGAACAGTTTTAAATGTAACCATAAAACATAAATAAAGCAATCACAGTTTCACTTATTGATTCAAATATCTGCCTTTGCTGGGAAAAGTCAGTATCATTGAAACTCGAAACATGCAGTACCATCTAGTGAAATACCTTCTTCTCATCCTCCAGTTTGAACTTTATAACCTCAGATTCTTCTTTATTATATTCTCCAGCTCGAGGCTGCACTCACAGAAGAAGAGATGTTAGCTCACAGACTTGAAATGTTCGTGGTAAGGCTTTATGATTTAAAAAAAGGCTTGTGTCTGCACGTCAGGTGACCTCAGATTGAAATAATAAAGCCGCTTACTATTTATATCTAAGCTCTATTAAGACTTTGGAATACTTAGATAATATAAAACACTTACCATCTTCTAGAGATGGAGCAGCTTCATTATTTCAGTTTGAGGTCGCCTGAAGCAGACGTGCAGACACAGGCCTTTTTGTGATGGAAGTCACACTTGAGTATTGACACTGAGTTCATGTCACTGTATGTTAAAGATGAATTTATCCGCCTCTGTGTGAAGTGTCTCCACATGAAGAATAATTTAAAAGAACTGCATAAAGGCGACAACTTGCTTTGTCCACGGTGTGGGTGTCAACAAGTTTGTGTGCTGAGAGTTCAACCTAAAGCAAAGTGTCTCCTTTAGCTGTTAATTATTTCACATCTGATGGCCACTATAAATACACACTCAGTACTTTAGCAGCAAACCACTCGTGAATATCCTCAACGCAACTTTATTTATAAAGCCGCAGCTGACACAAAGTGCTGTGCATACAATAGAACATGAAATAAGAAAAAACTAAGAACGATATAAAAACAATAATAAATGATAAAACAATGTTAAAATAATATTAAAGCAAAAACAGAAACAGAGTCTCATGCTGGGTTAAAAGCCAAGAAATAAAAATGGGTCTTAAGACGTGTTTTTAAAAATGGACAGTGAAGGGTCTGATGCATAGAGGGAGGTCATTCCCAATTTAGGACCAGCAACAGAAAAGGCTCCATCCCCTCTGAGCTTCAGTTTAGCCCTTGGTAACTCCAGGAGCAGCTGATCAGCTGACCTGAGGCACCGGGCAGGAGTGTATGGGCGGAGCAGCTCAGAGAGGTAAGGCGGCGCGAGACCATTTAAAGATTTAAAAATAGGGATGTAACGATACATCGTGACACGATTAAAATCGGTACAATGTGTGACGACTCGCATCGGTTCACAGAAAAAATGAATCGCGATTCTTGGCGAATGCGAGAGTACGTTTTTTATTTAGAAATAGGTTACGCGTCTGCCTTTCTGTGTCTCACACACACACACACCCCTACACACATGCGCAGTAGTGGTAATCGGCGTCAGGCCTGACTGTACCGTAAATGATACCATAACACAGACCCTCCAGGAATTCACCATGTTGCGATTTGCAACTTCAACGCAACTTCAGTGAATCCCCGTGAATTCAGGGCGGTGTTGCAATTTTAACCAATCACCGCAACTTCTCCGCAACTTCTGCGCAGTCTGCACGGGGGACTAAGCACGGGTCAGGGACGGCCGCACGGTGCGGGAGGATCCCCTCGTGGTACCTCTCCCCGGCGCTGGCCGGTCCCCGCCGGGCACATTTCCTCCGAGGCGGTGCGCCGCGACCGGCTCTGCGTTTACAGCGCCCGGACCTCGCCGTTTCCCGGCGCCGTGGACTCTCATTAAAGGGTTACCGAGCTATCATCTTAATTGTTTTTATTTTCAGTTAGCTCATACTTCAAGCTGAAAGGTAATGGTCAGATCAGCTGCTTAAGAACACAAACAGTTTGAGAGTTTCTGTAAAGAGACATTTTTTTCCTACAAATAAAAAGATAATTTTATTTGGTCAGAGTTTGTCTGTAGCTCATTTTGATTTTAAAAAATCGTGAAAAAAATCGTATCGTGAACAAAAAATCGTGACTCGAATCGAGTCGTGAGTTGAGTGTATCGTTACATCCCTATTTAAAAACAATTAAAAGAATCTTAAAATGGACTCTAAAGTGCACAGGCAGCCAGTGGAGAGAGGCTAAAATGGGAGTAATGTGTTCCCTCGTACGCGTTCCAGTTAGGAGGCGGGCAGCAGCATTTTCAACTACCTGGAGACGTGCGAGGGAGGACTGGCTGACTCCAGGATAAAGTGCGTTACAGTAATCCAGCCGCGATGTAATGAAGGCGTGGATTACTGTTTCAAAGTGCTTTTGTGCAAGGAAAGGCTTCGGCTTTGCCAGCTGCCTAAGATGAAAAAAAGCTGGACTTGACTTTGCACCGATTTGCCGGTCGAGTTTAAAATCACTGTCCAACTTTTTAAAAAAAAGTTTGTGACTGTTTGCTTCCTGTAATGCACCAAGAGTCAACAGGAAGTGCAAAAATAAGTTTGTAGGGAAAAAAAAAAAAAATCGCGCCAGGGTGAAAAGTTGCTGCTGAAAGCTGCCAGAACCAGGATCTGGCAAAGGTCTGGACCTTTGGATCATCTCCATTATTGGCCGACCTTGATTGTTAGAAAAGGCTGTGCGGGCTGGTGGAGCTGGACTCTCTCCAGTCTTTTGCATAACTTAACTTTTTAAATTTTACACAGCATGTCATCATCATGCACAAAGGATAATGAAGATAGAAGATGCCACTCTCTAACCCAGCCCTGAACTCCTCCTACTCCTACCCCAAACAAACACATACTTTACAATTTAATATGAAAACCTAAAATATGAATATTCTGAAATGTTAAATGTGTCTGGCTCTATGTGTTATATGTTCTCCTTTTCGATGCCTCGTCTCTGCAGGCCTGACATCAAACAAACACAAACCCTTTTTCTGCAGAAGCAGTTAACTGGGTTCAAAGGCCTCCTGCTGCGGAGGGGGAGTACAGCACTGAGCAGGAGGCCGAAGCAGAGGCAGCAACATGGAGCGGGAAAAACACGGACACAGTGCCGTGGACGTTTATCTCTGTGGTGATGCGTGTAAGACGGGTTCACATTCTTCAAGACCTTTAAAACTTAATGCATGGCTGCTGAATAACACAGAGCAAGACGTTCTGCCAACTAACAAGAAACGTGTAAAAGTCAGGAGAGGTTCTGACAAAAAAAGCTGCTCAGCTGGAGTCTATGTTTGGAAATTGATGCCCCAAAAAAATATTTTGATTTAAAGAAATATGTATATATATATGGCTCTACCTTTTATAGTGCAAACAAGCTTTTTCTCAGCAGATCTGAATCTCAAATGTTAAGCTAAAACTTCTTCCATTAAAAGTAATTAATATTTACAAAATCTATGTGGAGCACAGAGTGTGTTTGTACTAATAGCTGCGTTTAATAAAACATTAAATGAACTTGTACAACCTTGCATCACCAAGCAACAGGAAAGTATGAAAGGCATGAAAGAACCAAATGTTTTCCTACGTGAACAAATAAATCACAGAAAGCTCTCGACTCCCACAGCAACACAAGTTCATCAATGTTTGAGAGGTCTGACGGGTGGGCGGCTCACTCATCAAGCAGGACATATTCATTAGTCAATAACTGTCTGCCTTTTGGTGCTTTTTTTTTGTTGTTGATTGATTGATGAAGTCCAATCAAAAGGCTGATTAAACATGTATCCACATTCTGCAGAGAGCAGTTTGTGATCATCTGTCAGCCTCTTTGATTAGAACCAATCTGGACGACATTTGCACTTTTTTTGGTTCGAAAAAGAAAACTGTCATTTCTCTCAAACGTTATCAGACACAAAGCATCGTGACTTCACCACTTCATCGCTTATTCAGTGTCAAAATAATTAAGATTTACGTGATAGCATTGAAAGAAAGTTTCCCCCCAGAACACAGTCAGGTTCAGTGTAAGATTATGAATGACGAGGGTCAAAATAAATTTGAACCGGGGCCAGCTGCAGTGAGGACTACATCCTCCACACATGGGGCGGCCGCTTAACCCACTACGCTACCGTTATATTTCTCTTCTCATAGTGGTGTAGTGGTGTATATCTTTTTTCTAGTTTATTTATTTTTCTAGTTTTGCTATTTCTATCTTACATTTTATTATTCTTCTTTTCTATCTTATTTTCTTTTTATCCTTTTGAGTGTTTTTTTGCACAGTCGCGACAGTCACTTTCATTTCACTGCCACTGTACCTGTACTTTTAGGCATGTGACAAATAAAAACTTGAAACTTGAAACTTGAAACTTAATGCTTTTTCAGAATCAAATCGTCAAGGTCTGATTCATAAAACTGTAACAAGCCTGTAAAAACGTCTCTCAAGTGTCTGTTTCGCAGCGCGCTGATGAGGCCATATGTGGGCCGTGTGTGGGTTTCCATATTAAACGTCTGAGTGTGATTTTTGGCTGCACAGCTTGTTTAAGTGTGATTTTTCTCACTAATGTATTTAATGTCTTTATGAAGTGAATGCTGTGTCTGAGAGGCTGTGAAATGCAGTCTGTCTTGTAAATGTCAGCCGTTTCTCATGACGCACAGCTTACATAAAGAAGTCAGGATGTCATGTAACGTACTGAGTGTGCAGGAAAGCCCTAATGAGGCGAGGCGCTGTGGTTTTCAGTCGTCTCTCTCGCTTGCATCCAAACAAACAGATCCAGTTTTCATGTCTTTCAGCCTTTTATTTCACCAGCCACTAAAAGTCAGTCCCACATTTACTCTTGTCACCAGCACGTTCTTTCGTGGGTCTGAGCAGCTACAGCTGGTAGCAGTTCAGTTTACTGAGGACATCAGAGGGAAAACCAGAAAACATGTTTCCATGAAATATGATCCAGTTTCACCAGAATCAGTGAAATAGTTGCTGCTGTGTGACTTAAAGTGTTACGTACTTAAAGTGTTACGTACTTAAAGTGTTACGTACTTAAAGTGTTACGTACTTAAAGTGTTACATACTTAAAGTGTTACGTACTTAAAGTGTTACGTACTTAAAGTGTTACGTACTTAAAGTGTTACATACTTAAAGTGTTACGTACTTAAAGTGTTACGTACTTAAAGTGTTACATACTTAAAGTGTTACGTACTTAAAGTGTTACGTACTTGTGCGCCGTCACTGACTGCGGCCAGCGCGCACACACACACACACACACACACACACACACACACAAACACACACACACACACACACACACACACACACACACACACACACACACACACACAGCGCTAAACAAAGCATAACAAACACACACACCTCTCTCCCTCACCGGACACTGGCACGGCCATGGACACACACTTGGCAGCGCTATTTCAAAGTATTCATACACACGCAGGTGAAAACTTACCGGGTGTGTGGAAATGCGCCGCCACCACTCACCTGTACCTGTCCGCTTCCGGCGGAGAAACAGAGCGTGCGCATCACCGTCATTATAAAGGAGGATGACGCGCAATTGGACACTTGGACAATTGATGCGGAGAACTATGTGTTTTTTAATAATGTGGATTTATCTGAGTACCAGGCAGTCTGCTATGGAAGATAAACAGTGATGTCATGATCACCTGCATATGAAACTGCTGTCATAACAGGGTAAAGATGTTGATGTTGTTTTAAGAAAGGTAGGAGTCCGAGTGGGAGGAGCTACAACTATAAAAGTAGCTACCTGGGCTCTAATCCTGGAGTGTGTGGTTGGTTACAGAGGAGGTAAGAGGAGTTAATTTGTTGTTTGAGAGTTATTGAAGAACTTGTTTTCTTGTTTGTTTCTCCTTTCTTTTGTTTTTTTGTTTTCTGAACTTGTATATAGAGCATTTTTGGTTCTTTCACTTTATTTTTTCTTTTGGTTTGTACATATTGGCACTGTTTGCACCTGGTGAGGTGGAGAATAAAAACCCAAAACATCATCTTCCGACTAAGCAGGATTTCTGGACCAAAAGACGAGGTTAGGAGAAAAACCCTGCAACAGAACTTTTAGCAGGACCTGGCGCAGGAAGTTGCATAATGCACCCGATTATGAGCCGATGTAGCATCAACATGATTTAAAATCTGTTGTTTTGAACTCAGACATAAGATGGACCCAAAGAAATCAGGTCTGTGTTTGAAGTGTAGGAAGGAAGTTGGTAGCTTTATACAAACACGTGTGCGGATCCGGAGCTTCTGGGTGGCTGTGGCTTTGAAATCCTTCCACAAATTAAAGGATCTTATGGTCAAAAATTGTGGCATGTTCTAACATATGACACACATAAAACTATACTGCAGAAATGGATTTTAAATAAGCCGCCTACAGTTTTGGATGTTTGACCTCTTACCCATGGAATATTTGACACACTGGTCCGGAGGGAAGATTGGTTTATTTTATCATATTTGGATTTCTTAATTATGTTGGACCTGGAATATCAAACATATTTTGAAAGGTGCTTCCCAGACCGAGAAATAACAGCTGGATGTTGCCGTCTGTTTTTCTATTTTCATTTCTATTACTTTTTTGTTTTCTATTCCCTTTTTTTTATTGCAATGTCTACTTGCTTTCTATTTTAGGTTATTAATTATTGTTGCTACCAATGCTTGTGACTGAATACTGCACTGAAAGTTCAACTTTGGGTGGGGGGAGGGTGCTCTTTTAAAGGGGGAGAAATGTGTTTACAAAAAGGAGAAGAGAAAATGCTGTATATGTGAATAAGATGTGAAGCATAATTATTAATAAAGAGAAACAAAAAAAATCTGTTATTTTTAATAGAAAAGTTATGTGTAAAGTTACTTCCAGCTATTTTTTTAACCAGCAAAATCATGAAGTCCTCCTGAATTAGGATTTTTGTCTCAGATGCCCAAATCACGTCCACATGCTTTGCATTTCAATAGTTTATTGTATATTTATTCAGCCACATGATCTCTAATCCAACAGCACACTCTGTCACCATCATTAGAAGTGAGAGAGAACACAGCAAATGTCCAAACATCGTCTAATGGTTCAGAGCTTTTCACAGTCCATGGCTCATTCATGAATATTTCTTTAAATCTTTATTATTTCCCATAAGTTGTAAAAAGAATCCAGCTCATTAACTGACTGAATGTTTACGTGTGTGTCGGTCAGGCTGATTGACGGCGAACTCTTGCTCGACGTTGTTGGGTTTGAGGCTTTCTGCTTGTAAGTGCTGCAAACGTATGGACGTCTTCATGCGAGACGGCGTGTGCGTAACTTATTGAGACTAATTGGCCGCATGTGTCTTACACAGTGATTTGCATAATGAGCGTGGCTTGCTTTATGATAATAAGACTCGTCACTGTTGTTGCATCGCGTTGACTCAAATGTTTGTTTACTGACTTTCACGGCTCCTGGATTGTTTTTAATGTGAATTAAAGATATTCTGTAAAAAACAAGTAGATGATCTGTGTGAGCAGACATTGGTAATTATGTTGTAACATTATGAGATACTGATTAGGCTGTAACTTCTAATAACATCGCATGTCAGCGTGTTTTACATTTATGCTTCACATTTTAATTCTCTCTCTCTCGTTCACACACCCTCAGGGCTCATTTTTAATTTAACGATGTTTGTTATTGAGGTTTGTATTGTATTATATTGTAGTTTGCAGCGCTGTTGAACTGGACTGTATTACATTAAGAGGTGTTGTTTTTATTTTTTTGCCCATTTACAAAGAAGACGGTGGAGTTATATTAGAAATGATGCTGTCCAGTACGAACACCTCATCGATAAACATGGTTGGATTTGCACCTTTCAGAAGGTTTCAGTCCTTTTTTTGGAGTAAATACACTTTGATGAGTTCATCTGAATACAACAACTTATTTTGTGCTTTCAGATGCATCCAAACTTGAAATTTACTGTCAGAAATCAGGAAACAAAGATACTCGAGCCGAGGCTATCCACTTTGATTTTGAGCCTTGGCCTTAATTTGAATATTTGGCTGTTGTAACATAACAGCTGGAAACCTCGTAGATGCTGGTTATCATCCAGGATTGAGTGAGACAAGAGAGACACAGACCTTTGGACAATAGCAGCTGATATGGAGACGGGTTGCTGGACAAATCGTACCGCACAACATGTTGCCAATGATATTGTCAGGTCACTGGCTTATTGTATGTAGGTCCTTATCCAAGAGGCATCTTCAGTTCTGACTCACTGGTGGGAAAAACAGGTATTTGGCCTTGGTGTAGGGTCACCTGAGGTCCAGTGCTCATGTGACCTTCAATGCTTTCATTCAGAGTGGACCTCAGGTGACCTTAGCTCTTAAAGAGAGACGACCTGAATGACTGAGAACCTTCAGGCCTCTGTGTCAGTGTTGTCACCTCAAACCTGCATCTCATCAGTGTGCACACATGCCAGTTAAAGGAGACAGCAGAAGCACACTTTGTCATCAGATACCGATTACCGATTAAAAAAAACATGTAACTGAGGAATGATGCTGAAACAGAAGAAACACTCACGAGTGCTCGAAGCGATTCTATGTTGGCGTTTTAACGTCTGGCAGTTTCCGTGTTTTGTGCATCGTTGATCTGTTTTTTCTTCCATGAATGTTGGTTCATAATAACACAAGAAACAAGCTGCATCCCAGTGAACGTGAACCGTAACGTTTCGTGAGCAGATACTGTCAGAGCAATAACTCTAAATTGAACATGAAGAACTGCAGTTTGAACCCGGTCTGAGTGTTGAGCATCCACGCTCTCAAACAGCGTTCCATATATTATACGAGGGGGAAATGAAATGGAGCCGAAAGCCTCTCAGAAAGCTGCAGGACACTTTCATCATCCCTTGGTAATTATTCCAGCTTTTATCGGCGTCTGAGAGGCAAAGCGATGTCCACAGGGCAACTACAGCCCGCCACTGGAAACGAGTGTAATAGCAGAAAATATGGAAGAAATGTTTTTCATTTTCTTGTCGATGGTCGTTTTATTCTTCAACATGGAAAATGGGTTCAGGTTGGAGTGTAATGGTTTGTGTCTTATGTGAGAACGCACAGCCGACCTCCTGAGTTTGTGTGTCTGTGCATGCTGATTCCACAGCACAGGAAGGACAACAGGTGCAGAAGTGATTATATATTATAATTATAGCTGTAATTGTTTCAATACTTTCATATCTTGATTGAACAGGACTCTCATAACAAAGCTGCTTTGTGTCGGAGCTGTCTGTCTGCTCTACAGTCAAGGAGAAAGCGTTTCTGCTTGCAACAGATCGCGGATGGATGCCACAGTGTGTGATCTGATTGTCTGCTTGTACCGTGCAGATTAAATTTGGAGTTCCTGAATGGCTGGAGGTCACGCATGGGCCTCAGATGTGGTGATTCGGTGTTCTCATTAGTGAAACGTGTTGAAATGAGCAAGTGGGAATGATCTTGTTACGTGTCGCAGCCTGTGTGTTGTTAATTTGTTGAACTGGGCCTCGAGACAGGGGACGGGAGGAAGAGGCTAAACCACCGAGAATGTCTCAACAAGACAGGATGGATTCAAATTCAGGGCAGCGGTATTAATCCCACTGGCGGCAAGTAACATACCGAACATACAAGCAAATACATGAGACGAGGGATTCAAGCGTGGAGGCAGCAGTGCCAATAGTTAGAAGATAAACTACAGAGGGTTCAGCAATCTGAAAGAAGAGGCAATGCATGATTTAGAGTTTCACTCCAGGGATAAACAGCAGTGTTCAGGATGTGTGTGTCTTTCACTGCGAGGCTCTGAAGCCAACAGACGAAACAGCCTCACAGTTCCACTTAAACCAAGAGAGAACCGTGGCAATGCCTGGTTCAGAGCGGCTGGACGTCAGGCTTACGGACACAACAACGGTCTCGAGCAAGAAACTGGAGAAAACAAGTGAACAAGGGAGGGACAGTGGAAAAAAAACAAGAAGTACAGAAGCTGACACAGTGACGGTTCACAAACATGATGAGGCTGGTCCAGGCACCAGGACACAGTCTGGTTAATTTAACAGCAACACTGAAGGATCCTGACAGCTGGATGACTGCGCCAGCACCAGCTGCCGGGCAGCTCTTGGACTGCAGGACGGGGCGAGCTGAGGACCCACTTGGAACCAGGAGACAAAGTTGATGCGACGCCTTGGATGCGAGCCCACCAACAATGCCTGCTGGCACTGAGGCTGACTTTCCAGTTGTTATTCAAAAGCCCGGAAGGCTTAAAGAAAAGACACTGGCGAAAGTCTCGATTGGTGCAGAGGATGTAACGTGCTCAAGATAATCCAGAAAAACATGTGATGTGATTGCATTTTCACGTTTGTATATATGTGATGAGAACAGATGCAGGTACTGATGCATTAAATCACCAACAATACCCACGCGTGTTATGTTTACTCTATAAATAAAATCATTTCTGTTCCCTGAATGCACCACAGACGCTGGAAATGCACGATAAACGCGTCAGAAAAATAAAGTATCAGACTCCTGAGAAGTTTATTCATCCGGGCTAGATATTTAGTGTGTGTGTGTGTGTGTGTGTGTGTGTGCTACACTGATGTCATGAGTTGTTAGAGCTTTAGTATATAACGCATACAAGCCACAAAGTGCCAGCTGCTCCGAGCTGTTTGTTAATTCATTTGTGTTATTTATGTTACGCTCCGCCTCAGGGATAATAAAGATTCCTTGACCTTCACCTCATAGATGACAATGATGATGAGATTTCCTTTACAGAAAACGCAAAACAGAACAAAATATTCAACGTCCCTGATGAATCTAAACATGCAACTGAGCATTAAAATTGACATGGTGCACAACAGAGTGCTTCAGACTGACCTTATCGCATTTTATGGTAAGTAGATTTGTGGAATTTCTCAAGGGAATAAGCAGGTTTTCATTTAGTGGAGTATTTTGTTGTAGTAGTAGTAGTAGTAGTAGTAGTAGTAGTAAGGAACATGTGTGGTTGGCATGGAAAGCATTCTCAGCGGGCCGAGAATTGCGCCCTGAGGAACTCCTTTTGCCAGACTGCATAGTTGCTGTCAGGCTGTACTTAAATCCACATGCTGACCAGCAGCTACGAAGCTGACCATGTTCACCTTCATCGTCTGCTAAGTTGTGAATTATGTTTCAGCTTTTCTTTCTCTGCATTTGGTTTTCTTCTCAGTTCTCAACATGTGTCCTGTATCTCCACCTCTTTCCGTCTTTCTGGTTAAAGGTGCATACAGAGCTGGAAGACAGAGACATGAGCTCTTAGATCTTCAGCTAAATAGGATGAAGATTGTCGGGTAATTTAAATATTTAGACATTGATTATAATATGAAATTAAAATTAGCACCACATCTGCAGCTTTCAGTCTGTTTCCATCTATCCGCCTCCCATCCCCTTCCTATTCCTCCATCTATCATCTTCCATATCTGCTCGCATCTCTTCGTCCAGCATCTCTTCATCCAGCATCTCTTCGTCCAGCATCTCTTCCTCTTTAACCTCTGATCTCATCTCCTCTGTCCTCACGCCAACCTTTTGCACAACACTTCTCATCTTTCCTCCTGCTCTCTGCTGTTATCGCCTACGTCTCATTTTCTGTCGCTTCTGTCATATAATCTCACATCGTTCATCACTGTCTCCTCGCTTCAACTCTCGCCGCTCCAGCCTCAACACTTTCTCTACTTCTCTCATCATTTCCATCCTCACCCCGGCGGCTCACCTCGCTCCTTCTCCTTCACTTCACCCTCGAGTTTTTGTCGTCTCCTGTTTTTCAATAGATACCATTTCCTGGCTGCTCTCTGCTCTGCAATCCCTGTGGTGCTTTTCCACCTCCTGAGAGCTCTAAGGCATTTTCCCTCAGACTGTTAGCTCAAACATCTTCAGCAGGCGGAGAATATTCAGCAGGAGAGGAAAGTTAAGCGTCTCTAACAAAGATATTCATTGTATCTGAGAAAACATCTGCTGAACTTTACAGTTACCGATTAATAAAACCTTTCAGTTTCATATTTTAAAACACTAAAATGTATCACACTGATGGTGAAACAAACAGTACAGACGTTTAGGATGAATCATGAAGACTGTTATATCTTAGGGTGGTTTTGTTCCAGTTCCTTGGACAGTGCTCGGTCTCCTTTTTGACCCAAGAGACCAGGAGGCTCCATGTTGACCTTTATTTTGGTCAAAAGACCCTGGGAGATTTATAGATTGACGGGCAAGTGGCCACAATTGAAAATCTGTTTCATTACACTTGGGAAAGCCTGAGACCTGAGAATTGATTTTTTTTTTTTTCCTCCAGTTATTTGTCTTGGTGTTCAGCGCATTTTTGAGACAGATTTCTGACAGAGTTCTTAGTTTTTTAAAGATGTGCACAGTCTCTGAAACTCTAAGGACAATTATCTGAAGGATGTTCAGGCACGTCCGACCGTTAAATTGTTCAATGCACTTGTGGAGAGAGACTCTAGTTGCTCGGTCACAGAGTAAGTAAAATGTGGGTGTTATCTGCGAAACTATGATACCTGATTATGCTGTTGTTGTTGTTGTTGTTTTTATTTGATAATTCGCCCAATGAAAGCATGCAAACTGTAAGAAACGCAGGAAAAAAATGGCCATATATATAAAATCATGTCTTAAGTGAAACCTTTTTCATACTTTGTGCAATTTAAGTGGTTTTATTTTCAAGTATCTCTATCACAACTCTGGGCCAGGGTTTGCTCTGAAGCTATGGCAGAATAATTGACTCAAGTCTCACAAATCTATTTTATATGTTTAATTAATTAACATATTCACATACAAAGTATATTAGAAAATAAAGTTCTGAGTCTTTATTGCACCAATAAAACTACTTTTGCCTTTAACTGAACAGTACTGACAGAAACTGGCCCGAAATGTTAATTTATTCCAACCAGCTACGGCTTCTTAAAATATAATGAAACAAAATTAAATATACATTGTGAACATGTATAATGAGATGAATGTTCCTCCATAAAAAATCTGATAATCTAATAAAACTGTTGGACACATTTCCAGGTGAATATCTCTTGCCTGAATATTAAGCATTAATATAAAACTGCATTTACAGCTTGCTGTTCTTCAGGCACCGTTAATGAATTACTATGAGCTCATCCTGCATGTTTAATGACGAAAGCTTGCAGATAAAAGGAATAAATTATGTATTACTCTGAAGAAGCCGTATCATTTTTACTTGGGCCGAGGCAGTTTGGCTTCCACACATGCAACACAAGCTGCACTCTGAACCAACAGATAAATTGTTCTGTGTATCTGGGGTCTGAGTTTCTGTGCATGCGACAGTGAAAAGCCTGAATCCTCAAAGTAATTAACGTGAAGCCGAATAAACCTGTCAGTCGCTCTTCTGCTCCGCTCTGAAGATGTGACACCCGGACCAAGGCTCAATTTACTCTCCGTTCAATCATCTTAGGAAACAAATTCCTTTTTAAAATTCACTTTGCGTGTGTTTTCGAGGCTACGGGAGCTGTCGTATCTGATCTATTCAAAACGCACAGTTAGTTGTTTTATGATTGGATGGTGGCTGGTCGTTTAGTTGGCTCATTGCAGGATTGATTACGTGTTCAGTGCCTGACACGTCGGGCAAGTTTCCAGTTGAGGTGATCGTGATAAAGCAAAGCTAGTGGTTGAAAGTATGTTGGGAATTTATCTACTCCCCCTTCATATATACAAATATTAAACTATTAAATACCCAAGATTAACTCTTCCTAGGCTGTTTTCATGCTTGGCCTGGATGCTGCAAGAACTCGGCCATCCTTTGACATGTAAGTGGTACTAAACACCTCATGCACCTTCAAGCTTTTCCACATACACAGGAGAGTATCAGTATCCCATGCATGAGGTTCTTATTGCCAGGCTGACCTTGTTCGTGGCCCAATATTTACAGCACCACCCTCCCAGAAAGTAGTTCCAATGTACCGGACAAAGAAGGTGACGAAGGTAAAGGAAGCATGGAGATTTTCCTCGGCTATCCCAGCTTCCTCTAATGTCGGCTGGTTTGGGTTGTCCCGTCTGAACCGTACAGCAGCAGCTCAACAAACAGCTTTCACAGAAACAGTCCAATCGCTGACTGTAATGATAGCAAGTTCCTGTTTGCACTGTAACCATGGATACACAGAAAACAAACGTGAATTATAGTTAATGCTGCAGAAAAACGTCAAACTATAATGATCGTATGGAAACACGTGTCCCATTATGATATCAAAACCAGATTACAGACATCAGACGTGTTTCCTGCTATTGCTGGAAAGAGGAAGTTGTGATTGTGGCAGAGTAGTTTGATACAAGGCATTTACCACTGGTTGGAAAATGCTCATTTTGAAGGCTGATGTGAAAATCTAAAAAAAAGAGAAAAGGTCTCAGATATTACAAATGTTACGGGAATTTTTAAAGAAAAACCCTTAAATAAGGAGGATCGGATTCAAAGCATCAAGTTGAATTTATTATTCTTGTACAAGAGGAGCGTTTCACTGTGCAACACGCTAAAGGGGTCACAGAGAAAAAGGCTCTGACAGTTGGTTCTTATACATTTTCCTGAAGATGGGCTGTCTCAACCCCTGTAAACTGTTAACAGTCAATTTGCATATAATGCATCTAAACAGCTTTCTTCAACATATCACCTAATGAGTAGCCAGTATGTCCCCAATCTACATGTTACCTCTCTGACCCTGAAATCCCTCTATTTATACATTACCTGAACTTTACCCTGTCAGTCTCAGGAAAACAGCAATAAAGGGAAGTGTCTCAAGGACATATAATATAAGAACAAACATTGTATAAGTTAAAAACATCTAACTATCTGTGTAACCCTGATTTATATAACAACAAACGTGAGGAAAAAATGAAATGACATGATGTAACAACCGTTCCAGTTTTTGGTGGGTGTCATTTACTGTCTCCAACTCAAGCTAATATACCTCTTCAACAATGAAATGAAGTGTTTTAATAATCTTGGCATCATGATAATACTTTTTTGGAGGTGTAAGCATCAGTTATCGTCGTTACTGGGAACACAGGATAGAAGAAAGATTTCATTTACAGCAAATATGAGACATATTTTATGATTTTGGTCACATTGTGATAAGACTCCGTTACCATTCAGCTCTGCAGAGTCTCAGCTTTGAGATGACACAAGAGTGCATGCACCATTAACATGTTCGTTCTACATGCGTATCAAGCAACTTCTACAAGGGTCGGTTGTGGCTCGGTGGAAGAGCGGGTCATCCAGCGATCAGAAGAACGGTGGTTCGATCCCCTCCAGCCTGCATGTCCAAGTGTCCTTGGGAAAGATACTGAACCCCGAACAATGACGGTGCCAATGCCACCAGTTCAAGGTTCAAGAGGTTTTATGAGGTTTCGTGCATTGTGGCACATGTTGACTCTGCCGGTGTTGTGTCCTTGGGCTTTAAGTACTCTTTGATTAGCATTAATTACCTCATAATACATGTTTCCCACCACTTCGGCCAGCAGGATGTGTCTGTGAGTGAGTCATGTTTCTGTGAAGTGTCCATCTTTCTTTTCTCACCTCCCATTCTTTTTATCTCCTCACACCACTTGCCGCTAAATGACACAAGGCCATCACCCTTCATTGATTTCTATTAGCTCCTGTAAGTGCCCATTCTTGTTCTCGAAAATGTCGACATCTCTGCCGATGACCTATTGCAGTCATGTCATTCTTGCTGTGGAACTCGTGATCTCAAACGTAGATGAAATACCAAGCTGTTTAATCCGGAAACAAGAAACGCTGCTCGGAGACTTTAGTGCTACAAATCTTCTTGACACCAGCCGCCCTTGATATGCAGGGAAAGGAAGACAGGCTGAGGATTTACTGCACCAACTGTATCACGAGGAAAAAATAAGATTTATGTGGAGTCAGAGCAGCACTGCAAGGCTATGAGGTTATGTTGGTTAATCTCCTATTCATAGGGCCTCTAAAGAAACGGCAATCTCCTTTAGGATAGAAACCAACTTTCTTCACAAACATCCTCAATCTGCATTTGCATTTACTGGATGTGCACATGGAGGCTGCTGGACAACAAAACTCTAATGCTTATGCTCGTGTTTAGAGAGGAACAGATTTGATTATATTCACAAGCATGAATTTGTTTGCCAAAAGTAAAGGGAGCTGGGAAGGAATGGAAATGGAAATAAAACAAATGGCTCCCCTGAAGACGAGTAAACATTGTCCGTGTGTGTGTGTGTGTGTGTTCCATGTGGGGATGCATGCACCCGGGAAATTATTGTATCAAATGAAAACACGAGTGTCCAATCTGTCAAAACTGGATCGTCTTTGAAACACAGAGAGATTCTAGTGAAACTGAATGAACCGAAGCCAGATTCCACTCTCTGTGTTTTATTAGGCCATTAAACTCAGCTGTGCAGCCTGTGCCAGTGGGGTGCATGCTTAATGTCTACCATCATGACCGCTGCGAGATGTGAATCAGGTCCAACCATGTGCCTGCCTGGCGCTGATTCATGAGGTCTTGTAAGGGCATGAGACCACAGCACCTAGCAGCAGTGGGTGGATGTGCTCGCACAGCTCCAGGAAAACAACCAGACTCTTCTCCTGGCATCCAGTGAGAGTATATCGGTGCCTGCAGATACAACACTCCTGCATACCATCAATAAAGCAGCTAACCCTGGGATTGTTCAAGGCTTGTGGACTTTCCCACTGTCCCACTTCTCCAGCCCAGTCTGGCAGCAAACCTGTGGCTGAAGGTGTTTCTGAGTGGGAAATCCATCATCTCCCTTTTCTTAGTGAGACTGAGGTATTAGATGCATCCACCAACACCATGGCCTCCTCTCCTTCATCCAGCTCAACCTCATCCGATTCCCACTGGCGGGTTTTTATGAAAACTGATAGTATTTGATATTGTTACTATCGCTTCAGCAAGTGTGGTGGCGCTTTTACACTTCGGCAGTTTTGCAGATGATGGCGTTTTGTTTCTGTGCCTCAGTTGTGTTAAGGTTCTTTTTCAAAGCTGTAAAGAACTGAAAGCATCCTCACCTACTGCGTCTGCATCTGGTATACCAGCAGTACAGTGGCTCAGAGAAAAACGCTGCAGAGGGTCATGAACATCGCTCAAAAGACGGCTGCCAGCTTTCAGCACTGGAAGACCTGCACAGATCCTGCTGTCTTAAGAAAGCCCAGAACATCATGAGGGACACCTCACACCCTGCTCACCCTGTTTGTAATGCTGACAATACAGAGCCATTGGTGCAAGGACAAATAGATTCAAACACAGTTTTTATCCAAATGCAAATGGGTGTATGCTCCCTTTAGCATATTTAGTATTCATTTAGATTTTAGCACATTTTTATTTTTATTTATTTTAGTACATTTTAATGTCTCGGGTATCTTTATTCTTATTTATTCTAGTCACTTTAACGCTAGGATTTTATTTATGTTGCACCGACTGACTAGAAGCACTTTCAATCTCGTTGTACCTGTGGCAATGACAATAAAGATCTATTCTATTCTAGTCTATGTGCGATGCATTATTTGTTCCTATTTGCTCTTGTTTGTTATGTTTGTAGTATCTTGCCATGCAGGCTCTGTAGTTTCGGGGGCATGACACTTGAAAAATTACCTTACCTGTGTAAAAGTAATGTCACTAGAGAGTTAGAACCTGAGCTCGAATCCTCGAGCAATACCTGAACTATTTACAACTCCCCACAATGTACCGGAACTTATTATCAGCCCTACACATGAGTCAGCCGGTCATAATGAATAGCCAGGCAGGGCTTGAAAATATTGGATAATAATAATCTTTTCTTTTCATATAGAATATAGATTATTTATCTGTTCAGCCAACTTAATATCTTCTGTCAGACATCTTCTCATACCCTGCAGGAATAAATTGGCACAGAGAAAGTCTGGAGCTTTTTCTTTTTACCCACAATCTTCCTGAGAAGATGCTGGCGTTTAGTTAAACACACCTGTCTAATCACCAGATATTCTGCAAGAAACTACAACCATGTCCCCAACAGTTGTTTCGTCTTGTGTCCATCTTACGGAACATTTCCAGAGTTTTGCAGCCTGGTATGTTTTGTATTTTCCGACCTTAAAAAGACTTTCACTGTCTGTCTGAGCTCACAGCAACATCCATGCCCGTTGCAGAGGTTAGTCTGAGGTCAGTATCTTTAATAAATCTAAAAAGCTTTTCATCAATTCATTCATCATTTATTCCATCATTGAACTTTCAGTTTGGAACAGTAGGACCAGCAAAGCAAAAGAGTTAGTAATTAAAATACAAACAGCATCCCACTTAAAAACTTTCTCCTGTGTACTTTTTAGAAAAGCCTTTTTAATAAGCTGCGCTCTGTCATTCCCAGCTGGAGTTTCTTCATTATCTAATTCCTTCATTGCAGAAAAGAAAAGAAACTCTTTGAACATGTGACTCCACACAACATTAGACTGGCTGCTCTTCTTGAGAGTTCCTGGTAAAGTTCTGAGGGAATGAAAGATCAGAAAAGCAGATTTTAAAATGGGGTCACAGCAAGTTTGTTGTTGTGGAGACAGACTGTCCACACACACACACACACACACACACACACACACACACACACACACACACACACACACACACACACACACACACACACACACACACACACTCTTTTCTAGGTTTTCTGTTCTGACAAGTAGCATCACCAGCTGTGCATACAAATTTCCACAGAAAAAGTAAATAACCGTCCAGTTATGCCTCAGCAGAGCTCCTGTCAGTCTGTCTGTTGTCAAAATGTCAGACTTTTTTAAAAATATACTGATGATAAGAAAGCAAAGAGTTGGAGAGCAGTTTAAAAAATCAGAGCCACAAAAACATAATTTAATAGTAAAATGATGACGAGGTAACGTGATGTGTGAATCCTTCCCGGTGATGCTGAAGCGAAGGTCAGACAACAGAACAAAGTTCATTTTGCAGAGTGGAAGAGCTTTGGTTGCAAATAAATGCAGTACAGTGATCCCTCGTTTATCACAGAGGATACGTTCTAAAAATAACTCGCAATAAAACAAAATTTGTGAAGTAAATGTACAATTATTCTACATGTTTTAAGGCTGTAAACCCCCTAACCACACACTGTTATACACCTTTTTACACACATTTTGTACAGTACTCCCTTAAACAGGACACAGAACACAATGCGCATATATACTGTACAGTACGCTGTAAAAAAAGCTGCAAAATTACACTGGAAAAATACACGAAACAGCGAGTCTGTGAAAAGTGAACCGTGTTATAACGAAGGACGACTGTATTCCTCTGCCTTAAACTCGAATTTTATCTTAATGTTTGTTATGCACCAAAGCACTGAGGCAAATTCATTTAAAACCTGAAAGAAACCTATTAGCAGATCTCAACCTCTCCAATAAGGCGACAACATGGACACATAATGACACAGCAGCCACCAATGAGCTCATTCATTCATCTCATATCATGCCAGACTTTAGTGGATCATAACACATTAGATATGAAATTAACCTGCAGATGAGATCAAACTTTTCTATATATAACAACAAAATGTGGCTTGCAACAGACAAAAAGCCGCCGCAGACATGTTCGTTTTTAGCCTTGCAGTTGTGGACCCGACCGGTCGATAAATTTTAACAAACATTAATCACCACAAACACGAGACGTCCTTGGGCATGCAGTGATGAATGTGTACAAGAACAATGAGGCGGATCAGTCCCATAGAATGTGATATGAGCTGCAGACACTCAGCCAAGCATTCCTAAAAAAATCAACATTTAACAAGATTTTAAACTCGACTTCGTTTTAATGCGTGTGATTTTTTTTTTTTTCTGGATCTCATTTTGGAGCTGCAGTTCAGATCATATTGACTGACTCACTTCTTATCTGTTGAGTTTCAATTCTCTTTCACAGGATCTGAGTTTGGCACGTCGTCTCTTCGCTTCCCAAAGACGTGGTGCTTCACGTTCAGAACACACAGCTGTAGAGACACCTCCACACCTCCACACCTCACCTGCTGCTGTCTGTAATCCCTTGTGCAGTAAATACAAAGCGTCAGCCCTTAAACGACGTTCTGCTGCATGAGCACTGTGATATTGTCATTTCTTTGATTGGCTCAGGTGCAGTTTCATTCCCTCCTTGGCGGAGCAGTGTTTAAATGCCTCTGCGTATTCGACCGAAGAAATAATAATGGCTTTTTTATGAGTTTCCAAAGCAATGATGGTTGTGTCAGGTCTACAGGGACGGGACTGATCGGAGGTAATTGTCTTTGCTTGTGTGTTCTCACTGTCACAGTTTGGATTTCTTTTAAATTGGTTCATCATCGACAGAAGTTCTATAGCATTTCCTTCACTGTGTGAGTCACAGCTTTTACTTTGTACACTTTGTACTTTATATATTTGTTTTTTTCTGTAAAATTAAGATCTGAGAACGTGGGCACATCACTGATTTGTTCTTCTTGATTGGCCCAGCGTTCCCGGCAATCATAAACCAGGATAATCAGGCTGAACTGCTGTTTTGTTTCGTCTTATAATGCAGTTTTGCAGTTCAGTCCTTTCACTCTAACAACGCAAACGGAAGTTGAACAAGTTGTGAACCCAGCACTGACATCTCATCACCATTTAACTTGATGGCGAACACATGCAGCAACATTATTATTCATTTGGAGTTGTGGTAAATTCAGTCTTATTAGAAATGTATTGGGACGTATTGGTGTAGTGCACTGGTTTTGTTGCATGGAAAAATCTGGACAGCACATAAGTAGATCTATACACACAGTTGTCTCCTCTATGAAATGGTTGTATTATTGTAAATTACTGTATGATGAACTGGCCACATCTTTGATAGTTTAATGCTCTTTTAAGATATTCTCGTCGATCCAATTTGGACTCACTTTTGACCAGGTGTAACTGTGCTGGACTCAAATTAATTCATCTTGGCTACAGTGCAGAGGAAAGCTGTGAGCATAATTTACAATATTCTGAATTTGGATGCAGATTAACGTCCATTAGAATAATCTTTATCTGACCTGTTCAACTCTATATTCTGATATTGCTAGCTGTGGTTCCTGGACTGCAAACATGTCATATTCAATGTATATCAAATGTGGAGGTATTGCACCTTGAGGTGCCATGATGCAGAGAATATAATCGCCATCAAGAATTATTCAGGGGTTTTGCTGAACTAATAAAAGGAAGGTGGAATTTTAACCAGCTGACGGACGCTGATTAGTGATGGCCTGAGAAACTCATTCATCCCCTTCAAAGACAATAATGGGCACCAAGGCGAGGCCGTTACTGGAGATGGATCTAATGGAAAGAAAATGATAGCAGAAACCAGCCGTGGGTGGATGATGGGAAGAGTGGACGTGGGTGTGTGTTTGTGTTTCATCTCTGCTTAGCATTCATTCAGCAGCTGGGCCTCAGACCAAAGAGGATGAACCCGGTGATTACGACGGCAGAGATAGAGCTAATCACATTTTTCATTTTCTAATTATTTTTCAAGTCTGTTTCCTGGCGTCACTATCTGATTTGCTAATGGAGCTGCCTGTTATGCCTCTCAATCCTCTCATGCCAACCTCTCAGAGATCAGGAGAGCTCGACCAACGCCAAGATAATTTGGTTTGGCCGTTTAAAAAAGGTCCGACGTGGAAGATTTACGGCTCTCTGCAGAATGTGTGCAGATATTATGCAGAAGTATGTTTTCATTGGTGTCTAATCATCTGAAAATAAGTAACTAAATAGTTACCTTTTCGAATTGTGGTGAAATACAACAAGCAGGAGATGTAAATACAAGTATCTCAAAATTGTACTCGTACAGTATTCGAGTAGTTAGTTTCCAGCACTGTAGAGTTGATATTAACGTCCTTTGAGTGAGTCAGCACTCTGCACACTTTTTGCATAAATTACTCAGTTGTAGTCCAGCACCAGTGCCAAACAAATGTGAAAATGCCAAGGTCTAAGAGCCAGCATTTAGTTTTTTAGCGATGAATGAAGCGGCTTCTGGCTGCACAGAGGAAATTTATCAAATATTTACATATATTCCAGACAAATTTAAAGTTTAAAGCCTGTTCGATTAAGAATAGATGGATGATAGAAGCAGTTTTAAAAGGGCAGTAATATGTCAGTTTTTTTTTTATTAAATTGTTATTAAACCCATTTTTTTAACACATGGCACATTATCTGTATTAGTTCCCAAATTACTGAACATTGTTTAAGATCTTTGACGACATCTGCAATCACTGTTATCATCACCGCGAGATGTCAGAATCATCGCCAGTCAGTCAGACAGAGAGGAAACCGTTTCAGCGCAGACACTGCACCAATTAGAAATCAGCTTCAGGCACAAGGACTCCAGGTTCGGTAGATTAAAGCTGTAAGACGCAGTTTCCCTTCGCAATTAGCGACGACGAGCCTACCTGATTATGCGGCGGTATGTTTGAGGACTTCTTTGATTCACGTCCTATTTTTGCATGCATTTTGCAAAGAAGGTGTCAAAGACTCGCACTCGAAGCTCGAGTGCAGACGAGGCAGAAAACATTTGCAAATTGCTCAATCAGGAAGCGATTCTTTCAGGGACGACTGTTCCCGGAGTCAAAGCTGGATTTGTGCAAAAATACTGAGCTTATGATGTGAGAGCCTTCTCCGTTCAGTGTTTTATATAATGTGTGATTACTTAGAGTGTAGCAGATGTTAAGTAACCTGTTCATACGCTGTTTAATCTTAGCGCAGCCACCGTACAGAGGAATCATGTTGGCCGATTGGATCCGCGACCAGCAAGTTAACAACAGCTATGCACGAACTGTACTGCATTTACCTTTTACTTTCCCAGTGTTTATCATGTTGTTTTCCTCTCATGTTCACTACAAATCTGACCCTGCCTTTCCATCTTCAACACCTCCATCCCAGTCCCATCGTCCTCTCTAGATTTAGGATTTAACCACCACAAACTCTGCACCTGCACCTCTGCGCCGGGACTCAATGAGGACTCAGATGCAGATTAGGGCAGAGAGCTGTTTTATTCAGATCTTTAAATACCCTCGAAAGAGTGAGGCTATGAAACAAGCTAGGTGAAACAAAAAAATCACTCCGGAGGAAAAAACTCTGAACTATTCTATTAAAGGTTAACAAAATCAAAATCTCTCTCAACGAGGAAAAACAAAAGGCTATGAAACATTGACTTAAGGTGCTCCAATGAGGCTAGACTAGGAAGTAAAACAGAAAATCACTCTTACGAGGAAGAAAAAACAAAAAGACACTAGAGCAATAATGCTGTGGCTATGAAAAAAGGCTTTGGTGAACGCTACGAGAGATGAAACACTTCGGCCTGGGACAAAGGGAGACGCAGACAATATATACACCAGGTAATAGGGAACAGGTGGAAACAATCAGAGCGGTGACACATGAGGAAGGGCAAGTGACCTGAAACGAGAGGAGAGTTATCTTTCAAAATAAAACAGAAAATGACGAGACATAACAAAAACCCAGCTTGACCTCACCGTGGTGTGACAGAGCCACTCTTTAATCAAAGGTTTCGTAACTCTACCTTTGTTTAATTAACCGTTCTGGTCTCCTGGCTCATGTTTGAACATTGATTATAACAAGACTGGTAAATCCAAAAGCCTTTCCACAAAGTTCCAGCATGCATCAATCTGCCTGTCCATCTCCACCCCCCTGTGGGTCCATCTCCACCCCCCTGTGGGTCCTTCACCCACCCAAATCTCCATTAAACTTGGTGAAAAGAACAAATATTCTCAGTTCAGTTAACTCAGAAAACATTTAACACTTGAACCAGCTAGAAATGTTTTACAGTCATTGTCTGTCACTGAGTGCACCTTAAATGAGTTGCGTGGCCTCTGCAGTAGTAAACATGCACATGAGTGTTTTCCTGCTCATTCCACCATGGCTGCTCTTTATTTGTCTGAGACACTCATAGCCAGATGTGTGTGTGTGTGATTATATAAAGTCCTTGCTGCATTCTTTTCTGCTCCGCACAGAGAAATGATGAAGAGACGTCGTTTTTTTTTTTTTTATTAACCAAAGAGGCCATTCGAAAGTAATGGCATCATTTGTATTGTGTAGTAGAGACACATGACAAGTCCTCTAAGAGATCTCTGGATTACTCCAGCGCACGTGTTACACTCATAATGAGTTTTTCCAAAGCTGCAGTCGGTAATTTCAAACTCTATGACTTTGAAAAATTGGACCCAACTCTGACATTTATAAACTCTGTGTTTCTGTTATGTCACCTGGTGCAGGACCTGGTTTAATGCACAGTCGTGCTAAATTAAAGCTGAAACCTCATGATCAATATGTCAGAGTTTTATAATTAAAAACTTTTTCAGCCCTATTGTGTCGAAAAACGAATGTTTATCGGGCACATTATAATATAAATGAAGGTAAATATAATAACAAACTATTAGAGGGTGTTCTGCCTTTAAACCAAGCACCGTGAAATTACATGAAGGTTGTCGACAGCACAACACGTGAGAGTCAGGTGTGTGAGTGTGTGTGTGCGTGTGTGCATGTGTGTGTGTGCGTGTGTAGGTTGCATTCTGAGGACTTAAGCATTTCAAAAAACGACATTGAAGGAACCCGACTTCCATCTGGGGACATCAACCTGATCAACATACATAATTTATTTAAGTTTTTCGTCCTTCCATGAACAAAGACCAATTCAACCTTATAGATACCAAACTGTCCAGATTGAGTTCTTGTGTTATAATTCTGTGAAAATGGTTTGCATCCCATGTCCAACGAACACACAGTATTTCTTGTGGATGGGGTAATTTTCCCAGTTAGTGTAAGTTACTCCGGATAGATGTTAATTTCATAGCTGAAATTAAAGTGCTTCATTATGTCTGCACGCCATGTCATTTCCAATATCTTGTCCTGAGAAACAGTTTCAGTGTTAGGAAATTAAAAATTTAAATGTTCGGAGCCACTGGGCATCCCCTATCTTCACACTTTTTGTCATTTTCCCAATGATCTATCGAAAGTAATTGGTCGTTTTGCACATTTTTGGATAGAACTCTCACACTGACTTCTTGAAGAGATGAGTTTTATGATTTAGTTTCAGGCTCACACACTAAAGGATGAGCCTGTAAGTTATGTTTGCTCTCTCTGCCCCTCAGTCTCCTGCCAGCACATCTTCTCTCCATCTTCCATCTTCAACACATGCACCCGTCTTATCTCTGTCTGCCGGTGGATGTTGGTGTGTTAGCACCTGAAATCAGCTGCAGGTCCGTCTCTCACCGGAGCGTCAGTATGTTTAATGAACCTTGTTCTGAGGTTGAGAGGACTCAGATCTGTGTGTTTTAATGAGCTCCACTCCGAGGGTGAGACTAAATATGACTTTTATCCCGAACTGAAGATTTCAGGAATTCTCTTCCAACTTTATTTTTCCTTTCATCTCACCACCTCCCTGCAGCTCCTCAGGCCTGTGATTTATTTTAACTCTGCCTTTGCAAAATTCAATCCAGCTCCCCTTCTCTCTTCTGCTTCTTCTTTTATCCCCAAGTCTTCCCCTGACTGTTTCCAAACCACAGCCTGTCTCATCTTCATTGTTGCAGAGTCTCTCGTATAACAACAAAACTGAGGTGATATCACTGGATGCTTAAGTTTAAACTCTGTCATTAACATGAAAGGTCCATGTGTTAATCGACAAATACGGATCTGAAAATGGTGACATTTCTCCGTTACACTGACTCAGCTCATCCTGTAAGTGAGGGAACAAAACCAATGTTATACCTGATGTTTATTCTGAAGACAGTACCAAAATCAAATTTTTACTTTGCAAAGTTGTTATACAGAAATAGTTCTTCTGTCATTTAATAGTTGAAGAAAACAAATGTCTGTGTTTCATGTTTTCAAGCATGAATAGTTCTTAGAACAGCAGCGAGATGAAGTGCGTTGCTTAAAAATAAAGAAAAGAACTGAAAGATGGACAGAGTGAAGAAAGCAGTAAGATGAAGTGGAGACGAGTTAATTGGACTTCAAATCTAAGTAAGGGAAATCCACTAAAGGTTTTATTCAGAGGAGCTTTCATCCAACTATTATGGTGTATCAGCAAACATAGTTAAGGTTTTTCATAGACTACTCCACACAGTCAAAACTTTATTTAGATAGATACTTTATTGTCCTTACAAGGACTTTTGTTGTCTGTACAAAGCCTCAGACACACATACATAGATAAAAAAACACAACATGACAACAAGAATAGACATTCAACCAGAAGCTGGACTAAAACCAGATCCTCCCAACCAGCTTTGAAGCTATGTGTCCAAACCATGGTGGTTCAGACCAATCAGTGAACAATAGACTACTTGCAGCTACACCAGGAGCGCCAGGCTTAGTTTAACGTTATGTGTTTTTGAAGATATACGTGAGAAATGAAACAAAGAGGTTAACGTAGATGCTTCTTTCAGTTTATACCGGAACCAGAGAGTGTTTTTTTATTCAATAAAGAGCACCGAAAAACACTCAATGGAAAATATGCTGTTAATCCAGTTGGTTGAAGTTTGCCATTGTTACTCATGGATAAACAGATGACACATGACATGAGTTTCCAGCAACGACTTCCCAGATGGTTTCTGTGTGAAAAACCGTCGGGCACTGGTCAGGTTAACCTAAGTTCTGAAGATGGTTTATTCAGTATCAGGCACGGACCGATAATCTGGTATACCATGCATTTGTCCGGTGGGCCGACGTGCTATTTGGGCCAACAAGTCCTGATTTATATATATATATATATATATATGGTTGTGGGACGGTCTCGTCCAAATTGCTAGTGCCGATTTTTTGTCCCAGTCCAACCCAGTTCTAATAAGGTCACCTCAGGTCTAATAAGTAAAAGGAGTAAATGCTCTTCCAGCTGGTGTGAACATTTGTTGGTCTACCCTCTCCTCCCTTGTCTTTCCTTGTAAAGACATTGTGAATGATTGATTGGGAGGATGCGACCTGTGTCACGACCCTCTTCCTCTCTGGAGTGATTTCATCAGTCGTGAACTTCAATTACTGTAGGCTCGGCTCATTTATTAGTTTTGATTGAGGTTAAGTGATCAACCCCAGCAACAACAACATGAACAACAGTCCTGAGTACAAAGCGGCGCTCAGTCACTGGAGCTTTATGAATTATCGGTGTCTCCTTTGGTCTGACTTCCTCCTCTAACTCTCCCGCTTTACATTTCTCAAAGACACCATTTCTTTTATCCTTCCTTACTTCCATCCATCCTGCTGTCCTCTTTCTCTCATCCCCGCAGTCCTATTTCTCTTTCTCTTCATCAGTCTCTCTCTTCATCGGTCCTGGCACTTTAATCACTTTCCTCCACCCATCGCTCTCCTTTCATCACTTTCTGTCACAGCATCTCGCCCTCGTGTAGCAAACTTTTGTTTCTGCTTCTGTCAGCACTGTCATTTTCCTCCATCTTTCTCCTCCTTTCATCTCCTCATGTCCTCCCCCCATCCTTCACTTTGGTCAACCCACGCTCTTCACAATTCACACCCCCTCCACCTCCTCTCTGCTCCCACTGCTTCTCCGTGATTTTGTGTTCACGACGGTCGGAGAAACTCATCGTATTAATTATTAATTTCACGCTTATTCTCCTCCTGCCTCCTCGTTCTCCAGCTGATGATCCCTCACATTAACCTGGCTACTCGTGCATGAGGCGTGACTGTTAAACATGTTGATGTTTAGCAGCTAACATGGTCTTTGTTTGCTACAGTTGCTGGTGGAGTACACACAAAGATCAACTGACTGATCAAGGTTCGTTTTGTAGGTATTTGACCAGATAATGGTGCAGGATGGAAAGTCAGGGGTCATCAAAAGTGTCACATGAATGTCAGGACAGATTTTCAAGGTAATCCATATACGAGTTGTTGAGACATTTGCTTCACCCCACAAATGTCAACATGACGGAGGCAGGGAAGGTCAGGGAATCACCAAAGTTAGTAGGATTCATCCTCGGCTGATCATGAACGCCTGGACGAAATGCCACAACAATTCATCAAATTAGTGTCGAGATATCTCAGTGTGGACCCGTGGTGAACCGAGCAACATTGCTACAGGTCTAAAACCAATGAATACATTTAGATCAACTCCATTGGGTAATCTGACTACTCTGAATCTCTGCATAGTCACACGGTGTGAAGCGGTGAAAGAAAGCAGAGTATTAACATTTATATGAGTCGTGCATTTCCTCTTTTAGCTTTGGGAAAACATCTGGCTCTCAAACTCTTTACTACCAAGATCCCTGACTTAGAAACCAAATCTAAAAGTTACAGTTGACTATGAGAAGTTGCCCACACCTCTGCCCTGTGATGGACTGGCGATACGTCCAGGGTGTACCCGCCTCTCACCTTAAATCAGCTGAGATAGGCGTCTAGGTGGATGGATGGTTTTTAACACACGTAAAGAAAACCACTGAATGAGAAGCTGTCTAAACTTATTTTCTCTGAGCGCTCACTCTCTCTCTCTGTACACACATTTAATGCTGACGACATCTCTCTCCATCTCTTCCTGCTGGTCTCTCCGTCTGGACTGCAGACAAATGAACTGCGATCCTCTGCCTCTCTATTAGCTCATTCATTATAAAACATCAGCCATGTTTTCAGCCAGCAGACAGTCCCCTCCGTCCCTCCCACCGTCTCTCTCCACGGGTTTCATTAGTTTTTTCCTTTTTTCTCACTTCCCTCTCGCCTCTGTTTCTCTCCTCCTTGTCTCTTTATGTTTGTCACAAACTTATTTTTCTGTCTCTGTTCATCTTTCTCTTTTCCAGCCTCTTTCTCATGCAGCCTCATCCTTACATCATCTTCTGCTAAAGATTCCTCCTCTGTTCTTCATCTCTTCAGCCCTCCGTTAAATCTGTTTATCTTTCTATTTCTACACATTTTTTTTATACTGTAGTATATATTTATTTGTGTCTGTGTATCAAGATCAAGTTGTTTCTTCATCGTTACACGTAGGCCTTTCTTTGTTCACCCACATAATAAGTGATTCTTCCATCTGTCCTCTGCTAGTTAAAAGTCAATCACAGGGTGGAAGAACACCTCTGCAGGTTTGGTGCCACCTGTCGTTTACTGTTCGGGTTGTGCCCTGACGTTCCCCCTAGCCAAAGCCTTCAGCTCGTCCTAGAATATCCAAACATGTTCCCAGGCCAAACGGTGGGATCCCTCCTGTGTGTTCAAGTACCAAAGGGGGGTCCTGGGAGCAACATTATTGCCCGGTCCTATATCATCCGTCTGTCGTCTCCCGCTTATCCATAGTCGGGTCGCAGGGGCAGTAGCTTCAGCAGGGAGGCCCAGACTTCCCTCTCCCCAGCCACTTCTGCCAACTCTCCCAGGGGGACCCCAAGGTGTTCCCAGGCCAGCCGAGAGACATAGTCCCTCCAGCGTGTCCTGGGTCTTTCCCAGCCCTGTATCAAAACAGGTCAAAGACAATGCATAACGTCTTTGGTGTCTTTGCAGCACAGGTGGCATCTTTTATGGATGGATAAGGACTAATGCTGGTTCTTATTGTTTCATGTCTGCCTCTGTCTGTGTTTGTGTGCTGTTGGGTGTGGCTTCCTGTTCGCTCTCCTCTCCTTGCAACTGATCTTCTCATCAACGCCAGTCTACGCCAGTATAAAACCCTAGATCATCATCCAGGCTCCAGAGGATCATTCAGTCACCTCTGTGGTACTTAACTACAGCCTCAGTTGTTTTGCTTACCAACAGTATATACAGTATTTGCTTGTTGGTTCCATGTTCAGCCGCCCCCAACCTTCCTGTCCCTTAGTCCAGATCGTAAGCTCGCCTTAACTCAGCCCTCGTTTCTCACCATCGCCTCCTTTAATGTACCTCTGTGACAATAAACTATATTTAGGTTTACCACATCAGCCTTAACAGTTTGACACTGCTGTATGATTCCTGATTATGGAAGTCATCTCTATCAGCTGTGACTAGAGTTTCCTCTTCTGTTTAATACAGCAGAGTTTTGGCTCATTTTATAAGATCTGTGTTCACTGTTTAAAAAAAAAAAGCTGTAAAACCCCAAAAAAAGTGTGAAAGCACATTTGGAAAAAGGTGAGGACAGAGTGCATCTTTGTCTCATTAAGCATGCTCGTCTTTCCACAACTCTGCCTTTTCTTTGAAATTATTTTATATTTTTCCTCATGGTCCTTCTCCCTGGTAAGATGTCATGATTTCTTTGTCTGCTCGCTCATTATAAAAACATGGGCCGCCCTGCTGAGTCTGTCCTATCTGTAAATCCCTGCTTATTAGATCCAAAACCCAGCCAGAGAAATGCATTAGCAGAACCCAAAGGGCCATGGGGATGGAGGGAGGAATGGAAAGGACTAAAGAGAGAGAAAGAAACCAGAGAGAGAGAGACAATAAGCCATCAGAAGGAGGAAATCAGGGAGGGGTGCTGATGCTCATGTTGACAGGAAGACACCCAGACTAATTCATGGACGTTCATCCAAATGGTAACGGAAAACTGCAGTTTCATTTTGCAGCTTTGCTCATATTTCTTTATTAGTACATACGATAATGTACTTTCTGATACTGCAGAACATTACACACTTCTTTTTTGCATGAATGCAACACAGTTTCACAGTCACACCTGAAGCTGCCAAAATATTTGTTGGTGTAGTTGGACCAAACTAATCTTCTGTGGTCAAGAAACATGAGCACAAAAGCTGAACGTTTAGGACGTAAAGTTATCATAGCTCACAGGACCAACTGGCCACAGCTGCAGAAACATGAAGAGGATTATTAGAAGCTCTTAACTGCGTGTGAGTCTTCATCTGTTGCAGTTTTATTTCATTAGTTCTGTGTTGTTGACTGTGCAGCTACTTTGACAGGCAGACTTTATCCTAGTTAAAATAACTTCCTCGGTTGCATAATTGTGTCGATTAGTTTGCGTGCAGCCAGATTCTCTTTGCATCTTTTCCTAAATTCTTATAAATTCTCCTTCACATTTTCCCCTTGACTTCATGAAGTGTTCCATTAAGTGTTTGACATGATTTTCTGGGGAATTATTCGACTGCAGCTGAATCGGAATCAGAAACAAATAAAAAAAAGGCATGTTACATTATAATGATCATTAACAAACCCATTTACATCCCATGTGTAAATCCTAATTAACCTCTTTTGTTCAGTTTCCAGCACCCAGGGCAAATCCATGACTTTCCATTGACTTTACATGAAGTCACATCACCTCTGTGTTTAGTCTTTTTTCTATAATGAAAACTCCAGCAGATACCAACGCTGTGGCATTCATCACCTGCCAACTGCAAAGCCTGTCACATAAGCTCAGCTTGAGCCATTAGTCATTGTCTCTGGTCTTCTGCTATACGTTGAGCTCATAATGACATGGAAAAAAAAGAGACAGAGACAAAGGGAGGCAGACATTTAATCTTGTGCCACCCATGTATCTGTGACAGTGTTGACAGTCAGGAGGCTGGTTCCCATGGCAAAGCAGATGGCACATTCCAGCTGTTTGGTTTCTTATCACACACAGGCGGCTGCTTCAATATCCTTGATTTGTTCAACTTCATGGTTTAATTTGTTATCTCTCCCTGTCTGAGTCTGCTCGCATGTATGAAAACCTTGTAAAATTGGATTTTTTAAAAAGTCTGATGATGATCTGATGAAATTAATTGATCCTCGAGGGGATACAGATTTAGTGTTACAGTTCTCACAGTACTGGAAACATCAGACCAGATTGCAAATATACAGTAATGCTGTTTTCCAAGACAAGACGAGCTCAACAAAGTAGACAAAGTGATGGCTCGTGAAAAATGCTTTTGTAATTAAGAAGAAGCCAGGAGGCATCTTGAGCTTCCTCTCATCCCTAGAACGATCCCTAGAAGTTTTATTAAAGAACAACTGTGGTGTCTAGGCTGGGGGTTGGGCTCTCATTACAGGGATAAGTGTGGTGCTGTGGAGCTGTCTGCACACACCTGAAGCTGATCATCATCTCGAGCAGTATTTAGAGGCTGGCCTCCTGCATGCTGCTGCCAGATTGTCACAGAGTCGTGGTAGATCAACTAGGCTCCTCATAAGACTTTGTAAACTGAGATTTATCTGAGTATTGACTTTTATTTCTGTCTCCAGACTCCAGCTCTTCGCCCTCCTCACCACCAGGCTTCTGCACCAGTCCGCCCCAGCCTAAACCCCTCGACGGCCTCTCCCTACCTCGTCCCCGGCTCAAGCTCCCCCCGTGAGCTCCCCTGCCCCTGCTGCCTTCCTGGCGCCCGTGACACCCCCCTGCCCCTTTTTCCCGTGGTCTAATAAACGGCTGCTTATTTGGCAAACTCTGCTCCTCTGCATTTTTGGGTCCACTACCAGCGAGACACAACAACAAGACATACAGAAGACAGAACTGGGCTCGTACCAAAAAGAGGGGTCTCATCTGTCACATTGACATTACTTTGGAAACTGTGTTGCAGACTCGTCCCAACAGCCAACAACAACCTCTTAAACAACCTACACAGGAGTCGGACAGACTCACGAGCTCAAAGCAAAACCCAAGACCCAGGAGCCTTTTACCCAAGGTGCATCATTACAGCAAAGAATCTAAATCCAGGATCCGTCTGCAAAGAATGCTGTAGGTTTAAAATGTAATAAGAAATATATAATATGCTTTTTCATGTGGTCAGCCTATAAACTATTTAAAGGGGTGGTTCCAGTTGAATGCATCGGCGACGTGTTCCCTACAGACGGAAGTCGAGCAAAACAATAGAGCCGTATAACGGTGGGGATACGCTTTATATAGCCTACACAAATCAATGAATATTGATTTTTTTTTTTTCCATTACCTGGACTCATGTTAAGATGAGATAACATAAACTTCATTATCCCAGAGAAGAAGTTTGGCTCAAACAACTTAAATACAATACATAGCTCACAAAACAGTGCAGATGTACGCCAAAGAAACAAACGTAAAACAAATTTTGCAACATGTAAAATATTGGCCATGCCTTGTGAGATTAAAAATGATCAATACATAGAAATAAAAACGTGAAACTACATTCCTTGAAATTGCAGAAATCGTGCTATATTGGGATATGTATCATTGTCTGGACATGAAATTACCCGTATCAGCTTATTCTCAAAACCTTTATTAAAAAAAAAATCATCCAGCAATATTTCCCGACTCTGCTGCGTCTCCTCGACGGCCCTTCATCGACTCCTTCTCCTCCTCCTCCACATTTCAGAGCTCTCGTATTCAATCACTCGGATGTTACAGGCAAAATGACAAAAGCGCTCAATTACTTCGGTTTAACTGAATTTAATTTCTGGATAAAATGCCAAGATGAGAAATGGTACAAGTGTAAAACACAAGATGGAAATTTAAAAAACTTTGATTTCTTTAGTTTTGACACACTCTGCACTAATTGATACGTAAGAAGTGTTCACAGAGACGCAGCAGCTCGTGTTCAGACACGCATCACAGTGAAAATGAACAGCGTCTTATCTGGGTCATTGTAAATACTGTTTGCATCAATAATGAATCCTCTCATCATTAACTCTGGGTTTTTTTTTCAATTTGGAAGCAGTTGACTGTGTTTGAAGAGTGAAATTAAACATTGGTCCAAATATTTTTACAGTATGCCCCCCTCCCGTCAGCCAGTCCATTCATTCCATCCAGCCAGATAAGCAGATGAATTTCCAGGCAGCTACATCTGTACACACATTATTAGACTTAATTATATCACAGGCGGTAACAGGCGTTTGGAAGCGCATGCAAATTAACTCAGCGTTTCAGCATATCTAATTATGCTTCCAGCTGCAGTGAATCACAGCAGAAGCTTTCCTCCCAAACTTTAGATTTTGCATAACCCATTAAAAAACCGTTGTGTAACTATAACTGACTTTTGTGAGCTATAATTGGTGCTAATGAGGGACACATTGGTTTATTATAATATTCATAATGTTTGCTTGTTGATAAATCAGCATGAACTGTTTTTGGAGGCCGTCCTGGCCGTCAGTGGTTAACTGGTTCATCAGTCGATGAAGCTCACCTGGGCTCATGTGATCGCTCCCTCCTCTCATCCAGTGACTGACATCCACCCTGTTTACATGCAACATATCCGTGCACTCGCATGCATCGCTGGTTGTTAATTTGTTTGAATAAATTAGGTTTGTTTTTGGTGAATCTTTCATTGAGTCAGTTTGTGATGCTTGGAGTAAAGTAATTAGATTTATAGATCCCAGGTAATTAGTTTAAACTTTCCTGGAAGCATCTTGTAAATGATTAGAAAATTACTTTTCCATCAACCAACATTTCAAGTGCTTTTACAGGTTGTGGTTATCACTGACAAAATGTGTCCAGGTTTTAATGTAGTATTAATCGTGGGGTCATGATAGACTCCTTAAACTGATGTGAAGTGGACAAGAGCATGGAGCTGGTTGTTGCAAGCTGTGCTTAGTTCAGATTATGAAACTATGACGTCCTACCGAGTGACTGGCTAAACAGTAACAGTAGCAGAAGAGAGATAGTTAATGCAGTAACAGAATCTGGACTTTGTAAGTCTGGTGTGTTGAGCTGGATGTTACGTGACTTGTCAATCACAAGAAGTACGATCATTTCCCCAATCAGACAATGGAGCTTTAAGACTCCTTCATGTCGCCCTCACTTCAGACTCTGTCCAATAATTACCTCCTGTCTGTGATTTCCACACATGAAATCATTAATAAGTTACATTCACACAGGACAGATAAAGTTTAAATTAAATCTGAGGAAACTTTGATGTAACACAACGAAGCAGGGCATCGTCAGCTGTGACTCATTAAAAACATGAATATTCACTCCAACATGTTCCGTAATGTCTCAAGCTTAATTAATGCCCTGATGGTCAACAGTTTGTCTGCAGACAGAAATGAGTCACTCGACAGAAAGTGTCAAGATCATATAATTAGTAGGTGATGAAGAGTCGACTGCTTCCTCTTAATGTTTTATGACTCGTCCATTAGATGTCCAAGTGAAACAAGAGGGGTGGGAATCATTCCTGTCTTTCTATTAGCGTCTGTTTTACACTTTGAGTCATTACTAATAAGGGAGATCGACTTGTACTGTCCTGAATTGATGGTTCACTGTAAATACCATTTGTTCCTGCTAAAACCAAGCCCAACAAAACTGGCAGTACATCGCCCTTCAGCTCCAGAAATCCAGGAGGGCAACATTCGTAATGTGAGACGTTCTACAGACCAACAGGTGGTTTGTTGATTTGATGATTGGGGTTTGATGATTGGGGATTCATGTTTGCATCGTCCATGGTGATCTGCTGATGTTGCTCTTATCTGATGATGAAGGGGCTGAAAGGTAATCTAGGCACAAAGGTCACTGGGTTACAAGGTGACGGCAAACATGGCACGTTCTCATCATCCTCTTCATCTGCTGGAAGACGCTCTCTGCCAGAACGATTGAAATTACTGGGGAGTGATTTGTTGTGTGCAGCACAGGTGAATATTATACAGCTAATAAGTGCTCCTCGTCTCACATAATTGTGTGTGTTGTTTATGTGTTCCTGGCAGAGACACTGCCAGTTTATCAGCCCGATTTTAGTAACGGTGAATGTGTTTGTGCAACACATGCCGTAATGAGACGATGGCATTAATGCAAAACCCAAAGGAATGGAAACATGGTTGCATATTTACCTCAGCTTTGGAAATGTAGTTATTTATTCATGTTTTTGTCATGATTGTAGCTCCCAAAGTTCACAAGGTGAATGACATAATTGTGAAATCTGTAACCATCTTCAAAAACAGTTTCCAGCCTCTATGTTTCTTCTAGAAGACACAGATAAAAGTATTATTATACTATAATGGTTCGATTCCCACTGGTTCATAACATCCATCATCAATTCTCATCAAGGCAATCTCAGCAAAATTTGATTTGCTTAACATTTCAACAGCACTTCAGTGACTTCAATCAGGAAAAGTAGGACATTGAGCAGCGGTGTTCATGGGCCACATGCAGCCCAGTTTGATCTCAAGTAAAACTATTGATGATAACTTAACGTGTTCACTTTCTTTATGAAGGAAGTTTTTATCCAACAGACGATGCAGAGCCTGAAAATATGTCTCCACATATGTTTAAATATGTTTCCCGTCATCATGTTTGCATATTACAATTTAGAGATCAGTGTGAGTCTGAAAAACTGCAACATGTAGAGAGAGCGAGATGCTGGCAGCACAACAATACATGGCAGAGAACAGCGAGCATCAGGGTCAGACAGGTGTGGTGGTTTATATAGGAGGAAATCCCCACGTTCAGCTTCCACCTATGGCGTCCTGCTCCCCCTCAGGTACCCGCTGCACAGAATGACAGTAAACAAAGCAGAGGACTGTCTCAGAGGACTGTCACAGTCTCTCCGGGAAGGTATTCATAATGCTGCATTTGTTTTTTTACATGACAGATGATGCTGGAAAGCTGGAGAGAGAAGTTTTTACTCCTCCAGTGGTTACGTAACTAATGTCAAATCCTTTCAGTTGTTCCACAAACAAATCACCTGGGTTTGTTCAGTATCAGTGTGTGTGTGTGAACCCTGCAGCTGCGAGGAATGGACTGTCTCTTCATATCAATTCAGTTTAATCCAATCTCATACCGTAACACTAGATCATAACAGCACTCTGCACTCTTTATATTATTATTTACAGACTCAATGATTCCCGTCCCTTCCCTGGCAGCCTGGCTACAACAGACCGAGCTAGCATGAGCTAACAGACTGAGCTAGCATGAGCTAACAGCAGCTAACAGACTGAGCTAACAGCAGCTAACAGACTGAGCTAACAGACAGAGCTAACAGCAGCTAACAGACTGAGCTAATATGAACTAACAGCAGCTAACAGACTGAGCTAACAGACAGAGCTAACAGCAGCTAACAGACTGCAGCTAACATGAGTTAACAGTAGCTAACAAACTGAGCTAACAAAAGCTAACAGACTGAGCTAGCATCAGCTAACAGCAGCTAACAGACTGAGCTAACATGAGCTAACAGCAGCTAAAAAACTGAGCTAGCATAAGCTAACAGCAGCTAACAGACTGAGCTAACATGAGCTAACAAAAGCCAACAGACTCAGCTAGCATGAGCTAACAGCAGCTAACAGACTGAGCTAACAGACAGAGCTAACAGCAGCTAACAGACTGAGCTAATATGAACTAACAGCAGCTAACAGACTGAGCTAACAGCAGCTAACAGACTGAGCTAACAGACAGAGCTAACAGCAGCTAACAGACTGCAGCTAACATGAGTTAACAGTAGCTAACAAACTGAGCTAACAAAAGCTAACAGACTAAGTTAACATAAGCTAACAGCAGCTAACATACTGAGCTAACATGAGCTAACATGAGCTAACAGACTGAGCTAACATGAGCTAACAGCAGCTAACAGACTGAGCTAACAGCAGCTAACAGACTGGAGCTAACATGAGCTAACAGACTGAGCTAACATGAGCTAACAGCAGCTACAGCTGTCAGCAGTTTACTTCACTGTCCATCATAAACTCTGTAAATCACAGAGAGTTGAGGCGGAGCAGCCGGAGGACATCAGAGGAAAAACCAGAAAACATTTCCTCCATAAAATATGATCCAGTTTCACCAGAATCAGTGAAATAGTTGCTGCTGTGTGACTTAGTGTGCTGATTAAAGTTACATCATGTTGCTTTAACTTCCAAATGATCTTCACCACGTTATCGATCAGGCTCGTTCTCCTCTTGCACTTACAACTCCTTCAGGGTCTGAGTCATCTCACTGCTGAAATAATAATAAACTGACCTCGAATGTTCTTGAAATTACTCACTAGAGGCCCCAACCTGACCTAAAGAAACAATTATCTAAAATACTGATATGCTGAAGCGATAGAAGAGACAAAACAGTATCCAGAGGATTGTAAAATATATTTTATTTGTAAGAATCATTTCACAGCTCAGTTGTCATAGAAGTGAGATGAAGCGGCAGAGCTGTCTCTCAGTAATGTTTTATTCCTGACATCAACGTCGTGGTTGCTGAGAAAGAGAAGCAGGCGTTTCAACATGAATATTTTATTCCCAGTTATTTTCTTCTTTCTTTTTTTACTTAAAATGTTGAAACAGTTCTTATACATGTTTGTAATAAGGTCAATGCGGCCTTTGAGGATCTTTAAAGTTTAAAACCAAATATTAATACTGCCAACCCTAACACCATGTATTATTCATTCAGTGCTGTCAGTCATTTCATTTGCGTTACCAGCCCTGTAGCCATAGTTACAAGTTAAGAAAAGCAATATCAGTACGGCTGTGAGTTAACCCGTGCTAATATTTAGAATAACGGCACAACCTCAGTCTCACAAATGAGACTTCAGCTCAGAAGTCTGAGTGCTGCTGTGATCTATATCAGCACTCATGGAAAAATGTATTCTCCAATCAAATTACTTGGGAGGGAGAAAGCAAATATGAGCCGCTGATGATACAAATTTAGGTAATTTTCTGGATCTAATATGGGCTTTTTTAAATAAAAGGCTGTTTTTTATAGATTAATAATTTGAGACAACGTATAATGAATGAAACATGCACAAATGAATCGAGAACAGGTCGATGGAGCATCTCGCGTGTTACGGATAATTACAATTAACCCAATGAATGAAATGGTCGCTATGGTGAGGATGGAGGTCAGCTCTGTAATGTCATTGGCGATCGGTTCGTTAATGAGGATTTCCCAGACACGGATCAGTAACTTCCTGAAGGTCGCAAACATTCATTCATCAAATACTCACTGCAGGGTGAAGCTACTGTCGTTTAGAAGTCACGAGGTCATCGTGAGACAAAGGTTAATGAATAACAGATGGGTGACTTTGTCCTGTGTCCCGCTTCTAAACAGAGCCACTCAATTTTGATCATGTTTTGATTGAAGGACCTGTATCCTGAAACGTGTGAATATGATCAGCGTGTGTCGGATGGTGTATCCAACCCCTGGCTCCATGTCAAGTTGGCTCCAGCCCGCTGTGAAAATGGTTATTGTTCATGTTGGTCATAATTATTATAATTATAACTGACATTTCAGGAGTGTTCATGTTATTTATTTATTTTTTAGGATTTGTTAAGAACCTGATGGCTCCAGCTGCAGCTTTGATGGACCCGAAAAACGTTGTGTATAATTACGCTGCCATGTCACCAGATCAAGACGATAACAAATGACCAAAAAAACCTCAGCGTCAGGAAATACACCCAATGCCATATGGACATATTGATTACGTATCTGTTTGTATCATTAGACGAGTGAGCTATTGAAATCCAGTGTGTTGAAATATGTTTTTCCTGCATCAGTACCTCAAACAGACACAAGGTAAGTTCAAAGTTCAATTCAACATGGTCTGTCATTGAGTTTTAATGGAGTTTCCTTGATACAAAGGGAAACCAGATTGATATTCCAAGCAGGCGAGCAGCTTTATTTTCAAATGCCACCTCTCCCATCTCACAAAAAAGACGTCACGAAGAATGCAAAGCAAACCTTTGGGCCTAAATGAAGTTAATTACTACAATGACACGAGTGCCTCCACTGATTAAAATGCCATGTTCCAGGCTGGGCAGCAGGTTTACACCAGCACTGTTGCTGGGATTAATTAAATGTGGGCCGGTGAACGCTGTGAAACAAGTTTTCAAGGTTTTCTCATGAACTCTTCGGTTGAAATTTGATTAAATAGGTTTACAGGACGTAATTAGTTGTAATCACGGGGGAACACAACTCGTGTTTGCAGTAACATTATCAATTACTGACTTCAGTCTGAGAAGTCAATGTGAAGCTATTGTATGTTTCAAAGATGTTAAGTGAAAACCAGAGAAGATGCCAAACGTCTGAAAACTGCTTTGCAATAATAAGATCATCAACAGACATACGGCCTTGCAACATGTACATTATTGGATGTAATGAAGAAGGTAATTGGATTTCCATCGAGCTGTTGGGCACATCACGTCTGTAATTCACTCCAGATTTAGTCAAGTGGCAACAGGAGGATTTCTTGTCACAGTCACGCTGCCTCAAAACTTTGAAAAACAGGCTGATGAATGAGCAGGAATCATCGTCTCGACCGAGGTCGACTCGATTCCAGACCTCAGGCCAGATGGCAGGTCCACTCGTATTGATCGAGGCCGAGTGAAGCGATCATTAAAAGGTGTGGGACGTCGGCTATTTGCCCAGAGAGGACGGCAAATTGATGTGAGTAAAGTCAAGGTTCCTCGTCTTTATTGGTTTTCCCTCAATAAAGCCAAACTAGATTCACGTCATCACCAGCAGGGAGAACCTGTAACAATAGCCAAGCTACAGTACATACAGGTGGGATGATGAATCAGTACATTAAAAGGAATTTTATTAATTAAAACTTTTGCATGATGACTGGACTGACTGAATACTGTGTTTGAAGAGAGGTTTTGTGGGTCAGGCAGCACTAACTACTGAATGTGCATGAGATGTAATGGAGAAACTGGAAGATTCAATACATGAATCAACTGAAAGGACTCGCTACAGATCATATTGTTCATTGTAATGTCATGTTGCATTACATCTGAGCGTCTCATATCTCGTCTGGAGGTAAAATATTCTGTCTTTGCTGTTTTCAAATATATTTTCTATCCCTGGTGTTTCTCATTGTCGCTGGATCTGCAGTGAATTCAGATGCTGCTGTCCTCTGCATCTCTACCAAGCCGAATACATGCATACAGTATATTATACAGTACGTCTACAAGGTGTGTGATTCCTTTAAATAATACATTTGTCAATTGTGAATCCATACAGTCATTTTCATGCTACAGAAAAACAAGCCCAGCAGAGCCTCTCGGCTCACGTGTCAGATCCGTGTTCGCACGTTTGTCTGGCTGTGATTGGACGGATGCTGACTGAAGATCAGGATGACCCCAGGGAGAGCGCATCATGTTTTATCCATCCTCCATCAGGCAAAGTCTGGAGGTGTTCTGAGTGCTCCGTTTCAAACTGTGACACTGTAGGTACCCCCTCTAACATTAATGGATAGGATTTCTGGACATCTCTGCCTCGGGTGAAGCTTTATTTTGAAAGTTTAACTGGACATTGCATATTTTTACTATTGCTCTTTTGACCACACACATAACACTGGCACTAGGGGAGAACCTGCAGCATGGTAGTCTGAAGCATACGGCTCCTGTCCAGGCTGCCAGTGTGAGGAGAGACTCACAGCTCCATGACAACTGAGCCACGTCAGTCAGCTGATGAAGAGCGTCTGCTTCAAAGCTTCAGAACAGGCAAGTAAGTAAGCGAGGGGAGTTCAGATGCATTCATTAATTCATCATTAAAGCAGGCTAACAGCTGATTGACAGGTTTTTTGTTTTGTTTTTATGTAGTTGCCTAGCAACAGCTGGATGCCTGTCACTTCCAAAAAGATGTCAGTGTAAACGAGTTTATTGTGATGAATAATTAAGGAGGGGCCAAACTTTTATCTGCTTTTTAAGCAACGATTCGTTAGAAGAATAAATTAGTTTTACTGCATCAAACAGCAACAAGAGAGGGTGTGTGTGTGTGTGTGTGTGTGTGTGTGTGTGTGTGTGTGTGTGTGTGTGTGTGTGTGTGTGTGTGTGTGTGTGTGTGTGTGTGTGTGTGTGTGTGTGTGTGTGTGTGTGTGTGTGTGTGTGTGTGTGTGTGTGTGTGTGTGTGTCTCTCTCTCTCTTTCCGGTACTTTCTCTGTCATGGAGGCAATTAGTGTCCCCTGTGGAGGACAAAGTAAAATGTCAAGCATGAAATCTCTGAACACACACACACAGACGCACACACACAGACGTGCACGCACACACACAGACGCGCACACACAGACGCACACACACACACCCTCAGGTGTTATTTATTTATTTTATCCTTTTTCTTTCCTTCTTCTTCTTCGAGTCTGTAAAAGCTCGCTTGTGCACAAAGTGACAGAAAAGACATTTTAAAAAAAACGAGCCGAGTTGTTACTCTTGACGTTAAATGATAAACATGACAAAGTGACGGAGTCAGAGGGTTTGAATTGAAAAAAAGACAGATGGACAGACGGATGCAGAGGCAATCTCAAATGCCCACTCAGAATTTATCACCACTGCTCTGTTGTCATCTGCTCTCCATCTTCCTCCATCCAGGAGTCGGGCTGATGCAATAAGAGCAGAAGAAGAAGATGGTGAAGAAGACGAATGAGGGCTGGAGGTAAATGACACAGAGAGAGTCAGACTAGTCTGGAGGAGGCAGAGCGGCAGCACTAATGGAGCTGAGCTGAGGCTTATGTGGCGATGACTCAGCGGGCAAAAGAGCCGCATCCAAGCAGAGAGCAGATAAAGCCGAGTCACCGCCTGGGTGGCGATAAGGCGGCCATTAAAACTTTAAAATAAAACTCTCAGCAGCGTGACAAATCAAATCCGATCACTGAGCACACGCTGAAGATTTCATAATCAGGTTTTTTAACTCAAGTACGCCTAAAGGTCGCTGTAATATTTCTCCTGTATGGTGGCTGTCGAGATGTCCCTCTGTAAAAAATAGAGTGCCCCGAGGGGAGATATTAACGTGACGCTGCCAGATGATTTGTTACACGAAACCATCTGAGAAGTTGTCATTGGAAACTTTTTGGAAAAGGTCATCCATATATCCGTTTTCGTCCTCCTAATCAGGGTTGGGTCACGGTGGAAGCAGGGCGTTCCAGCTCCACCCGAGGTATCCTGAGGCGTTCCCGGGATAGATCGACCATGTAGCCCCTCCAGTGGAATCTGGGTCTGCCCCAGGCCATTAGGTTTCTTGTGTCTATCCCAGTAGGTAAATGCAGGTGTGCCGGGGCCGTTAACGGATTGGGATTGGTGCGAGGTCCTCAGCATCCTCTCCCTGCCGGCCAATCCGCTGTGTCCAATTGTCCTGGCCCGGGACATTTAAACTGCAGTCGCCGGAGCATCGTGGCGGCTCCGTGTTTGGTGAAATTCTGTACGCTCGCCTCGAATTTTGAGTTCTGGGATTGGGCAGGGTTTAGTTTTGAATTAAATACCGATTACACATGGAGATATTTTGTTAGATTTATTAGATTAAGCAGTGCTGTTTTCGATGTTTTTTGTTATTGATAAAAATAGATTAGATACTGAGGTTTTTGTTTCTGGTTTTGTTTTGTGACTCAGTAAAGAAAAGGCTCTGGTAGAGTTCTCTTTTTGTTATATTTATTTGTTCTTTTAAACAGCACTCGTGTAAATTAGGAAAATAAACAGACGAACCTTAAGCAGATGTCATTTTCTTTTTATTTCTTATCCCATTCTATGTTACGGTCACCTAACGAGCCGGGTCGTAACATACAACATTCTCTCCGGTTGCTCTTTGCTTTTCTTTCCACAAAGATTTAAGAACACTATCCACATTTGATAGAACGGTCATAAAGTTCTTTTTTCCCCTTTTTTTTATAAATATGAAATGTTTTTAAAGGTTGAATTTGACAGAAAGTAAAAATATTAACTTTAAAAATGTGTTCATGCATGTTGCCCCAATGTTTCCCCCACGTCACCTAGTGACAGTGCAGAGGATTAAAAGAGTGAGGCTGGAACTGGAAAGATCGTGGCGAAGGAAGAAGAGAAATAGAGATGATCAGGAAAAATAATGTTGAAATCTGGATGTGAGTCAGAATGTGCTGACAGAAGAGAAAGAGATGGAGAGGCACAGGAAAATGAAGAAGAAGAAAAAAAGGGGAGGACAGGCTTTTGGGCTGTTCGACACATTTACAGGGATGTTTGTGTCACAGTCTGCTGCTCTCAGTACTTTTCCATTCACTCTCCACTCACCTGCCTGACTCACCTGCTTCCCATCACCAATCAAGCCAGTATTTACTCCCTCTCTGCTCTCTCACTCTCTGCCAGGTTGTTCTTCATGCTCAGGCTAGACCAGACATGGGCAAACCACGACCCGTTAGGCTTTTCAATACGGCCCGCCGAACTTATCCACATCCAAAAAATCTAAATATATTTTACAAAGATATGTGTCTCATCACTGTGCGATGAAAACTCGGCGAGCTAGCCCCCAAGAGTAGCAACAAAACCCACAAAATGATGCAGTATGTCTTATCTTTGCTGTTTGTGTCAAAAGTTCTAATGAGGTCCTGGCCCGGCCCGCAAGTCAAAAAGTTTGCCCACCCCTGGGCTAGACTCTCCAGCACTTTTCTCCTGACTGAGCTCTCGTTGCCGACTCTGCCTGCCTTGGACTAACCTGTTTCGCTGTAATCCTGGAAACCGACCCTGCCTTCTGTTCCCGACCACGAGTTCAGCTTCTGGCCTCTCTGGATCCCGCCAGCTGGTGACGGCTCGGTCCTGGTTAGTCTGCTTCATCGTCTGTTTACCCGGACTGGTTTCCCCAACCAGAGCCCCCGGACTTTCCCCGTGCCCAGAAAAACTATTTCAGCTGTTGCTTTGACCTGTGCTACTTCTCGTCTACTGTACCAGCCAAGTGTAATAAAAGTGACTTTCATTTATTACCTTTGTCCAGTGTGCTGCTGCATTTGGTTTCTTACTACACCTGTTACAATGTGTTAATGTGTGTTGTCCCATTTTAATAAATACATAAAGACAAACGAAGAAAAGAGGTGAGGTGGAAAATCAACAGACCAAAAAGTGGAGAGGATGGATGGATCGATGAGCAGAGTCTCGGCTCTAATGGTGCTAAATAGGTTTTTAACAACCCTGGACGCTGCGACAAAGGTCACACACACGCTGACACACACACACACTGACACACACACACACACTTTGTGATTTCTTTAATAGCTCAGTCCATCAATGGACCACACACACACACACACACACACTCCTCTCCCTCAGCGACAGCTCTAACCAGGCACCGTCAGACCTCCACCCACTCCAACAGATGAATCTGCGTTAAAGCAGCAGCTGTTTGGTTTCTCTATAAAAGAAAAAAGACTCCGCTGTTAAAAGTATTATCTCCCGAACAGGCAGCGGCTCTTCCCGGCAGGGTGTTCGCTGTAAAACTGCTCGGCCCTCCTCGGGGGTGAAGCGCAGAGGACGCAGCCTAATTCTGCGTTTAACAACCAGCTGTTTGGGTGTTAGCGGAGAGATAACTGAACACATCAGCAAGCTGTTAACTGTCAGACAGGATGGTGTTATTCCAGCTAAATGTGATGAGTGTGTCCCGCCTGGGGATTTAAGCCAACAGATAGAGTTGATAGAGTTAGAGCTGGTAGTGGCTCCGTAGTAGAAGAGATAAGAGAAGTATTAAAACTGCATGAAGGCTTCACTTTCTGTGAACATCCAAGATGCGATAAGACTCATCTCTATAGAGATATTTGCATGTGAATGCAGAATCTGGAGGCAAGCGACCAAGATTTTGAGGTCTCAAGCTAGGCTGAGGAATATGGATCATGTTTTAATTGGCTTTGGTTGCATGCAGGTCCAAATGTGAAGAGCTAAAGAGGCAGAATGTAATGGACATCAGCATCACCTGATCTGTTTTCATTCATTATCAGAGACGACACATGGAGAGAGGGGGCAGCACGGACAGGGACAGGAGCAGACTCAGACTTATTAGAAGAGCGAGCTCTGTCCTCTGGACTCGACAGAGGAAGTGGGTGAGAGGAGGATGTTAGCTAAGCTGACATCCATCATGGACAACCCCTCTCACCCCCTACACGACACTGTGGGGTCTCTGAGCAGCTCCTTCAGCAGCAGGCTGATACACCCACGGTGTAAGAAGGAGGAGCAGGTCCTTCATCCCTGCTGCTGTGAGACTTTACAACACCTGATCAGGTTGTAGTCTCCTGGTCATGTCCCATTGCTATTTTTTGTTCTTTGTTTTTTTCGTTTATGTTCTACCTTAGTACTTGTTTTGTAAATCTGCACATTCTACTTTAGTACTTTTTGTAAATTTAAATATGTACACTATTTTTCGCTGCTGTAAACAAGTGAATTTCCCCGCTGTGGGATAAATAAAGTATTATCTAATCTCTTACATCATCACGTTTGCAGATGACTTCATTGTCTCCCTGCTCAGTAATAAAGAAACTGGCCCAAAGACTCAGATGTGTCTGAAACAAACTAAATGTTACTGACTCACAGCAGTCTCCTGTTTATGTTGGATCCTTTCTGTAACTCTGATTTTTGTGTGAATTCAACATGTTTGTTGTCGGATCATTCTGTTTCTGCTGTCTGTGCATCCAGTTGCCTCTTCAGGGATGACATCGATGACCCTGACCTCGATCTGTTTTTAGATCTTTTAGCCTAAATGTGTAACTCTCATCATCATTAAGATGCTAAACGGACTTCAGGGAGTTCTTGACCCAGATTTCTGTTTTCTGCAGATCCGCTGGAAACACTGGCTGCCACCTCAACATGCACAGCTGCAACAAAAGTTTATTCTACAATCAGAAACATCTCCATAACTGTCAGATATATCCTGTGTGAGTGTGCATTTTGCAGTTCAGTCAAACAAACACAGAGGTTCAGCAGCTGCCGAGTGGCAACATCCAAATCTGAGTCGAGCTGAGCCACCTCACAATACTGGGCCAGCTCCAGCTTCATGGTCCCAACCACCTGCTCCAGGGCCCTGGTCTGGGCCACAAAGCAATAACAGAGACGTGTAGAAGAGCTCAGTCTCCAAGAAGAAGATTTATTTTTACTTTGATAGCAAAGTTTCTTTTCTTTGAAATAAACACAAAACTTCCAAATGAGATGAAAACTTTTTTAGACACGGTCAAAAGCTCCTGTGCTCTGTAATTCTGAAGTTAGTATGAGGTAGAAATTGTCACATAATATAAATATCATGACAGAATATTGCTGTGTATCATATTGTGGGACAAGATAGAACATATATCAGAATAGCAGATATCCCTCTCTCTGTGTAAATGAATAAATTTCCTCCAGCATAGGTGAGAGACAGAATATTGTTTTTCACAGAATAACTAGACCCAGCGAGACCATGAATACAGCGTCCAAATAAAACGCCACTTCATGTTTTTCCTCCTTTTTCCTCCTGTGCTGTATTTAATTATTTTCATTTCCTCTTTTCTGCTTCCTGTCTTCCTACTAAAAGCTCCCGTGCAGGTAAAAATACTTTGGAGCTGTTGGCCACCTGAGATCAACGTGTCGTAGCGAACGTGAACTTCAGAAACATTCTCAGCAGTTCGTGGATATTACAGCCTCAGCTCGCTGTTCGTCAAAAAGTTTGCTTTTAAGGGTGTTGTTAATTTTATCTTCCAATGCACAAGACAGCTCAGCCTGTCAAACATGTTATCAGTGACAATTTGTTAACATCACGGCCAACCTCAGGTCAGCAACACCAACCTTCTGTAGCTTTTATTTTTTTATTTTTCACATCAGACGGTAAACAGACAGCCTGTGGTTTGTTCCGGCTCTACATCGTATAAAATTAATGGATGTCTGGAACAACATTGATGGATTAAGGAGAATCAACACAAATGACTCATAAATAAACCCACATGATCGTGTGAAAAGCAAAAAGGCTGTGTGAGCTTTTTGCTGCTTTTTGCTGCCTCGTTCTCTTTTTATCTAATTTTTTGGGAGGTGATCAAGCAAACTCGTTTTCAGCCTCATGCAGGCTGAAAGGAAGCTTTGTTTTACCAACAGAAATCACAGTTTGCTCTGCAAATCACATGAAAATACTGAGTTCAAACCTCTGCTGGAAGCCATTTGTTTGACTCACTTGAAAAGGGCAGCTGTAATCTATAGTTTAATGTATAGCAGGGACCTTTACAGTCACTGATGTGGTATGAGTGCAAGGCGTGCTCCTTGTTCCTGAACATTTTGCTCTTCTGTCAATTCCTAATGGCTGGACCGGATCCAGGTACCAGGAGTTTATGAGTAACCACAGCTTAACCATGGTTTATTTTCTATAACTAGTGTTTTACCATACGGAATAAACTTGTGTCCTGTCTTCGGTGTCGCAGTGTTACACCAGGGAATCCAAACAGGGCCAGTAAAGTGTGTCCAGGCTGTAGTTTCCAGTAATTGGGAATTTCCGAAGGTCATGGTTTATGGTCCAACGTGCAGTCCCAACACAGAAACCAACATAGTGCGACCTACATATAGTGAGGTGGAGAATAGAGGTCGGTGTGATGTATGGGCACGTCTGACTTTCATGCTCAGAAGTGGGTAAATCCTGCACGATGCAGAGCGGTGGAGAGATGACTGATGCCTCCACCCACACCGCCCTGCCTGGCCTTGAAGGAGTCTCCTCTGGTGTTAATCCACCTCCTGTCTTTTCCTGTTTTCTGTGCCACCTGTGTTTAATTAGTTAATTAGTTCTCTTGTGTTTTCCCTCTTTAACTTGTCAGGTTGTGTGTTTGTTCCCAGGCTTTGTTCTGTTTTAGTGCCTGAGTAAAGTTTGTTTTTACCTTGACTCCTTTAGCCGCCTTTTGTTATTTTGTGTTTAACAGCCTGTCCAGTTAGTCATTAAAGTTACCGTGTGTTCACTTTTGGAGCTAAACATATTGTTTCCATCAAGAGGCGGTCAAGCTTTGAATCGATGATGTTTGATTGAATATATCGGAATCATCAAATCCTCTAAGTCCTCAAAACGTGCAAAAATAATTAAGAGAAATTAGGTTTTGCTGTCAAAATGCTTAAAATGTACTTTTTATTTGACACAACAGTTTAGAAAAATGTGTTTTTAAGACCGTGTGAACCCTGAAAAAATATTTCTGCTTAGGTCCTGAGCAGTTGAACTGAACTTAAGATGTCAGAATCAGGTGGATGCAGCTTCGCTCTCATATGTTTGGGAATGCGGCCTTTTTGACTGGTATTGTGATAAATGCTGTAGAAAGATTAAAGTGCGTGACAGAATATAAAGCACTTTGCTGAATGTCAAATAAATCTTTTATGCAGTCGTTTCTCGTTTTCCAAATGAGGTGAAGCAAACATTACCGTGGTGATAAAACCGATTGATTTTCCTGTGAGAGCAGAAACTCTTTACATCCTCCCGGGGGACAAATACCATCAAAGAATCCACTAAATGCCCTCGGCGTCTCGGTATGCGAATATGCATACTCCATGTAAAAATATGATCGTGAATTTGTTTTGCAGAAGTAAAGAGAAGCGTGTAGACGAGAAACAAAGAGCGAAGGACTAGAGATGAAAAGGGTGAGAGGGATGAGACAGGAACAATCACCAAGGCAACTATGCAGAAAAGTGATGACCGTTATGTGTGTGCTAAATTTATTCCAAAGTCTTACGAACATGATTTTTCTTGTTTTTGTTTTGAATATGTCTGCCAGCACCAGTCTGAAATACAGTGGCTCATGTCGGGCTCTTACCGGCCTGTCAGTGAAAGAGCCAATTAAAAGCCATTATCAGTCGAGCTCCAGCTGCGGCTCTCGGTCCAAATACCCACTCAGAGTGGCAAATTAAATGTGCATTCCCATCATTGATTCATGTAGCTCTTGGAGGCTTTAATGCATGGTTGAAAACCAGGTGTGCGCACAAATGGCAGCAGATATTTGTTTGCATAATTTATGATTCATGATTGAGTGAATCTATGGAGGTTCATCTCATTTACAGCAAAATATCTTCAACCATAAGTCCAGTTATTAACTGGACCACAGGCACAGAGCTTCTAGAGAGACCAGAGCACTGAACATGGTCTCTACAGTTTACTAACAAGGACCACGCCCGTACGGATGGAGTTTAAACATGTTTATTACGAGTGACGATCGGGAAGCATGGGTGATATGCTGTGGGAGGATTTAGGGAAAGAGGGTTAGAGGGTTCGAGGGATAAAGGGATGAGGGTCGGAGGATGAGGGATGGTGGGGTGAGGGTCGGAGGATGAGGGATGGTGGGATGAGGGATGAAGGGAGGGAGGAAGGAGTGAGGGGAGGAAAGGCGAGGGGGATGAGGGATGAAGGGATGAGGGATGAAGGGGATAAGGGACGAGGAATGAAGGCATGAGGGTCGGAGGATGAGGGATGTTAGGGCGAGGGATGAAGGAAGGGAGGAAGGAGTGAGGGGAGGAAAGGTGAGGGGGATGAGGGATGAAGGGATGAGGGAAGGCGAGAGGAATGAGGCGGGACCATCGGCAGGGTGGTCCTGAGGTTGACCGGAGGGATCCTGGAAGGAACCTGGGGGGATGGAGACTCTGAGTGGGGGGAACCGTCTGGATTAGAGCCCCGGGTTCCTGTGTGAGAATGGAGACGAGAAAAGGAAAGACAAAGCGAGAAAGAGGGTTTGGGTGGGGTGGGATGTGACAGCGGCATCAAAGAAGGATTGGAAGGAAAAGGGAGTGCTGAAGTACGTGGAGAACGGAAATTGAACGAGTACGAGGCGTGGCCCTCATTCCCGAACCCAGTTTATAAAAAACCCCATTCAAACATGGTTAAGGTTCATTGATGTTTTGGGGTTGCTTTGCTATGGAAGTGTTTCTGTGTCGACTCAGTTTTAAAATAAATTTCAAAAAAAAATTTCAGCATCAAAATCAGAATGAATTTTTAAAACCATCAAATTTTTGAGTTTTTTTGGCTCTGATTTTTTTCAATATTAAAAAGTCACTGACACAGGCAGGAGGACCGACCAGCCATGTCCACCAACGGGAGTGATGATGGTGCTTCGGTGAAATTCTAAAGAAATTTTGAGTGTGCCTGACTCCATCGCCCCCATAAATAGCATGTGGGTGAGAGTTTTACAAAGTATTTTATTTTGAAGGGACTCTTATTTTGAAAGATTTTGTGTGTCTATCTGTGGGCTAGGTGAAGCCCACCAATCAGAGCAGAGCAAGCAACTGCAACAGCTCCTATGACATTTGACACCACTGAGAGAGGAAGAGAAAAATAGCTGAAAGTACCCCTCGAACAGGAAGGATTTTTGGCCAAACTGTAGTTCCTATCATTAAACCGGCTTCACTGTGAGCATCCTGAGCTCTTCCTGAACATCTACATATATATTTTATGTGGCTAAAGTTAGGAAATTGAACCTTTAGCACGATGGTAAGAAACTGTTACCTCTGCTTTCCTCAATGTCTTCCATACTTTGCTGCTTTAGGCACTGAATGTCTTGACCGCATGCATGGCATTATGAAATCTGAAGAAAACCACAGATGTCTGGGGTTCAATGTAGGGCCCAGTGTCAGAAAGCTGGGTCTCCATCAGAGGTCATGGGTGTCAACGCAAAGTGCTGAAGAGTTCTGAAGTGACCAGAGTCCAGATCTAAATCCTGTAGACCGACTGTGGAGAGATCTCAAAACAGAAGTTGGGAAGAATGGACAAAACTCCCCATAGAGAGGTTTAGGAAACTCACTGATGGCTACAGGAAGTCACTGATTTCATAATAATAGCAAGCAAGAGATATAAACATGTAGGGGTGCCCATATTTTTGGCCATAACTGCTTCAGGTGCCCCTACAAAAGCACTTCTAAACACACATTAAAACCCAACAAACTTCATACATCTCCCTGACACCTGTAACTTGGTTCAAGGTTTTTTAAGTCCAGCAAAGAAGGGATGATTTGTATGCAGCCGGAGAAATTTTTACCGCCTCCTCTCACTCTGAAGTGTGTTTCTCCTGGGAGAGGCACAGCAATGCAAATACGCTGAAGGATGGTTGATGGCTGCAGCACTGCTGGAGGCAGAAAGCTGATCCACACCTGGAAGCCTGTTAATAAGAACACAACACACAACATATGTCCATTCATGCAGACAGCTGCAAAACACACATTTACATACTGTCCTCGTCTTCCAGGGTGGTCCAAAACGCCCCCGTACTCTGAGCTCACAGTCCGGGCAGCCTGGCTAACAACTTATTTGTACCTGGAGCACAAAGTTGCAAAAGGCTCCCCATCAAACCATCATCCACATACATACATAGAGAGTATGTGTTTGTTTTACGTGTTATGTTTGTGTTTATTTTTTGTTCATTTCCATGTTTTTGTGCCTGAAACATGCTGCTTGAAAACAAACTGATTCATCTCCCGGGATCCTCAAATTAAATCTGAATGAACAATTAAACCAATAAAATACGGGCATTACAATTAAGCTCAAGAAACCTGGAGAGAGATAAACATAAAACAGTAGTAAGCAAAGCAGAACTAAAGAAACAAATGGAACCGCAGCCATTATTATCGTCTTTACTTAATTAAGTCAACTCGTTTGCAGGAATGGCCTGAAACAGACAGAACACAGACACACACAAGTTTCCATTCACCTGAAATACTGAAAATAATTCATAGTGTGTAGTTCTGTCTTTTCTCCTCGTGATAATCTCCTGTAAAGAAACACAGAACTTTTTTAATTATTTTCTTGAACTCAAGCTGCAGCCTACGTGGCTCTCACGTGAAGCCATCACAGAAGTGCCAAGAACTGCAGTTCCTCAAACGTCCACTTGAGGCTGGCTCCAGAAGTGAGTCAGTCTCCATAAGTCCCCATGTTAGACAGCAGAAATAAACATGTTTACAGCCTGGTACAAAAAACAGTTTTGGTCTCTGTAGCTAATTTCCCCGTTCATGACAACTGTACTGAGGGTGAATTTATATACAACTCACCTGTTCACATTATATTAAGGCTTAAAGTTATGCAGGATTAAGGTGAGTGTGGTTACAGGTGGCATGTTTGAGCAGCACGCCTCTTTGAGATGAGCCGGAGCTGACAAAGGCAGGACTAACAAGATGGCACTGACCAATACTTAATACACTGAGCTTCAAAAAGACTGCTGAGAAAGCCAGGGGTGTAATTTACCTGAATCACATTTAATAAGAACATTTAGGACAAAAAGCTACCAAGGTCTGTACAGCAATTATTAGTCGGGGAGGGAGAGAAGGAAGCGTGTGGGAAGATGATCGCTGAGAGGATAAATGAGGACCAGAGAGGAAGGATGATGAAGAAGAGAGATGTGGAGACTGAAAGCAAGCGAGAGAAAGAGAGAGAGAAAGAAAAATGACTGACATGAACACTGGAACATGATGAGCGTCAAAGGTGGAGGAATGTAAAAATGCTCCTTGTTTTTCTTCCTGTCAAAGACCAATCAACAAAAAGATGTTTGTCCATGTCTCATGCACTTTAAACTGACTCGTATGACATCCAGTCGTTTCTGCTGCAGATAGAAATCTTTAAAAACACGTTCAGACAGTTCAGGGTCCACTCAGGCCCTGCAGCTCTTTCAATATGATCCCAGAGCGAGCTCTCTGTTGACTGATGAAGACTGTTGGATAAAGTTAGAGGCTCAAAACAAAACTGATATTCATGTCGACAACTTCTTCTTGTTGGGATACAAGAGCACTTTAGAAAAAAGTTCAGTGTGGTCTGCTTACTTCAGTTTCAGGCTTTTAACCACGACGCCAATCTGACCTAAATCAGATGCTCATGTTGGACCCAAGCTGGACTTCTAACCCAAACTCCAATGCTGCTGTTTATGACCCAACACCCAACCTTAACCATAGGTGCGTATGATTTCTAGTACGGCATAAGATCAGAGAATGTTTCTCTGTCTACGTGTCATCCTGAAGAGCTGATACAAACCTAGATATTTAGTCTGAAGAACTACTCGTCATCTACTCGTCTTTCCTTCTAGAAGGCTGATGTGAAAACATTTTTGCACCATATGATTTGAATCATTTCATAATGTTTGGACAGAAAGAGGCTACATGTGTGATAACATTAAGCAGAGGTACCAGAAACAAGGTTAGGGAGGGAGATGCAGAAAATACGTGAACAAACGAGGGAAGCGACAAAGAAGCACATGGAGTATTGTGGCTGATTTGTCACAGAGCTCCTTGCAGCGAGAGATAAGTCGCCCTCACCGGGCTGCTGCTGCTTGTCAGAGATATGACACCGGTGTATCCACTGTGACTCTAACAAATGTTATCTCAGGTAATTATGATACATTATTGATTCAGGATTCAGGCTGCTGTCAGGGCTCACAGGCCGGATATGCTACGTCTCACTTGAGAACATTTCAGGTCAAAAGTTAAACCACAAACTCGAGTTAATGAATGATAGAAGTTAGTGAATGATATTTTTAACCACCACACCAACCAGATACTCTGACACAACACGACCTCTGAAACATCTTATTAAAATACACAGTATTGGACAAAAGTATTTGGTCATATCTGTTGTTGGAGAAGGGATGATGGTACAGTATGGTGGCTGTTGTTCAGGGTTTGGGCTCGGTCTCTTATTTCCAGTGAAGGGTTATGTTAATGCTTCAGCATACCAAGACATTTTGGACAACGGTATGCTTCCAACTTTGTGGCAACAGTTTGGGGAAGGCCCTTTTTTGGCCATAAAGACGTGGTTTGATGAGTTTGGTGTGGAAGAATTTGACAGGCCCCGCACAGAGCCCTGACCTCCACCCTTATCTAGAGCAGCTTTGGGTTGAACTGGAACCGAGATTGCGAGCCAGGCCTCTCGTCGAGCATCAGTGCCTGACCCCATAAATGCTCTACAGAATGAATGGGTGCAAATTCTAACAGGGGGTCCGACTCCATATTTAAGTATTTGAATACAATGTCCCAATTGCCAGTGTTATGCCCCAGTCTAGGGGCCTAGAGCATAACAAGAAATAGGTGTCTCCATCTTCCGAGTCCCAAGTAGCCACTTACACAAGTTTATGTACAAACGAAAAAAAAGGTTTATTTACAAAAATCTAAATCTCAAACAACTATAACTAAGGAATCAGCTTCAGGGTGGACCCAGGCCAAAACAAACTATCTTAAAAATAAAAACAAGAGAAAACACGATCAAACAAAACGGCCTGGTGTTGACACCAGACCACAGTCATAACACCAGGCATCCGAATACTTTTGTCCATATAGTGTATATCTACATGGATATTTGTCATCTTATATTAATGGGAACCCAAACATTGCAACAACTAAAACTTTTGCCGCTTCAACCTCAGAATAAGATGGACTGGATGTGGCAGTGACCAGGAAACAAAGCAGGTGAACATGAAAAATAATGCTTTTTGTTTTTTAACCCCCGTCAGGATCATTTGCCTAATCTTCGAGGTTCTTTAGATGTGATTGGAAATGTTCCAAAGGGACTTTTGGCTCT
>CM014087.1:1555097-1928835 GCA_004119915.2 Collichthys lucidus
TACATGGAGCATTTTGTCTGGAATTAAGCAGATGTTGCTGTTCGAGATACGCTAAGTGCTTTTAAAGAATAAACCTTGTTCAAGTTTTTGACGTACTGAACGAGCTGCATCATTTCCTGCTAATCACAGTAGCACTTTTTGATGAATGGTGCTACAGACACGGAGATCTGGGAAATAATGAAATAGTGGTGAAACTGAAACCAGCGTACTTCAACCTGCTTCTTAAGGATCGTCCTTACATGCTGTAACGTGGACGTACATTGATGTCGAGTTAAATCCAATAAAATCTGCAGGTGATGATTATGAAATCAGATGACGCTCACTGGACATCATCACATAACACATGCAGACACTGATTCAGTGTGAGTGGATGCAGGAGGGCAGCAGCTCTGCAGTGTCGCTGCAGGCAAATAAACAGCAGACTTCAAACCGTATTAAGCATTTAATCATCTTCCTCCCGTGGCGGGTTAACAGAAGGCTGAAACTGTGTGTGTGTGTGTGTGTGTGTGTGTGTGTGTGTGTGTGTGTGTGTGTGTGTGTGTGTATGTGTGTGTGTGTGTGTATGTCCATTATTGCTCAGATAATGTGCTCCACAGGGAGTTGACAGAGGTGATGGTTTGAGGTGGAAACTTTGAAGACAGAGAGGCAGGAAGAGAAACGGAGCCAGAGGCGCTTTGGTTACTTTCAGTTTCTCACCTCTCCCCTGCTCTTCTGTCACAGATGGCAGTGCTGGCGACAGTAGATATGTGTGTGTGTGTGTGTGTGTTGGTAAGGTTGCATGTTAAGGCTTATGCACTTTAGAGATACACTAATGTTCAGTTTGATTTTGCTATTTTTGCTGATCCTAATGACTCACTGCTTCAGAGTGATGTGCAGGCCTGGCATTTGGACCTAAACTTGAACCCGACTAAAGAAAAACTGAAGCCAAAATCGTGTCTCAGAATCAGGTGCACTGTCTCAATGATGCCCAACACGAAGAATTAAGTACAAATACAGACTGCACATTTTAAAACATTGGAAACCCACTGAGAGTTTTTTAATCAGCAGGGGTCGAACCTCTCCGCAGCCTCTAGAAAGCCTGTAGATATAAAACGTACAATCTGTGACGTCACCCACCGGTTTCTGCAGAGCTGAACTGAAGCCTGGTTGCTCATGCAAGCCACCTGTAACCACCTGTCAATCGAAGCGTCCACACTTTTGAAGTTTTTGGCACTTCTTGGTTACTCATGGACATAAACCAATTTTGCATCCAACTAAACACGAGGTTATCCCTTTGTTTTAGGGTCAAGACTTGGGATTTAGTTTAGAGGAGGCTCAATTCCTCGGTCTGCAGGGATCAAACATCTCTCCACAGCTTTCTTTCTTCACGTGTAGTGTTTCTGCAACAACGGTCAATTCTGACTCTGTTATACCTAAATCTGCTGCAGTAGAGACATGCTGTGGAAATGACATATGTGTTTGTGCTGTGGAGAGTTTTGCACGAGAGTGAATGGCTCGAGGGCCGGCAGGCAAACAGCCACAGAGAAACGAGCACTAACCTACACAGGATTTCAGCAAGTCTCTACCTCTGTCCACAGAGTGAACAAGGTCTGATGAGCTGATGAATGGCAGGTGATGAGATGATTGCATGAAGCCATGCCCACAACAACACACCAGCAAAATGCCTGTTGCCATGACAGTGCTTGGCACTTGCCGAGTGTATTTCATTGCGTCTCGCCTCGCGTCTCTCTGAGGCAGGCTCGTTTAAACCGTTAGGCCTCTGCCTGCAGCTGTTGCTGCACGACATGACATACAGCTGTATTAATTTAAAGGAGACTGAGACATGAAGCCTCTCGGGAGCGAGTCAGTACAATGTCCTCGCTCATGACAAAACAAGAGAGTGACTGAGGATGAGGAGCGCCTGCAGTCCTGACAGCTAAAGAAGCAAAGCCCTGGAAACAAGATGTGCACGTGCACGTGCATGTGTGTGTTTGTATTTGCAGTGTGACTGAAAAAGTCTGGAGTCATACTGTATGCTCTCTTGATACCAGTGCAGGGATCGTTATCTGGTCTTGTTTCACGACGCTGACAGACAGCTCTTGAGAGACTATTGGAAAAAAAGAGAAGCTGCACTAAGCACAGAACAATTATCTCACCGCTGAGAACTTGTTCTTTATTTTAAGTAGGCTCTGTAATTAAACAGAACGACTGCGCAGAGTGACTTATGAGTGCATGGAAATGTCAACAGCTCTCGTAAAGGAGACGAGGAAGCCGTCGTCTGCCTTTTCACGTCACCGCTGAATGTCGAATCCTGAAGAAGCTGTGCGGCATCTTCTGGGATAAACAGGCTTGTGTGAGTAAATAAAGGGCTCATGAACATCAAGATTTCAAGTGGTATAATTTATGAGCCGTGTTGCCTTTGAAGCACAGTTATCCAGGATCTTAAAGATAATTCTGTTCTTTAAAAACTAATGCTAAAGATTTTCACCGGCTGTATGATCGGCACTTTAAAGAAAACAAAAGGTGTTTGAACCTGGTTTAAGTCACTGCAGTGTTTGACAAGCCCGAACCTTAGAGACGTAACAAAAGGATCGTGTAACCATTGAAAGTGAAGGACTGGTTGGACTCATCAGCACCTGAAACCAGCTGATCTCAGGTCAGTGGACACCTCCCTGTCCAACTCAAAGACTGTGACGGAGGAGAAGGATGGATCCAACTCAGACCTTGACCTGACTGAACCACTGAAAGTTGATGGAAGGATGGGTGGAGCGATCACGACCTCGTCTGCATATTAATCAGTTCAATATGGATCTCGACCTTAAACGAGACGTTCCATCATCACATACGACAACTCTGTAATCGATTCTGTAATATTTAAACACGGCAACCTGATACTACGTCCTCTTTGTCTTTGTCAGCGTAGCTTTTCATCCTCAGCAGACTCTTTGTGACTCTTGCTCTCTTCTGTCATCTCTCTGTTATTGCATGAAGCCAATGAGTCATTAGTCAGTGTGTATTATTCAAACAAGCTAATGAATGCTTCAGTTTAAAGCTGGCCTTGTAGTGCCACTTAATGCCTGCCTTCTTTCTTTCTTTCTTTCTTTCTTACTTTGTTTCTTTCTTTGTTTGTTTCTTTGTTTCTTTCTTTCTTGATTTCTCGATTTCTTTCTTGATTTCTTTCTTTTCTTGATTTCTTTCTTTTTTTTTCCTTTCTTCCCATATTCGTGTGGGGCTTAAAGGTTCATTCTTAAATCTGGAAGCAGCAGTTTGACAAACTATCATCGCAGGGTGAACTTACCTGCTGTCTTAAAACATTTCAGCATCATCTCGTGACCTCCAGCCGTGAATACATTTTCTCAGTTGTCATGGAGATGGAGTAGTTGTTCTTATGCGACCTAAACATTGAATTTCAGTCACGTCAAATGTGAATCTGGTGTTTTTTTTGTTTTTTTTCAACTACCAACAACTCAAATCTTATAGTTCAGTTTTAGTGCCACTAATTCCAAACGTCATGTTTATTCACTCAGTCAGCCCGTTTTGAACAAAAAGTTACAGGAACTGTAAAACCAGAAGAACCAAAAGTCCCTTTGGAACATTTCCAATCACATCTAAAGAACCTCGAAGATCAGGCGAATGATCCTGACGGGGGTTAAAAAACAAAAAGCATTATTTTTCATGTTCACCTGCTTTGTTTCCTGGTCACTGCCACATCCAGTGCATCTTATTCTGAGGTTAAAGCGGCACAAGTTTTAGCTGTTGCAATGTTTGGGTTCCCATTAATATAAGATGACAAATATCCATGAATATCCATAACGGCCTGGTGTTATGACTGTGGTCATAACACCAGGCCGTTTTGTTTGATCGTGTTTTCTCCTGTTTTTATTTTTAAGATAGTTTGTTTTGGACCCAGGTCCACCCTGAAGCTGATTCCTTAGTTATAGTTGTTTGAGATTTAGACTTTTGTAAATAAACCTTTTTTTTTGTTTGTCCATAAACCTGTGTAAGTGGCTACTTGGGACTCGGAAGATGGAGACACCTATTTCTTGTTATGCTCTAGGCCCCTAGACTGGGGCATAACACTGGCAATTGGGACATTGTATTCAAATACTTAAATATGGAGTTGGACCCCCTGTTAGAATTTGCACCCATTCATTCTGTAGAGCATTTATGGGGTCAGGCACTGATGCTCAACGAGAGGCCTGGCTCGCAATCTCGCTTCCAGTTCAACCCAAAGCTGCTCAAGATAAGGGTGGAGGTCAGGGCTCTGTGCGGGGCCTGTCAAATTCTTCTACACCAAACTCATCAAACCACGTCTTTAAGGACAAAAAAGGGCCTTCCCCAAACTGTTGCCACAAAGTTGGAAGCATACCGTTGTCCAAAATGTCTTGGTATGCTGAAGCATTAACATAACCCTTCACTGGAAATAAGAGACCGAGCCCAAACCCTGAACAACAGCCACCATACTGTACCATCATCCCTCCTCCAACAAGACAGATATGACCAAATACTTTTGTCCATATACTGTATTTTAATAAGATGTTTCAGAGGTCGTGTTGTGTCAGAGTATCTGGTTGGTGTGGTGGTTAAAAATATCATTCACTAACTTCTATCATTCATTAACTCGAGTTTGTGGTTTAACTTTTGACCTGAAATGTTCTCAAGTGAGACGTAGCATATCCGGCCTGTGAGCCCTGACAGCAGCCTGAATCCTGAATCAATAACGTATCATAATTACCTGAGATAACATTTGTTAGAGTCACGTTGGATACACCGGTGTCATATCTCTGACAAGCAGCAGCAGCCCGGCGAGGGCGACTTATCTCTCGCTGCAAGGAGCTCTGTGACAAATCAGCCACAATACTCCATGTGCTTCTTTGTCTCTGCCCTCGTTTGTTCACTTATTTTCTGCATCTCCCTCCCTAACCTTGTTTTTGGTACCTCTGCTTAATGTTATCACACATTTAGCCTCTTTCTGTCCAGACATTATGAAATGATTCAAATCATATGGTGCAACAATGTTTTCACATCAGCCTTCTAGAAGGAAAGACGAGTAGATGACGAGTAGTTCTTCAGACTAAATATCTAGGTTTGTATCAGCTCTTCAGGATGACGCGTAGACAGAGAAACATTCTCTGATCTTATGACATGCTAGAAATCATACGCACCTATGGTTAAGGTTGGGTGTTGGTGAACAGCAGCATTGGAGTTTGGGTTAGAAGTCCAGCTTGGGTCCAACATTGAGAATCTGATTTAGGTCAGATTGGCGTCATGGTTAAAAGCCTGAAACTGAAGTAAGCAGACCACACTGAACTTTTTTCTAACGTGCTCTTGTATCCCAACAAGAAAAAGTTGTCGACATAAATATCAGTTTTGTTTTGAGCCTCTAACTTTATCCAACAGTCTTCATCAGTCAACAGAGAGCTCGCTCTGGGATCATATTGAAAGAGCTGCAGGGCCTGAGTGGACCCTGAACTGTCTGAACGTGTTTTTAAAGATTTCTATCTGCAGCAGAAACGACTGGATGTCATACGAGTCAGTTTAAAGTGCATGAGACATGGACAAACATCTTTTTGTTGATTGGTCTTTGACAGGAAGAAAAACATGGAGCATTTTTACATTCCTCCACCTTTGACGCTCATCATGTTCCAGTGTTCATGTCAGTCATTTTTCTTCACCCCCCCAACTCTGATTGTTCCACCTCTCTTTTTATTCATTCAGGCTCAGTTCTCTTTCTCTCGCTTGCTTTCAGTCTCCACATCTCTCTTCTTCATCATCCTTCCTCTCTGGTCCTCATTTATCCTCTCAGCGATCATCTTCCCACACGCTTCCTTCTCTCCCTCCCCGACTAATAATTGCTGTACAGACCTTGGTAGCTTTTTGTCCTAAATGTTCTTATTAAATGTGATTCAGGTAAATTACACCCCTGGCTTTCTCAGCAGTCTTTTTGAAGCTCAGTGTATTGTCCATTGGTCAGTGCCATCTTGTTAGTCCTGCCTTTGTCAGCTCCGGCTCATCTCAAAGATGTGGACTGTGGGTGCAGCTGAGGCGTGCTGCTCAAACATGCCACCTGTAACCACACTCACCTTAATCCTGCATAACTTTAAGCCTTAATATAATGTGAACAGGTGAGTTGTATATAAATTCACCCTCAGTACAGTTGTCATGAACGGGGAAATTAGCTACAGAGACCAAAACTGTTTTTTGTACCAGGCTGTAAACATGTTTATTTCTGCTGTGAAACATGGGGACTTATGGAGACTGACTCACTTCTGGAGCCAGCCTCAAGTGGACGTTTGAGGAACTTCAGTTTTTTGGCACTTGTGCATTGGTTTCACAATTTAAATAAATGTTCACAGTCCACAGGGCTTATATTATCCAATATTTAACAATCACAACTTGTTTTAATGACTTAATCATCTCATGTCCCCTCAGATTTATGTTCTTTAATTGGGAGGCACTGGACTTAACTAACTGTAGTTCAAAGCTGGCTCCACCTCAAGGAGCTACGTCAGTAACATGCCGTTTACACATTGCTAAATCTATAGAACCAGTTAGAGGGAAGATGTACTTTTGATATGATCTCTATTAAAGGTTTTGTAGTGAGGTTTCTATCCTCCATCTTGTGCCTCAATCCACTTTTCCCCCCACATTTTTCATGTCACCATGCTGTTTTTTGTACCAGGCTGTAAACATGTTTATTTCTGCTGTCTAACATGGGGACTTATGGAGACTGACTCACTGCTGGAGCCAGCCTCAGGTGGACGTTAGAGGAACTGCAGTTCTTGGCACTTCTGTGATGGCTTCACGTGAGAGCCATGTAGGCTGCAGCTTGGGTTAAAGGAAATAATTTAAGTTCTGTGTTTCTTTACAGGAGATTATCACGAGGAGAAAAGACAGAACTACACACTATGAATTATTTTCAGTATTTCAGGTGAATGGAAACTTGTGTGTGTCTGTGTTTTGTCTGTTTCAGGCCATTCCTGCAAACGAGTTGACTTAATTAAGTAAAGACGATAATAATGGCTGCGGTTCCATTTGTTTCTTTAGTTCTGCTTTGCTTACTACTGTTTTATGTTTATCTCTCTCCAGGTTTCTTGAGCTTAATTGTAATGTCTGTATTTTATTGGTTTGATTGTTCATTCAGATTTAATTTGAGGATCCCGGGAGATGAATCAGTTTGTTTTCAAGCAGCAGGCTGCAGGCACAAAAACATGGAAATGAACAAAAAATAAACACAAACATAACACATAAAACAAACACATACTCTCTATGTATGTATGACTCTTTTGCAACTTTGTGCTCCGGGTACAAATAAGTTGTTAGCCAGGCTGCGCGGACTGTGAGCTCAGAGTACAGGGGCGTTTTGGACCACCCTGGAAGAGGAGGACAGTATGTAAATGTGTGTTTTGCAGCTGTCTGCATGAATGGACATATGTTGTGTGTTGTGTTCTTATTAACAGGCTTCCAGGTGTGTATTGTATCAGCTTTCTGCCTTCAGCAGTGCTGCAGCCATCAACCATCCTTCAGCGTATTTGCATTGCTGTGCCTCTCCCAGGTGAAACACACTTCAGAGTGAGAGGAGGTGGTAAAAATTTCTCCGGCTGCATACAAATCATCCCTTCTTTGCTGGACTTAAAAAACCTTGAACCAAGTTACAGGTGTCAGGGAGTTGTATGAAGTTTGTTGGGTTTAAGTGTGTGTTTAGAAGTGCTTTTGTAGGGGCACCTGAAGCAGTTATGGCCAAAAATATGGGCATCCCTACATGTTTATATCTCTTGTTTGCTATTATTATGAAATCAGTGACTTCCTGTAGCCATCAGTGAGTTTCCTAAACCTCTCTATGGGGAGTTTTGTCCATTCTTCCCAACTTCTGTTTTGAGATCTCTCCACAGTCGGTCTACAGGATTTAGATCTGGACTCTGGTCACTTCAGAACTCTTCAGCACTTTGCGTTGAAACCCATGACCTCTGATGGAGACCCAGCTTTCTGACACTGGGCCCTACATTGAACCCCAGACATCTGTGGTTTTCTTCAGATCTCATAATGCCATGCATGCGGTCAAGACATTCAGTGCCTAAGGCAGCAAAGTATGGAAGACATTGAGGAAAGCAGAAGTAACAGTTTCTTACCATCGTGCTAAAGGTTCAATTTCCTAACTTTAGTCACATAAAATATATATGTAGATGTTCAGGAAGAGCTCAGGATGCTCACAGTGAAGCCGGTTGAATGATAGGAACTACAGTTTGGCCAAAAATCTTTCCTGTTCGAGGGGTACTTTCAGCTATTTTTCTCTCCCTCTCTCAGTGGTGTCAAATGTCATAGGAGCTGTTGCAGTTGCTTGCTCTGCTCTGATTGGTGGGCTTCACCTGGCCCACAGATAGACACACAAAATCTTTCAAAATAAGAGTCCCTTCAAAATAAAATACTTTGTAAAACTCTCACCCACATGCTATTTATGGGGGCGATGGGGCCAGAGTCAGGCACACTCAAAATTTCTTTAGAATTTCACCGAAGCACCATCATCACTCCCGTTGGTGGACATGGCTGGTCGGTCCTCCTGCCGGTGTCAGTGACTTTTTAATATTGAAAAAAATCAGAGCCAAAAAAACTCAAAAATTTGATGGTTTTTAAAATTCATTCTGAATTTTTTTTTTGAAATTTATATTCAAACTCAGTCGACACAGAAACACTTCCATAGCAAAGCAACCCCAAAACATCAATGAACCTCAACCATGTTTGAATGGGGTTTTTATAAACTGGGTTCGGGAATGAGGGCCACGCCTCGTACTCGTTCAATTTCCGTTCTCCACGTACTTCAGCACTCCCTTTTCCTTCCACTCCTTCTTTGATGCCGCTGTCACATCCCACCCCACCCAAACCCTCTTTCTCGCTTTGTCTTTCCTTTTCTCGTCTCCATTCTCACACAGGAACCCGGGGCTCTAATCCAGACGGTTCCCCCCACTCAGAGTCTCCATCCCCCCAGGTTCCTTCCAGGATCCCTCCGGTCAACCTCAGGACCACCCTGCCGATGGTCCCGCCTCATTCCTCTCGCCTTCCCTCATCCCTTCATCCCTCATCCCCCTCACCTTTCCTCCCCTCACTCCTTCCCCCCTTCCTTCATTCCTCATCCTCCGACCCTCATGCCTTCATTCCTCATCCCTTATCCCCTTCATCCCTCATCCCTTCATCCCTCATCCCCCTCGCCTTTCCTCCCCTCACTCCTTCCTCCCTCCCTTCATCCCTCATCCCACCACCCCTTATCCTCCGACCCTCACCCCACCATCCCTCATCCTCCAACCCTCATCCCTTCATCCCTCGAACCCTCTTACCCTCTTTCCCTAAATCCTCCCACAGCATATCACCCATGCTTCCCGATCGTCACTCGTAATAAACATGTTTAAACTCCATCCGTACGGGCGTGGTCCTTGTTAGTAAACTGTAGAGACCATGTTCAGTGCTCTGGTCTCTCTAGAAGCTCTGTGCCTGTGGTCCAGTTAATAACTGGACTTATGGTTGATGATATTTTGCTGTAAATGAGATGAACCCCCATAGATACATTCACTCAATCATGAATCATAAATTATGCAAACAAATATCTGCTGCCATTTGTGCGCACACCTGGTTTTCAACCATGCATTAAAGCCTCCAAGAGCCACATGAATCAATGATGGGAATGCACATTTAATTTGCCACTCTGAGTGGGTTTTTGGACCGAGAGCCGCAGCTGGAGCTCGACTGATAATGGCTTTTAATTGGCTCTTTCACTGACAGGCCGGTAAGAGCCCGACATGAGCCACTGTATTTCAGACTGGTGCTGGCAGACATATTCAAAACAAAAACAAGAAAAAAAAATCATGTTCGTAAGACTTTGGAATAAATTCAGCACACACACAACGGTCATCACTTTTCTGCATAGTTGCCTTGGTGACTGTTCCTGTCTCATCTCATCCCTCTCACCCTTTTCGTCTCTAGTCCTTCGCTCTTTTTTTCTCGTCTACACGCTTCTCTTTACTTCTGCAAAACAAATTCACGATCATATTTTTACATGGAGTATGCATATTCGCATACCGAGACGCCGAGGGCATTCAGTGGATTCTTTGATGGTATTTGTCCCCCGGGAGGATGTAAAGAGTTTCTGCTCTCACAGGAAAATCAATCGGTTTTATCACCACGGTAATGTTTGCTTCACCTCATTTGGAAAACGAGAAACAACTGCATAAAAAGATTTATTTGACATTCAGCAAAGTGCTTTATATTCTGTCACGCACTTTAATCTTTCTACAGCATTTATCACGATACCAGTCAAAAAGGCCGCATTCCCAAACATATGATAGCGAAGCTGCATCCGCCTGATTCTGCTGACATCTTAAGTTCAGTTCAACTGCTCAGGACCTAAGCAGAAATATTTTTTCAGGGTTCACACGGTCTTAAAAAAACATTTTTCTAAACTGTTGTGTCAAATAAAAAGTACATTTTTAAGCATTTTGACAGCAAAACCTAATTTCCCTTAATTATTTTTGCACGTTTTGAGGACTTAGAGGATTTGATGATTCCGATATATTCAATCAAACATCATCGATTCAAAGCTCGACCGCCTCTTGATGGAAACAAAGTGTTTAGCACCAAAAGTGAACACACGGTAACTTTAGTGACTCACTGGACAGGCTGTTAAACACAAAATAACAAAAGGCGGCTAAAGGAGTCAAGGTAAAAACAAACTTTACTCAGGCACTAAAACAGAACAAAGCCTGGGAACAAACACACAACCTGACAAGTTAAAGAGGGAAAACACAAGAGAACTAATTAAACACAGGTGGCACAGAAAACAGGAAAAGACAGGAGGTGGATTAACACCAGAGGAGACTCCTTCAAGGCCAGGCAGGGCGGTGTGGGTGGAGGCATCAGTCATCTCTCCACCGCTCTGCATCGTGCAGGATTTACCCACTTCTGAGCATGAAAGTCAGACGTGCCCATACATCACACCGACCTCTATTCTCCACCTCACTATATGTAGGTCGCACTATGTTGGTTTCTGTGTTGGGACTGCACGTTGGACCATAAACCATGACCTTCGGAAATTCCCAATTACTGGAAACTACAGCCTGGACACACTTTACTGGCCTTGTTTGGATTCCCTGGTGTCACACTGCGACACCGAAGACAGGACACAAGTTTATTCCGTATGGTAAAACACTAGTTATAGAAAATAAACCATGGTTAAGCTGTGGTTACTAATAAACTCCTGGTACCTGGATCCAGTGAAGCCATTAGGAATTGACAGAAGAGCAAAATGTTCAGGAACAAGGAGCACGCCTTGCACTCATACCACATCAGTGACTGTAAAGGTCCCTGCTATACATTAAACTATAGATTATTACAGCTGCCCTTTTCAAGTAAGTCAAAGAAATGGCTTCCAGCAGAGGTTTCAACTCAGTATTTTCATGTGATTTGCAGAGCAAACTGTGATTTCTGTTTGTAAAACAAAGCTTCCTTTCAGCCTGCATGAGGCTGAAAACGAGTTTGCTTAATCACCTCCCAAAAAATTAGATAAAAAGAGAACGAGGCAGCAAAAAGCTCACACAGCCTTTTTGCTTTTCACACGATCATGTGGGTTTATTTATGAGTCATTTGTGTTGATTCTCCTTAATCCATCAATGTTGTTCCAGACATCCATTAATTTTATACGATGTAGAGCCGGAACAAACCACAGGCTGTCTGTTTACTGTCTGATGTGAAAAATAAAAAAATAAAAGCTACAGAAGGTTGGTGTTGATGTTAACACATTGTCACTGTCTTGTGCATTGGAAGATAAAATTAACAACACCCCTAAAAGCAAACTCGAGCTGAGGCTGTGAAATCCACGAAATGCTGAGAATGTTTCTGAAGTTCACTTTCGCTACGACACGTTGATCTCAGGTGGCCAACAGCTCCAAAGTATTTTTAACTGCACGGGAGCTTTTAGTAGGAAAACAGGAAGCAGAAAAGAGGAAATGAAAATAATTAAATACAGCACAGGAGGAAAAAGGAGGAAAAACATGAAGTGACGTTTCATCCCTTTCTTTTATTTAGACGCTGTATTTATGCTCTCGCTGGGTCTAGTTATTCTGTGAAAAAAAATATTCTGTCTCTCACCTATGCTGGAGGGAATTTATTCATTTACACAGAGAGAGGGATATCTGTTATTCTGATATATGTTCTATCTTGTCCCACAATATGATACACAGCAATATTCTGTCATGATATATGAACAATTCCTACCTCGTAATAACTTCAGAATTACAGAGTACAGGAGCTTTTGACCCTGTCTAAAAAAGTTTTCATCTCATTTGGAAGTTTTGTGTTTATTTCAAAGAAAAGAAACTTTGCTATCAAAGTAAAAATAAATCTTCTTGGAGACTGAGCTCTTCTACACGTCTCTGTTATTGCTTTGTGGCCCAGACCGGGGCCCTGGAGCAGGTGGCTGGGACCATGAAGCTGGAGCTGGCCCAGTATTGTGAGGTGGCTCAGCTCGACTCAGATTTGGATGTTGCCACTCGGCAGCTGCTGAACCTCTGTGTTTGTTTGACTGAACTGCAAAATGCATGTTTGAAAGGATTCACACTCACACAGGATATATCTGACAGTTATGGAGATGTTTCTGATTGTAGAATAAACTTTTGTTGCAGCTGTGCATGTTGAGGTGGCAGCCAGTGTTTCCAGCGGATCTGCAGAAAACAGAAATCTGGGTCAAGAACTCTCTGAAGTCCGTTTAGCATCTTAATGATGATGAGTTACACATTTAGGCTAAAAGATCTAAAAACAGATCGAGGTCAGGGTCATCGATGTCATCCCTGAAGAGGTAATGGATGCACAGACAGCAGAAACAGAATGATCACACCAACAAACATGTAGAATTCACACAAAAATCACAGAAAGGATTCAACATAACAACAGGAAGACTGCTGTGAGTCAGTAACATTTAGTTTGTTTCAGACACATCTGAGTCTTTGCACCAATCATTTTTTCCACCAGTGAACCATGGCCAGTTTCTTTATTACTGAGCAGGGAGACAATGAAGTCATCTGCAAACGTGATGATGTAAGAGATTAGATAATACTTTATTTATCCCACAGCGGGGAAATTCACTTGTTTACAGCAGCGAAAAATAGTGTACATATTTAAATTTACAAAAAGTACTAAAGTAGAATGTGCAGATTTACAAAACAAGTACTTAGGTAGAACATAAACGAAAAAAACAAAGAACAAAAAATAGCAATGGGACGTAAACAGGAGACTCCAACATGATCAGGTGTTGTAGAGTCTCACAGCAGCAGGGATGAAGGACCTGCTCCTCCTTCTTACACCGTGGGTGTATCAGCCTGCTGCTGAAGGAGCTGCTCAGAGACCCCACAGTGTCGTGTAGGGGGTGAGAGGGGTTGTCCATGATGGATGTCAGCTTAGCTAACATCCTCCTCTCACCCACCTCCTCTGTCGAGTCCAGAGGACAGAGCTCGCTCTTCTAATAAGTCTGAGTCTGCTCCTGTCCCTGTCCGTGCTGCCCCCTCTCTCCATGTGTCGTCTGATAATGAATGAAAACAGATCAGGTGATGCTGATGTCCATTACATTCTGCCTTTTTAGCTCTTCACATTTGGACCTGCATGCAACCAAAGCCAATTAAAACATGATCCATATTCCTCAGCCTAGCTTGAGACCTCTCAAATCTTGGTCGCTTGCCTCTAGATTCTGCATTCACATGCAAATATCTCTATAGAGATGAGTCTTATCGCATCTTGGATGTTCACAGAAAGTGAAGCCTTCATGCAGTTTTAATACTTCTCTTATCTCTTCTACTACGGAGCCACTACCAGCTCCAACTCTATCTGTTGGCTTAAATCCCCAGGCGGGACACACTCATCACATTTAGCTGGAATAACACCATCCTGTCTGACAGTTAACAGCTTGCTGATGTGTTCAGTTATCTCTCCGCTAACACCCAAACAGCTGGTTGTTAAACGCAGAATTAGGCTGCGTCCTCTGCGCTTCACCCCCGAGGAGGGCCGAGCAGTTTTACAGCGAACACCCTGCCGGGAAGAGCCGCTGCCTGTTTGGGAGATAATACTTTTAACAGCGGTGACTTTTTTCTTTTATAGAGAAACCAAACAGCTGCTGCTTTAACACAGATTCATCTGTTGGAGTGGGTGGAGGTCTGACGGTGCCTGGTTAGAGCTGTCGCTGAGGGAGAGGAGTGTGTGTGTGTGTGTGTGGTCCATTGATGGACTGAGCTATTAAAGAAATCACAAAGTGTGTGTGTGTGTGTGTGTCAGCGTGTGTGTGTGTCAGCGTGTGTGTGACCTTTGTCGCAGCGTCCAGGGTTGTTAAAAACCTATTTAGCACCATTAGAGCCGAGACTCTGCTCATCGATCCATCCATCCTCTCCACTTTTTGGTCTGTTGATTTTCCACCTCACCTCTTTTCTTCGTTTGTCTTTATGTATTTATTGAAATGGGACAACACACATTAACACATTGTAACAGGTGTAGTAAGGACCCAAATTCAGCAGCACACTGGACAAAGGTAATAATTGAAAGTCACTTTTATTACACTTGGCTGGTACAGTAGACGAGAAGTAGCACAGGTCAAAGCAACAGCTGAAATAGTTTCTCTGGGCACGGGGAAAGTCTGAGGGCTCTGGCTGGGATAACCAGTCCGGGTAAACAGGCGATGAAGCAGACTAACCAGGAACGAGCCGTCACCAGCTGGCGGGATCCAGAGAGGCCAGAAGCTGAACTCGTGGTCGGGAACAGAAGGCAGGGTCGGTTTCCAGGATTACAGCGAAACAGGTTAGTCCAAGGCAGGCAGAGTCGGCAACGAGAGCTCAGTCCGGAGAAAAGTGCTGGAGAGTCTAGCCCAGGGGTGGGCAAACTTTTTGACTTGCGGGCCGGGCCAGGACCTCATTAGAACTTTTGACACAAACAGCAAAGATAAGACATACTGCATCATTTTGTGGGTTTTGTTGCTACTCTTGGGGGCTAGCTCGCCGAGTTTTCATCGCACAGTGATGAGACACATATCTTTGTAAAATATATTTTGATTTTTTGGATGTGGATAAGTTCGGCGGGCCGTATTGAAAAGCCTAACGGGTCGTGGTTTGCCCATGTCTGGTCTAGCCTGAGCATGAAGAACAACCTGGCAGAGAGTGAGAGAGAGAGAGGGAGTAAATACTGGCTTGATTGGTGATGGGAAGCAGGTGAGTCAGGCAGGTGAGTGGAGAGTGAATGGAAAAGTACTGAGAGCAGCAGACTGTGACACAAACATCACTGTAAATGTGTCGAACAGCCCAAAAGCCTGTCCTCCCCTTTTTTTCTTCTTCTTCATTTTCCTGTGCCTCTCCATCTCTTTCTCTTCTGTCAGCACATTCTGACTCACATCCAGATTTCAACATTATTTTTCTTGATCATCTTCTACTGATCATCTCTATCCAGTTCCAGCCTCACTCTTTTAATCCTCTTCACCTTTGCCAGTAGGCAATGTGGGGGCAGCATGCAAGAATACATTTTTAAATTTACTGTTTTTACTTTCTGTCAAATTCAACCTTTAAAAACATTTCATATTTATAAAAAAAAGGGAAAAAAAGTCAACTCTATGACCGTTTTATCAAATGTGGATGGTGTTCTTGAATCTTTGTGGAAAGAAAAGCAAAGAGCAACCGGAGAGAATGGCAAAGATGTTTTTGCTCTTCATCAGACTGAGTTTGATTACTTTAGGTTCTCTGATCACCTGTGATAAATAGATGGTTCATCCAACCGCTTGTGTTACGACCCGACTCGTTAGGTGACCGTAACATACAATGGGATAAGAAATAAAAATAAAATGACACTTGCTTAAGGTTCGTCTGTTTATTTTCCTAATTTACACGAGTGCTGTTTAAATGAACAAATAAATATAACAAAAAGAGAACTCTACCAGAGCCTTTTCTTTACAGAGTCACAAAACAAAACCAGAAACAAAAACCTCAGTATCTAATCTATTTTTATCAATAACAAAAAACATCGAAAACAGCACCGCCTAATCTAACGAATCTAACAAAATATCTCCATGTGTAATCAGTATTTAAATCAAAACTAAACCCTGCCCAATCCCAGAACTCAAAATTCGAGGCGAGCTGACAGAATTTCACCAAACACGAAGCCGGCACGATGCTCCGGCGACTGCAGTTTAAATGTCCCGGGCCAGGACAATTGGACACAGCGGATTGGCCGGCAGGGAGAGGATGCTGAGGAGGTCGCACCAATCCCAATCCGTTAACGGCCCCCGCACACCTGCATTTACCTACTGGGATAGACACAAGAAACCTAATGGCCTGGGGCAGACCCAGATTCCGCTGTAGGTCGATCTATCCCGGGAACGCCTCAGGATACCTCGGGTGGAGCTGGAACGCCCTGCTGCCACCGTGACCCAACCCTGATTAGGAGGACGAAAACGGATATATGGATGACCTTTTCCAAAAAGTTTCCAATGACAACTTCTCAGATGGTTTCGTGTAACAAATCATCTGGCAGCGTCACGTTAATATCTCCCCTCGGGGCACTCTATTTTTTACAGAGGGACATCTCGACAGCCACCATACAGGAGAAATATTACAGCGACCTTTAGGCGTACTTGAGTTAAAAAACCTGATTATGAAATCTTCAGCGTGTGCTCAGTGATCGGATTTGATTTGTCACGCTGCTGAGAGTTTTATTTTAAAGTTTTAATGGCCGCCTTATCGCCACCCAGGCGGTGACTCGGCTTTATCTGCTCTCTGCTTGGATGCGGCTCTTTTGCCCGCTGAGTCATCGCCACATAAGCCTCAGCTCAGCCCCATTAGTGCTGCTGCTCTGCCTCCTCCAGACTAGTCTGACTCTCTCTGTGTCATTTACCTCCAGCCCTCATTCGTCTTCTTCACCGTCTTCTTCTTCTTCTTATTGCATCAGCCCGACTCCTGGATGGAGGAAGATGGAGAGCAGATGACAACAGAGCAGTGGTGATAAATTCTGAGTGGGCATTTGAGATCGCCTCTGCATCCGTCTGTCCATCTGTCTTTCTTTCAATTCAAACCCTCTGACTCCGTCACTTTGTCATGTTTATCATTTAACGTCAAGAGTAACAACTCGGCTCGTTTTTTTTAAATGTCTTTTCTGTCACTTTGTGCACAAGCGAGCTTTTACAGACTCAAAGAAGAAGAAGGAAAGAAAAAGGATAAAATAAATAAATAACACCTGAGGGTGTGTGTGTGTGTGTGTGTGTGCATCTGTGTGTGTGTGTGTGTGTGTGTGTGTGTGTGTGTGTGTGCGTCTGTGTGTGTGTGTGCGCGTCTGTGTGTGCGCGTCTGTGTGCGCCTGTGTGTGTGTGTGTGTGTGTTCAGAGATTTCATGCTTGACATTTTACTTTGTCCTCCACAGGGGACACTAATTGCCTCCATGACAGAGAAAGTACCGGAAAGAGAGACACACACACACACACACACACACACACACACACACACACACACACACACACACACACACACACACACACACACACACACACACACACACACACACACACACACTCTCTTGTTGCTGTTTGATGCAGTAAAACTAATTTATTCTTCTAACAAATCGTTGCTTAAAAAGCAGATAAAAGTTTGGCCCCTCCTTAATTATTCATCACAATAAACTCGTTTACACTGACATCGTTTTGGAAGTGACAGGCATCCAGCTGTTGCTAGGCAACCACATAAAAAACAAAACAAAAAAAACTGTCAATCAGCTGTTAGCCTGCTTTAATGATGAATTAATGAATGCATCTGAACTCCCCTCGCTTACTTACTTGCCTGTTCTGAAGCTTTGAAGCAGACGCTCTTCATCAGCTGACTGACGTGGCTCAGTTGTCATGGAGCTGTCAGTCTCTCCTCACACTGGCAGCCTGGACAGGAGCCGTATGCTTCAGACTACCATGCTGCAGGTTCTCCCCTAGTGTCAGTGTTATGTGTGTGGTCAAAAGAGCAATAGTAAAAATATGCAATGTCCAGTTAAACTTTCAAAATAAAGCTTCACCCGAGGCAGAGATGTCCAGAAATCCTATCCATTAATGTTAGAGGGGGTACCTACAGTGTCACAGTTTGAAATGGGGCACTCAGAACACCTCCAGACTTTGCCTGATGGAGGATGGATAAAACATGATGCGCTCTCCCTCGGGTCATCCTGATCTTTAGTCAGCATTCGTCCAATCACAGCCACACAAACGTGCGAACACGGATCTGACACGTGAGCCGAGAGGCTCTGCTGGGCTTGTTTTTCTGTAGCATAAAAATGACTGTATGGTTTCACAATTGACAAATGTATTATTTAAAGGAATCCCATACCTTGTAGACGTACTGCTTGGTAGAGATGCAGAGGACAGCAGCATCTGAATTCACTGCAGATCCAGCGACAATGAGAAACACCAGGGATAGAAAATATATTTGAAAACAGCAAAGACAGAATATTTTACCTCCAGATGAGATATGAGACGCTCAGATGTAATGCAACATGACATTACAATGAACTACATGATCTGTAGCGAGTCCTTTGAGTTGATTCAGGTATTGAATCTTCCAGTTTCTCCATTACATCTCATGCACATTCAGTAGTTAGTGCTGCCTGACCCACAAAACCTCTCTTCAAACACAGTATTCAGTCAGCCAGTCATCATGCGAAAGTTTTAATTAATAAAATTCCTTTTAATGTATTGATTCATCATGCCACCTGTATGTACTGTAGCTTGGCTATTGTTACAGGTTCTCCCTGCTGGTGATGACGTGAATCTAGTTTGGCTTTATTGAGGGAAAACCAATAAAGACGAGGAACCTTGACTTTACTCACTTCAATTTGCCGTCCTCTCTGGGCAAATAGCCGACGTCCCACACCTTTTAATGATCGCTTTACTCGGCCTCGATCAATACGAGTGGACCTGCCATCTGGCCTGAGGTCTGGAATCGAGTCGACCTCGGTCGAGACGATGATTCCTGCTCATTCATCAGCCTGTTTTTCAAAGTTTTGAGGCAGCGTGACTGTGACAAGAAATCCTCCTGTTGCCACTTGACTAAATCTGGAGTGAATTACAGACGTGATGTGCCCAACAGCTCGATGGAAATCCAATTACCTTCTTCATTACATCCAATAATGTACATGTTGCAAGGCCGTATGTCTGTTGATGAAAGCAGTTTTCAGACGTTTGGCATCTTCTCCGGTTTTCACTTAACATCTTTGAAACATACAATAGCTTCACATTGACTTCTCAGACTCTGACAGTCTGTCGTGAAGTCAGTAATTGATAATGTTACTACAAACACGAGTTGTGTTCCCCCGTGATTACAACTAATTACGTCCTGTAAACCTATTTAATCAAATTTCAACCGAAGAGTTCATGAGAAAACCTTGAAAACTTGTTTCACAGCGTTCACCGACCCACATTTAATTAATCCCAGCAACAGTGCCGGTGTAAACCTGCTGCCCAGCCTGGAACATGGCATTTTAATCAGTGGAGGCACTCGTGTCATTGTAGTAATTAACTTCATTTAGGGTAAAAGGTTTGCTTTGCATTCTTCGTGACGTCTTTTTTGTGAGATGGGAGAGGTGGCATTTGAAAATAAAGCTGCTCGCCTGCTTGGAAGATCAATCTGGTTTCCCTTTGTATCAAGGAAACTCCATTAAAACTCAATGACAGAGCATGTTGAATTGAACGTTGAACTTACCTTGTGTCTGTTTGAGGTACTGATGCATGAAAAACATATTTCAACACACTGGATTTCAATAGCTCACTCGTCTAATGGAACAAACAGATACATAATCAATATGTCCATATGGCATTGGGTGTATTTCCTGACGCTGAGGTTTTTTTGGTCATTTGTTATCGTCTTGATCTGGTGACATGGCAACGTAATTATACACAACGTTTTTCGGGTCCATCAAAGCTGCAGCTGGAGCCATCAAATTAACAATACCTAAAAAATAAATAAATAACATGAACACTCCTGAAATGTCAGTTATAATTGTAATCATTATGACCAACATGGACAATAACCGTCCATTTTCGCAGCGGGCTGGAGCCAACTTGACATGGAGCCATTGGCAAGTCAGTCGGTTCATCTGACACACACTGATCATATTCACACGTCCACACATCCCAGGATACTTTTAAGTCCTTCAATCATGATCAAAATTGAGTGGCTCTGTTTAGAAGCGGGACACAGGACAAAGTCACCCATCTGTTATTCATTAACCTTTGTCTCACGATGACCTCGTGACTTCTAAACGACAGTAGCTTCACCCTGCAGTGAGTATTTGATGAATGAATGTTTGCGACCTTCAGGAAGTTACTGATCCGTGTCTGGGAAATCCTCATTAACGAACCGATCGCCAATGACATTACAGAGCAGACCTCCATCCTCACCATAGCGACCATTTCATTCATTGGGTTAATTGTAATTATCCGTAACACGTGAGATGCTCCATCGACCTGTTCTCGATTCATTTGTGCATGTTTCACTCATTATACGTTGTCTCAAATTTTTAATCTATAAAAAACAGACTTTTATTTAAAAAAGCCCATATTGCTGCTATAATAGATCAAGAAAATTACCTAAATTTGTATCATCAGCGGCTCATATTTGCTTTCTCCCTCCCAAGTAATTTGATTGGAGATTTTTTTCCATGAGTGCTGATATAGATCACAGCAGCACTCAGACTTCTGGGCTCAAGTCTCATTTGTGAGACTGAGGTTGTGCCGTTATCCTGAATATCAGCACGGGTTAACTCACAGCCGTACTGATATTGCTTTTCCTAACTTGTAACTATGGCTACAGGGCTGGTAACGCAAATGAAATGACTGACAGCACTGAATGAATAATACATGGTGTTAGGGTTGGCAGTATTAATATTTGGTTTTAAACTTTAAAGATCCTCAAAGGCCGCATTGACCTTATTACAAACATGTATAAGAACTGTTTCAACATTTTAAGTAAAAAAAGAAAGAAGAAAATAACTGGGAATAAAATATTCATGTTGAAACGCCTGCTTCTCTTTCTCAGCAACCACGACGTTGATGTCAGGAATAAAACATTACTGAGAGACAGCTCTGCCACTTCATCTCACTTCTATGACAACTGAGCTGTGAAATTATTCTTACAAATAAAATATATTTTACAATCCTCTGGATACTGTTTTGTCTCTTCTATCGCTTCAGCATATCAGTATTTTAGATAATTGTTTCTTTAGGTCAGGTTGGGGCCTCTAGTGAGTAATTTCAAGAACATTCGAGGTCAGTTTATTATTATTTCAGCAGTGAGATGACTCAGACCCTGAAGGGGTTGTAAGTGCAAGAGGAGAACGAGCCTGATCGATAACGTGGTGGTGAAGAATCTTCAAGTGATTCGATCATTTGGAAGTTAAAGCAAGATGATGTAACTTTAATCAGCACACTAAGTCACACAGCAGCAACTGTTTCACTGATTCTGGTAAAACTGGATCATATTTTATGGAGGAAATGTTTTCTGGTTTTCCCTCTGATGTCCTCCGGCTGCTCCGCCTCAACTCTCTGTGATTTACAGAGTTTATGATGGACAGTGAAGTAAACTGCTGACAGCTGTAGCTGCTGTTAGCTCATGCTAGCTCAGTTTGTTAGCTGCTGTTAGCTCATGTTAGCTCCAGTCTGTTAGCTGCTGTTAGTTCATGTTAGCTCAGTCTGTTATCTGCTGTTAGCTCATTCTGTTCACTTTTGTTAGCTCATGTTAGCTCAGTTTGTTAGCTGCTGTTAGCTCATGTTAGCTTAGTCTGTTAGCTGCTGTTAGCTCATGTTAGCTCAGTCTGTCAGCTGCTGTTAGCTCATGTTAGCTCCAGTTTGTTAACTGCTGTTAGCTCATGTTAGCTCAGTCTGTTAGCTGCTGTTAACTCAGTCTGTTAGCTGCTGTTAGCTCATGTTAGCTCAGTTTGTTAGCTGCTGTTAGCTCAGTCTGTTAGCTGCTGTTAGCTCATGCTAGCTCAGTTTGTTAGCTGCTGTTAGCTCATGCTAGCTCCAGTCTGTTAGCTGCTGTTAGTTCATGTTAGCTCCAGTCTGTTAGCTCATGCTAGCTCAGTCTGTTAGCTGCTGTTAGCTCATGTTAGCTCAGTCTGTTGGCTTTTGTTAGCTCATGTTAGCTTTGTCTGTTGTAGCCAGGCTGCCAGGGAAGGGACGGGAATCATTGAGTCTGTAAATAATAATATAAAGAGTGCAGAGTGCTGTTATGATCTGGTGTTACAGCATTACATTGGATTAAACTGAATTGATATGAAGAGACAGTCCATTCCTCGCAGCTGCAGGGTTCACACACGCACTGATACTGAACAAACCCAGGTGATTTGTTTGTGGAACAACTGAAATGATATTTGACATTAGTTACGTAACCACTGGAGGAGTACAAACTTCTCTCTCCAGCTTTCCAGCATCATCTGTCATGTGAAAAAACAAATGCAGCATTATGAATACCTTCCAGGAGAGACTGTGACAGTCCTCTGAGACAGTCCTCTGCTTTGTTTACTGTCATTCTGTGCAGCGGGTACCTGAGGGGGAGCAGGACGCCATAGTTTGAAGCTGAACCTGGGGATTTCCTCCTATATAAACCACCACACCTGTCTGACCCTGATGCTCGCTCCTCTCTGCCATGTATTGTTGTGCTGCCAGCATCTCGCTCTCTCTACATGTTGCAGTTTTTCAGACTCACACTGATCTCTAAATTGTAATATGCAAACATGATGATGGGAAACATATTTAAACATATGTGGAGACATATTTTCAGGCTCTGCATCGTCTGTTGGATAAAAACTTCCTTCATAAAGAAAGTGAACACGTTCAGTTATCATCAATACTTTTACTTCAGATCAAACTGGGCTGCATGTGGCCCATGAACACCGCTGCTCAATGTCCTACTTTTCCTGATTGAAGTCACTGAAGTGCTGTTGAAATGTTGAGCAAATCATATTTTGCTGAGATTGCCTTGATGAGAATTAATGATGGATGTTATGAACCAGTGGGAATCGAACCAGTATAGTATAATAATACTTTTATCTGTGTCTTCTAGAAGAAACATAGAGGCTGGAAACTGTTTTGAAGATGGTTACAGATTTCACAATTATGTCATTCACCTTGTGAACTTTGGGAGCTACAATCATGACAAAAACATGAATAAATAACTACATTTCCAAAGCTGAGGTAAATATGCAACCATGTTTCCATTCCTTTGGGTTCCTTTGGGTTTTGCATTAATGCCATCGTCTCATTACGGCATGTGTTGCACAAACACATTCACCGTTACTAAAATTGGGCTGATAAACTGGCAGTGTCTCTGCCAGGAACACATAAACAACACACGCAATTATGTGAGACGAGGAACACTTATTAGCTGTATAATATTCACCTGTGCTGCACACAACAAATCACTCCCCAGTAATTTCAATCGTTCTGGCAGAGAGCGTCTTCCAGCAGATGAAGAGGATGATGAGAACATGCCATGTTTGCCGTCACCTTGTAACCCAGTGACCTTTGTGCCTAGATTACCTTTCAGCCCCTTCATCATCAGATAAGAGCAACATCAGCAGATCACCATGGACGATGCAAACATGAATCCCCAATCATCAAATCAACAAACCACCTGTTGGTCTGTAGAACGTCTCACATTACGGATGTTGCCCTCCTGGATTTCAGGAGCTGGAGGGCGATGTACTGCCAGTTTTGTTGGGCTTGGTTTTAGCAGGAACAAATGGTATTTACAGTGAACCATCAATTCAGGACAGTACAAGTCGATCTCCCTTATTAATAATGACTTATCTCACCGGATCAAAGTGTAAAACAGACGCTAATAGAAAGACAGGAATCATTCCCACCCCTCTTGTTTCACTTGGACATCTAATGGACGAGTCATAAAACATTAAGAGGAAGCAGTCAACTCTTCATCACCTACTAATTATATGATCCTGACACTTTCTGTCGAGTGACTCATTTCTGTCTGCAGACAAACTGTTGACCATCAGGGCATTAATTAAGCTTGAGACATTACGGAACATGTTGGAGTGAATATTCATGTTTTTAATGAGTCACTGTCAACTGACGATGCCCCGCTTCGTTGTGTTACATCAAAGTTTCCTCAGATTTAATTTAAACTTTATCTGTCCTGTGTGAATGTGACTTATTAATGATTTCATGTGTGGAAGCCACAGACAGGGTGTCTGAAGTGAGGGCGACATGAAGGAGTCTTAAAACTGTTTTTTTAATGGCCAGCAGGGAGCAGCTCTATTGTCTGATTGGGGAAATGATCGTACTTCTTGTGATTGACAAGTCATGTAACATCCAGCTCAACACACCAGACTTACAAAGTCCAGATTCTGTTACTGCATTAACTATCTCTCTTCTGCTACTGTTACTGTTTAGCCAGTCACCAGAAGGACGTCATAGTTTCATAATCTAAACTAAGCACAGCTTGCAACAACCAGCTCCATGATCCTGTCCAAACCAAGGTGGTGATGCCGTAATGCCAAGGCCTTAAAAAACCAATTGATGTCATTGTGCTGGGTAGGTTGAAACATCAGTTTAAAGGAGTCTATCATGACCCCTAGATTAATACTACATTAAAACTTGGACACATTTTGTCAGTGATAACCACAACCTCAGCACTCAAAGTGTTGGTTGATGGGGAAAGTAATTTTCTAATCATTTACAAGATGCTTCCAGGAAAGTTTAAACTAATTACCTGGGATCTATAAATCTAATTACTTCACTCCAAGCATCACAAACTGACTCAATGAAAGATTCACCAAAAACAAACCTAATTTATTCAAACAAATTAACAACCAGCAATGCATGCGAGTGCACGGATATGTTGCATGTAAACAGGGTGGATGTTAGTCACTTGATGTTAGGAGGGAGCGATCACATGAGCCCAGGTGAGCTTCATCAACTGATGAACCCGTTAACCACTGACGTCCAGGACGGCCTCCAAAACAGTTCATGCTGATTCATCAACAAGCAAACATTATGAATATTATAATAAACCAATGTGTCCCTCATTAGCACCAATTATAGCTCACAAAAGTCAGTTATAGTTGCACAACGGTTTTTTAATGGGTTATGCAAAATCTTAAATTTGGGAGGAAAGCTTCTGCTGTGATTCACTGCAGCTGGAAGCATAATTAGATATGCTGAAACGCTGAGTTAATTTGCATGCGCTTCCAAACGCCTGTTACCGCCGTTAGTTAATGATGAGAGGATTCATTATTCATGCAAACAGCATTAAGTATTTACAATGACCCAGATAAGACGCTGTTCATTTTCACTGTGATGCGTGTCTGAACACGAGCTGCTGCGTCTCTGTGAACACTTCTTACGTATCAATTAGTGGAGAGTGAGTCAAAACTAAAGAAATCAAAGTTTTTCAAATTTCTTGTCTTGGTTCCATCTTGTGTTTTACACGTGTACCATTTCTCATCTTGGCATTTTATCCAGAAATTAAATTCAGTTAAACCGAAGTAATTGAGCGCTTTTGTCATTTTGCCTGTAACATCCGAGTGATTGAATACAAGAGCTCTGAAATGTGGAGGAGGAGGAGAAGGAGTCGATGAAGGGCCGTCGAGGAGACGCAGCAGAGTCGGGAAATATTGCTGGAAGATTTTCTTTTTAATGAAGGTTTTGAGAATAATCTGATACGGGTAATTTCCTGTCCAGACAATGATACATATCCCAATATAGCACGATTTCTGCAATTTCAAGGAATGTAGTTTCACTTTTTTATCATTTTTATTTCTATGTATTGATCATTTTTAATCTCACAAGGCATGGCCAATATTTTACATGTTGCAGAATTTGTTTTACGTTTGTTTCTTTGGCGTACATCTGCACTGTTTTGTGAGCTATGTATTGTATTTAAGTTGTTTGAGCCAAACTTCTTCTCTGGGATAATGAAGTTTGTTATCTCATCTTAACATGAGTGCAGGTAATGGAAAAATCAATATTCATTGATTTGTGTAGGCTATATAAAGCGTATCCCCACCGTTATACGGCTCTATTGTTTTGCTCGACTTCCGTCTGTAGGGAACACGTCGCCGATGCATTCAACTGGAACCACCCCTTTAAATAGTTTATAGGCTGACCACATGAGAAGGCATATTATATATTTCTTCATCATCTTCATCTTCTTCCGCTTGTCCGTGAGTCGGGTCGCGGGGGCAGCAGCTTCAGCAGGGAGGCCCAGACTTCCCTCTCCCCGGCCACTTCTGCCAGCTCTCCCACCAGGGAGACGTCCAGGAGGCATCCTCACGAGATGCCCGAGCCACCTCAGCTGGTTCCTCTCGATGCGGAGGAGCAGCGGTTCTACTCTGAGCTCCTCGCGGATGGCCGAGCTTCTCACCCTATCTCTAAGGGAGGGCCCAGCCATCCTGCGAAGGAAGCTCATTTCGGCCGCTTGTATTCGCGATCTCGTTCTTTCGGTCACTACCCAGAGCTCGTGACCATAGGTGAGGGTAGGAACGTAGATCGACTGGTAAATCGAGAGCTTCGCCTTTCGACTCAGCTCCTTCTTTACCACGACGGACCGGTGCAGAGTCCGCTTCACTGCAGAAGCCGCACCAATCCGCCGGTCGATCTCCCGTTCCATCTTTCCCTCACTCGTGAACAAGACCCCGAGATACTTGAACTCCTCCACTTGAGGCAGGATCTCATCCCCGACCCGGAGGCTGCACTCCACCCTTTTCCGGCTGAGCACCATGGTCTCGGATTTGGAGGTGCTGATTCTCATTCCGGCCGCTTCACACTCAGCTGCGAACTGCTCCAGAGAGAGCTGAAGGTCACGTTCCGATGAAGCCAACAGGACTAGATCATCCGCAAAGAGCAGCGACCCAATCCTGAGGCCACCGAAACGCAGCCCCTCAACGCCCTGGCTGCGCCTAGAAATTCTGTCCATAAAGGTTATGAACAGAACCGGTGACAAAGGGCAGCCCTGGTGGATATTTCTTATTACATTTTAAACCTACAGCATTCTTTGCAGACGGATCCTGGATTTAGATTCTTTGCTGTAATGATGCACCTTGGGTAAAAGGCTCCTGGGTCTTGGGTTTTTCTTTGAGCTCGTGAGTCTGTCCGACTCCTGTGTAGGTTGTTTAAGAGGTTGTTGTTGGCTGTTGGGACGAGTCTGCAACACAGTTTCCAAAGTAACATCATGGTTTTGTGGTCTGTGTCAGACTTTCCATACCAGAACCAAGTCCATGTGACAGATGAGACCCCTCTTTTTGGTACGAGCCCAGTTCTGTCTTCTGTATGTCTTGTTGTTGTGGGGTCTCGCTGGTAGTGGACCCAAAAATGCAGAGGAGCAGAGTTTGCCAAATAAGCAGCCGTTTATTAGACCACGGGAAAAAGGGGCAGGGGGGTGTCACGGGCGCCAGGAAGGCAGCAAGGGCAGGGGAGCTCACGGGGGGAGCTTGAGCCGGGGACGAGGTAGGGAGAGGCCGTCGAGGGGTTTCGGCTGGGGTGGACTGGTGCAGAAGCCTGGTGGTGAGGAGGGCGAAGAGCTGGAGTCTGGAGACAGAAATAAAAGTCAATACTCAGATAAATCTCAGTTTAGAAAGTCTTATGAGGAGCCTAGTTGATCTACCACGACGCAGTGACAATCTGGCAGCAGCATGCAGGAGGCCAGCCTCTAAATACTGCTCGAGATGATGATCAGCTTCAGGTGTGTGCAGACAGCTCCACAGCACCACACCCATCCCTGTAATGAGAGCCCAACCCCCAGCCTAGACACCACAGTTGTTCTTTAATAAAACTTCTAGGGATCGTTCTAGGGATGAGAGGAAGCTCAAGATGCCTCCTGGCTTCTTCTTAATTACAAAAGCATTTTTCACGAGCCATCACTTTGTCTACTTTGTTGAGCTCGTCTTGTCTTGGAAAACAGCATTACTGTATATTTGCAATCTGGTCTGATGTTTCCAGTACTGTGAGAACTGAAACGCTAAATCTGTATCCCCTCGAGGATCAATTAATTTCATCAGATCATCATCAGACTTTTAAAAAAATCCAATTTTACAAGGTTTTCATACATGGGAGCAGACTCAGGCAGGGAGAGATAACAAATTGAACCATGAAGTTGAACAAATCAAGGATATTGAAGCAGCCGCCTGTGTGTGATAAGAAACCAAACAGCTGGAATGTGCCATCTGCTTTGCCATGGGAACCAGCCTCCTGACTGTCAACACTGTCACAGATACATGGGTGGCACAAGATTAAATGTCTCCCTCCCTTTGTCTCTGTCTCTTTTTTTTTCATGTCATTATGAGCTCAACGTATAGCAGGAGACCAGAGACAATGACTAATGGCTCAAGCTGAGCTTATGTGACAGGCTTTGCAGTTGGCAGGTGATGAATGCCACAGCGTTGGTGTCTGCTGGAGTTTTCATTATAGAAAAAAGATTGACCACAGAGGTGATGTGACTTCATGTAAAGTCAATGGAAAGTCATGGATTTGCCCTGGGTGCTGGAAACTGAACAAAAGAGGTTAATTAGGATTTACACATGGGATGTAAATGGGTTTGTTAATGATCATTATAATGTAACATGCCTTTTTTTCATTTGTTTCAGATTCAGATTCAGCTGCAGTCGAATAATTCCCCAGAAAATCATGTCAAACACTTAATGGAACACTTCATGAAGTCAGCGGAAAAATGTGAAGGAGAATTTATAAGAATTTAGGAAAAGATGCAAAGAGAATCTGGCTGCACGCAAACTAATCGACACAATTATGCAACCGAGGAAGTTATTTTAACTAGGATAAAGTCTGCCTGTCAAAGTAGCTGCACAGTCAACAACACAGAACTAATGTAATAAAACTGTAACAGATGACGACTCACGCACAGTTAAGAGCTTCTAATAATCCTCTTAATGTTTCTGCAGCTGTGGCCATTTGGTCCTGTGAGTTATGATAACTTTACGTCCTAAACGTTCAGCTTTTGTGCTCATGTTTCTTCTGGTCCAACTACACCAACAAATGTTTTGTATAACTGGGCAGCTTCAGGTGTGACTGTGAAACTGTTGCATCCATGCAAAAAAGAAGTGTGTAATGTTCTGCAGTATCAGAAAGTACATTATCGTATGTGCTAATAAAGAAATATGAGCAAAGCTACAAAATGAAACTGCAGTTTTCCGTTACCATTTGGATGAACGTCCATGAATTAGTCTGGGTGTCTTCCTGTCAACATGAGCATCAGCACCCCTCCCTGATTTCCTCCCTCTGTTGGCTTATTCTCTCTCTCTCTCTCTTTAGTCCTTTCCATTCCTCCCTCCATCCCCGTGGCCCTTTGGGTTCTGCTAATGCATTTCTCTGGCTGGGTTTTGGATCTAATAAGCAGGGATTTACAGATAGGACAGACTCAGCAGGGCGGCCCATGTTTTTATAATGAGCGAGCAGACAAAGAAATCATGACATCTTACCAGGGAGAAGGACCATGAGGAAAAATATGAAATAATTTCAAAGAAAAGGCAGAGTTGTGGAAAGACGAGCATGCTTAATGAGACAAAGATGCACTCTGTCCTCACCTTTTTCCAAATGTGCTTTCACACTTTTTTTGGGGTTTTACAGCATTTTTTTTTTAAACAGTGAACACAGATCTCATAAAAAGAGCCAAAACTCTGCTGGATTAAACAGAAGAGGAAACTCTAGTCACAGCTGATAGAGATGACTTCCATAATCATGAATCATACAGAAGTGTCAAACTGTTCAGGCTGATGTGGTGAACCTTAATATAGTTTATTGTCACAGAGGTACATTAAAGGAGGCGATGGTGAGAAACGAGGGCTGAGTTAAGGCGAGCTTACGATCTGGACTAAGGGACAGGAAGGTTGGGGGCGGCTGAACATGGAAAGGAGTACCAACAAGCAAATACTGTATATACTGTTGGTAAGCAAAACAACTGAGGCTGTAGTTAGGTACCACAGAGGTGACTGAATGATCCTCTGGAGCCTGGATGATGATCTAGGGTTTTATACTGGCGTAGACTGGCGTTGATGAGAAGATCAGTTGCAAGGAGAGGAGAGCGAACAGGAAGCCACACCCAACAGCACACGGACACAGACAGAGGCATGAAACAATAAGAACCAGCATCAGTCCTTATCCATCCATGAAAGATGCCACCTGTGCTGCAAAGACACCAAAGACGTTATGCATTGTCTTTGACCTGATCTGATACAGGGCTGGGAAAGACCCAGGACACGCTGGAGGGACTATGTCTCTCGGCTGGCCTGGGAACGCCTTGGGGTCCCCCTGGGAGAGCTGGCAGAAGTGGCTGGGGAGAGGGAAGTCTGGGCCTCCCTGCTGAAGCTGCTGCCCCTGCGACCCGACTATGGATAAGCGGGAGAAGACGGACGGATGATACAGGACCGGGCAATAATGTTGCTCCCAGGACCCCTTTGGTACTTGAACACACAGGAGGGATCCCACCGTTTGGTCTGGGAACATGTTCGGATATTCTAGGACGGGCTGAAGGCTTTGGCTAGGGGGAACGTCAGGGCACAACCCGAACAGTAAACGACAGGTGGCACCAAACCTGCAGAGGTGTTCTTCCACCCTGTGATTGACTTTTAACTAGCAGAGGACAGATGGAAGAATCACTCATCATCTGGGTGAACAAAGAAAGGCCTACGTGTAACGATGAAATGTATACTACAGTATAAAAAAAATGTGTAGAAATAGAAAGATAAACAGATTTAACGGAGGGCTGAAGAGATGAAGAACAGAGGAGGAATCTTTAGCAGAAGATGATGTAAGGATGAGGCTGCATGAGAAAGAGGCTGGAAACGAGAAAGATGAACAGAGACAGAAAAATAAGTTTGTGACAAACATAAAGAGACAAGGAGGAGAGAAACAGAGGCGAGAGGGAAGTGAGAAAAAAGAAAAAAACAAATGAAACCCGTGGAGAGAGACGGTGGGAGGGACGGAGGGACGGAGGGACGGAGGGGACTGTCTGCTGGCTGAAAACATGGCTGATGTTTTATAATGAATGAGCTAATAGAGAGGCAGAGGATCGCAGTACATTTGTCTGCAGTCCAGACGGAGAGACCAGCAGGAAGAGATGGAGAGAGATGTCGTCAGCATTAAATGTGTGTACAGAGAGAAGAGAGTGAGCGCTCAGAGAAAATAAGTTTAGACACCTTCTCATTCAGTGGTTTTCTTTACGTGTGTTAAAAACCATCCATCCACCTAGACGCCTATCTCAGCTGATTTAAGGTGAGAGGCGGGTACACCCTGGACGTATCGCCAGTCCATCACAGGGCAGAGGTGTGGGCAACTTCTCATAGTCAACTGTAACTTTTAGATTTGGTTTCTAAGTCAGGGATCTTGGTAGTAAAGAGTTTGAGAGCCAGATGTTTTCCCAAAACTAAAAGAGGGAATGCATGACTCATACAAATGTTAATATTCTGCTTTCTCTCACCGCTTCACACCGTGTGACTATGCAGAGATTCAGAGTAGTCAGATTACCCAATGGAGTTGATCTAAATGTATTCATTGGTTTTAGACCTGTAGCAATGTTGCTCGGTTCACCACGGGTCCACACTGAGATATCTCAGCAATAATTTGATGAATTGTTGTGACATTTCGTCCAGGCGTTCATGATCAGCCGAGGATGAATCCTACTAACTTTGGTGATTCCCTGACCTTCCCTGCCTCCGGGATGTTGACATTTGTGGGGTGAAGCAAATGTTTCAACAACTGTAATATGGATTACCTTGAAAATCTGTCCTGACATTCATGTGACACTTTTGATGACCCCTGACTTTCCATCCTGCACCATTATCTGGTCAAATACCTACAAAACGAACCTTGATCAGTCAGTTGATCTTTGTCTAGCTGATCTTTGACTCCACCAGCAACTGTAGCAATCAAAGACCATGTTAGCTGCTAAACATCAACATGTTTTACAGTCACGCCTCATGCACGAGTAGCCAGGTTAATGTGAGGGATCATCAGCTGGAGAACGAGGAGGCAGGAGGAGAATAAGCGTGAAATTAATAATTAATACGATGAGTTTCTCCGACCGTCGTGAACACAAAATCACGGAGAAGCAGTGGGAGCAGAGAGGAGGTGGAGGTGGGTGTGAATTGTGAAGAGCGTGGGTTGACCAAAGTGAAGGATGGGGGGAGGACATGAGGAGATGAAAGGAGGAGAAGGATGGAGGAAAATGACAGTGCTGACAGAAGCAGAAACAAAAGTTTGCTACACGAGGGCGAGATGCTGTGACAGAAAGTGATGAAAGGAGAGCGATGGGTGGAGGAAAGTGATTAAAGTGCCAGGACCGATGAAGAGAGAGACTGATGAAGAGAAAGAGAAATAGGACTGCGGGGATGAGAGAAAGAGGACAGCAGGATGGATGGAAGTAAGGAAGGATGAAAGAAATGGTGTCTTTGAGAAATGTAAAGCGGGAGAGTTAGAGGAGGAAGTCAGACCAAAGGAGACACCGATAATTCATAAAGCTCCAGTGACTGAGCGCCGCTTTGTACTCAGGACTGTTGTTCATGTTGTCGTTGCTGGGGTTGATCACTTAACCTCAATCAAAACTAATATATGAGTCGAGCCTACAGTAATTGAAGTTCACGACTGATGAAATCACTCCAGAGAGGAAGCGGGTCGTGACACAGGTCGCATCCTCCCAATCAATCATTCACAATGTCTTTACAAGGAAAGACAAGGGAGGAGAGGGTAGACCAACAAATGTTCACACCAGCTGAAAGAGCATTTACTCCTTTTACTTATTAGACCTGAGGTGACCTTATTAGAACTGGGTTGGACTGGGACAAAAAAATCGGCACTGGCAATTTGGACCAGACTGTCCCACAACCAGCCCCCCCCCCCAGAGGCAAATTTTTTTCTCGTGCACCCTGCACCCTGGCTCCCAACAGTGTGTTTGGGCTGTGTGATCTACTGGTTATATATATATATATATATATATATATATATATATATATATATATATATATATATATATATATATATATATATATATATATATATATATCTCAAGTCCTGATATATATATCAGGACTTGTTGGCCCAAATAGCACGTCGGCCCACCGGACAAATGCATGGTATACCAGATTATCAGTCCGTGCCTGATACTGAATAAACCGTCTTCAGAACTTAGGTTAACCTGACCAGTGCCCGATGGTTTTTCACACAGAAACCATCTGGGAAGTCGTTGCTGGAAACTCATGTCATGTGTCATCTGTTTATCCATGACTAACAATGGCAAACTTCAACCAACTGGATTAACAGCATATTTTCCATTGAGTGTTTTTCGGTGCTCTTTATTGAATAAAAAAACACTCTCTGGTTCCGGTATAAACTGAAAGAAGCATCTACGTTAACCTCTTTGTTTCATTTCTCACGTATATCTTCAAAAACACAACATAACGTTAAACCAAGCCTGGCGCTCCTGGTGTAGCTGCAAGTAGTCTATTGTTCACTGATTGGTCTGAACCACCATGGTTTGGACACAAAGCTTCAAAGCTGGTTGGGAGGATCTGGTTTTAGTCCAGCTTCTGGTTGAATGTCTATTCTTGTTGTCATGTTGTGTTTTTTTTATCTATGTATGTGTGTCTGAGGCTTTGTACAGACAACAAAAGTCCTTGTAAGGACAATAAAGTATCTATGTAAATAAAGTTTTGACTGTGTGGAGTAGTCTATGAAAAACCTTAATTATGTTCGCTGATACACCATAATAGTTGGATGAAAGCTCCTCTGAATAAAACTTTTAGTGGATTTCCCTTACTTAGATTTGAAGTCCAATTAACTCGTCTCCACTTCATCTTTCTGCTTTCTTCACTCTGTCCATCTTTCAGTTCTTTCAGTTCTTTTACTTTGCAAAGTAAAAATTTGATTTTGGTACTGTCTTCAGAATAAACATCAGGGATAACATTGGTTTTGTTCCCTCACTTGCAGGATGAGCTGAGTCAGTGTAACGGAGAAATGTCACCATTTTCAGATCCGTATTTGTCGATTAACACATAGACCTTTCATGTTAATGACAGAGTTTAAACTTAAGCATCGAGTGATACCACTTCAGTTTTGTTGTTATACGAGAGACTCTGCAACAATGAAGATGAGACAGGCTGTGGTTTGGAAACAGTCAGGGGAAGACTCAGGGATAAAAGAAGAAGCAGAAGAGAGAAGGGGAGCTGGATTGAATTTTGCAAAGGCAGAGAAAATAAATCACAGGCCTGAGGTGGTGAGATGAAAGGAAAAATAAAGTTGGAAGAGAATTCCTGAAATCTTCAGTTCGGGATAAAAGTCATATTTTGTCTCACCCTCGGAGTGGAGCTCATTAAAACACACAGATCTGAGTCCTCTCAACCTCAGAACAAGGTTCATTAAACATACTGACGCTCCGGTGAGAGACGGACCTGCAGCTGATTTCAGGTGCTAACACACCAACATCCACCGGCAGACAGAGATAAGACGGGTGCATGTGTTGGAGATGGAAGATGGAGAGAAGATGTGCTGGCAGGAGACTGAAGGGCAGAGAGAGCAAACACAACTTACAGGCTCATCCTTCAGTGTGTGAGCCAGAAACTAAATCATAAAACTCATCTCTTCAAGAAGTCAGTGTGAGAGTTCTATCCAAAAATGTGCAAAACGACCAATTACATTCGATAGATCATTGGGAAAATGACAAAAGTGTGAGGATGGGGGATGCCCAGTGGCTCCGAACATTTAAATTTTTAATTTCCTAACACTGAAACTGTTTCTGAAGACAAGATATTGGAAATGACATGGCGTGCAGACATAATGAAGCACTTTAATTTCAGATATGAAATTAACATCTATCCAGAGTAACTTACACTAACTGGGAAAATTACCCCATCCACAAGAAATACTGTGTGTTCGTTGGACATGGGACGCAAACCATTTTCACAGAATTATAACACAAGAACTCAATCTGGACAGTTTGGTATCTATAAGGTTGAATTGGTCTTTGTTCATGGAAGGACGAAAAACTTAAATTAATTATGTCTGTTGATCAGGTTGATGTCCCCAGATGGAAGTCGGGTTCCTTCAATGTCGTTGTTTGAAATGCTTAAGTCCTCAGAATGCAACCTACACACGCACACGCGCACACACACACACACACACACACACACACACACACACACACACACCTGCGACTCTCACGTGTTGTGCTGTCGACAACCTTCATGTAATTTCACGGTGCTTGGTTTAAAGGCAGAACACCCTCTAATAGTTTGTTATTATATTTACCTTCATTTATATTATAATGTGCCCGATAAACATTCGTTTTTCGACACAATAAGGCTGAAAAAGTTTTTAATTATAAAACTCTGACATATTGATCATGAGGTTTCAGCTTTAATTTAGCACGACTGTGCATTAAACCAGGTCCTGCACCAGGTGACATAACAGAAACACAGAGTTTATAAATGTCAGAGTTGGGTCCAATTTTTCAAAGTCATACAGTTTGAAATTACCGACTGCAGCTTTGGAAAAACTCATTATGAGTGAACACGTGCGCTGGAGTAATCCAGAGATCTCTTAGAGGACTTGTCATGTGTCTCTACTACACAATACAAATGATGCCATTACTTTCGAATGGCCTCTTTGGTTAATAAAAAAAACAACAACGTCTCTTCATCATTTCTCTGTGCGGAGCAGAAAAGAATGCAGCAAGGACTTTATATAATCACACACACACACACACGTGTATGAGTGCCTCAGACAAATAAAGAGCAGCCATGGTGGAATGAGCAGGAAAACACTCATGTGCATGTTTACTACTGCAGAGGCCACGCAACTCATTTAAGGTGCACTCAGTGACAGACAATGACTGTAAAACATTTCTAGCTGGTTCAAGTGTTAAATGTTTTCTGAGTTAACTGAACTGAGAATATTTGTTCTTTTCACCGAGTTTAATGGAGATTTGGGTGGGTGAAGGACCCACAGGCGGGTGGAGATGGACCCACAGGCGGGTGGAGATGGACAGGCAGATTGATGCATGCTGGAACTTTGTGGAAAGGCTTTTGGATTTACCAGTCTTGTTCTAATCGATGTTCAAACACGAGCCAGGAGACCAGAACGGTTAATTAAACAAAGGTAGAGTTACGAAACCTTTGATCAAAGAGTGGCTCTGTCACACCGCCGTGAGGTCAAGCTGGGTTTTTGTTATGTCTCGTCATTTTCTGTTTTATTTTGATATTTACCTGTCCTGTCGTTTCAAGTCACTTGCTCTTCCTCATGTGTCACCGGTCTGATTGTTTCCACCTGTTCCCCATCACCCTGTGTATATATTGTCTGCGTCTCCCTTTGTCCCAGGCCGAAGTGTTTCATCTCTCGTAGCGTTCACCAAAGCCTGGTTTCATAGTCCATAGCATTATTGCTCTAGTGTCTTTTTGTTTTTTCTTCCTCGTAAGAGTGATTTTCTGTTTTACTTCCTAGTCTAGCCTCATTGGAGCTCCTTAAGTCAATGTTTCATAGCCTTTTGTTTTCCTCGTTGAGAGAGATTTTGATTTTGTTAACCTTTTATAGAATGGTTCAGAGTTTTTTCCTTCTTCGGAGTGATTTTTTTGTTTCACCTAGTTTAGGCCTTGTTTCATAGCCTCACTCTTTCGAGGGTATTTAAAGATCGGAATAAAACAGCTCTCTGCCCTACTCTGCATCTGAGTCCTCCTTGAGTCCCGGCGCAGAGGTGCAGGTGCAGAGTTTGTGGTGGTTAAATCCTTAATCTAGAGAGGACGATGGGACTGGGATGGAAGTATTATAGATGAAAAGGCAGGGTCAGATTAGTAGTGAACATGAGAGGAAAACAACATGATAAACACTGGGGAAGTCAAAGGCAATGCGAGTACAATTCGTGCTGGTCGTGGATCCAATCGGCCAACATGATTCCTCTGTACGGTGGCTGCGCTAAGATTAAACAGCGTATGAACAGGTTACTTAACATCTGCTACACTCTAAGTAATCACACATTATATAAAACACTGAACAGAGAAGGCTCTCACATCATAAGCTCAGTATTTTGCACAAATCCAGCTTTGACTCGGGGAACAGTCGTCTCTGAAAGAATCGCTTCCTGATTGAGCAATTTGCAAATGTTTTCTGCCTCGTCTGCACTCGAGCTTTGAGAGCGAGTCTTTGACACCTTCTTTGCAAAATGCATGCAAAAATAGGACGTGAATCAAAGAAGTCCTCAAACATACCGCCGCATAATCAGGTAGGCTCGTCGTCGGTAATTGCGAAGGGAAACTGCGTCTTACAGCTTTAATCTACCAAACGTGGAGTGCTTGTGCCTGAAGCTGATTTCTAATTGGTGCAGTGTCTGCGCTGAAACGGTTTCCTGTCTGTCTGTTTGACTGCCGATGATTCTGACATCTCGCGGTGATGATAACAGTTATTGCAGATGTTGTCAAAGATCTTAAACAATGTTCAGTAATTTGGGAACTAATACAGATAATGTGCCATGTGTTAGAAAAATGGATTTAATAACAATTTAATTAAAAAAATAATCTGACATATTACTGCCCTTTTAAAACTGCTTCTATCATCCATCTATTCTTAAGCAAACAGGCTTTAAACTTTAAATTTGTCTGGAATATATGTACATATTTGATAGATTTCCTCTGTGCAGCCAGAAGCCGCTTCATTTATCGCTAAAACTAAATGCTGGCTCTTAGACCTTGGCATTTTCACATTTGTTTGGCACTGGTGCTGGACTACAACTGAGTAATTTATGCAAAAAGTGTGCAGAGTGCTGATTCACTCAAAGGACGTTAATATCATCTCTACAGTGCTGGAAACTAACTAACTACTCGAATACTGTACGAGTACAATTTTGAGATACTTGTATTTACATCTCCTGCTACTTGTATTTCACCACAATTCGAAAAGGTAACTATTTAGTTACTTATTTTCAGATGATTAGACACCAATGAAAACATAGTTCTGCATAATATCTGCACACATTCTGCAGAGAGCCGCAAATCTTCCACGTCAGACCTTTTTTAAACGGCCAAACCAAATTATCTTGGCGTTGGTCGAGCTCTCCTGATCTCTGAGAGGTTGGCATGAGAGGATTGAGAGGCATAACAGGCAGCTCCATTAGCAAATCAGATAGTGACGCCAGGAAACAGACTTGAAAAATAATTAGAAAATGAAAAATGTGATTAGCTCTATCTCTGCCGTCGTAATCACCGGGTTCATCCTCTTTGGTCTGAGGCCCAGCTGCTGAATGAATGCTAAGCAGAGATGAAACACAAACACACACCCACGTCCACTCTTCCCATCATCCACCCACGGCTGGTTTCTGCTATCATTTTCTTTCCATTAGATCCATCTCCAGTAACGGCCTCGCCTTGGTGCCCATTATTGTCTTTGAAGGGGATGAATGAGTTTCTCAGGTCATCACTAATCAGCGTCCGTCAGCTGGTTAAAATTCCACCTTCCTTTTATTAGTTCAGCAAAGAAACCCTGAATAATCTTCTTGATGGCGATTATATTCTCTGCATCATGGCACCTGAGCTCTATGTGCAATACCTACACATTTGACATGCATTGAATGTGACATGTTTGCAGTCCAGGAACCACAGCTAGCAATATCAGAATATAGAGTTGAACAGGTCAGATAAAGATTATTCTAATGGACGTTAATCTGCATCTAAATTCAGAATATTGTAAATTATGCTCACAGCTTTCCTCTGCACTGTAGCCAAGATGAATTAATTTGAGTCCAGCACAGTTACACCTGGTCAAAAGTGAGTCCAAATTGGATCGACGACAATATCTTAAAAGACCATTAAACTATCAAAGATGTGGCCAATGGCCAGTTCATCATACAGTAGTTTACAATAATACAGCCATTTCATAGAGGAGACAACTGTGTATATAGATCTACTTATGTGCTGTCGACCAGCATTGACTGAACATTGTTGAAGCTTCCAAGTTTTCAACTGTCCAGATTTTTCCATGCAACAAAACCAGTGCACTACACCAATACGTCCCAATACATTTCTAATAAGTCTGAATTTACCACAACTCCAAATGCATGATAATGTTGCTGCATGTGTTCGCCATCAAGTTAAATGTTGATGAGATGTCAGTGCTGGGTTCACAACTTGTTCAACTTCCGTTTGCGTTGTTAGAGTGAAAGGACTGAACTGCAAAACTGCATCATAAGACGAAACAAAACAGCAGTTCAGCCTGATTATCCTGGTTTATGATTGCCGGGAACGCTGAGCCCCAATCAAGACGAACAAATCAGTGATGTGCCCACGTTCTCAGATCTTAATTTTACAGAAAAAAACAAATATATAAAGTACAAAGTGTACAAAGTAAAAGCTGTGACTCACACAGTGAAGGAAATGCTATAGAACTTCTGTCGATGATGAACCAATTTAAAAGAAATCCGAACTGTGACAGTGAGAACACACAAGCAAAGACAATTACCTCCGATCAGCCCCGTCCCTGTAGACCTGACACAACCATCATTGCTTTGGAAACTCATAAAAAAGCCATTATTATTTCTTCGGTCGAATACGCAGAGGCATTTAAACACCGCTCCGCCAAGGAGGGAATGAAACTGCACCTGAGCCAATCAAAGAAATGACAATATCACAGTGCTCATGCAGCGGAAAGTCGTTTAAGGGCTGACGCTTTGTATTTACTGCACAAGGGATTAGAGACAGCAGCAGGTGGAGGTGTGGAGGTGTCTCTACAGCTGTGTGTTCTGAACGTGAAGCACCACGTCTTTGGGAAGCGAAGAGACGACGTGCCAAACTCAGATCCTGTGAAAGAGAATTGAAACTCAACAGATAAGAAGTGAGTCAGTCAATATGATCTGAACTGCGGCTCCAAAATGAGATCAAGGAACAAACAAACATCACACGCATTAAAAACAAAGTTGAGTTTAAAATATTGTTAAATGTTGATTTTTTTTTAGAAATACTTGCTTGGCTGAGTGTCTGCAGCTCATATCACATTCTATGGGACTGATCCGCCTCATTGTTCTTGTACACATTCATCACTGCATGCCCAAGGACGTCTCGTGTTTGTGGTGATTAATGTTTGTTAAAATTTATCGACCGGTCGGGTCCACAACTGCAAGGCTAAAAACGAACATGTCTGCGGCGGCTTTTTGTCTGTTGCAAGCCACATTTTGTTGTTATATATAGAAAAGTTTGATCTCATCTGCAGGTTAATTTTATATCTAATGTGTTATGATCCACTGAAGTCTGGCATGATATGAGATGAATGTGTGTTATTATATGTCCATGTTGTCGTCTTATTGGAGAGGTTGAGATCTGCTAATAGGTTTCTTTCAGGTTTTAAATGAATTTGCCTCAGTGCTTTGGTGCATAACAAACATTAAGATAAAATTTGAGTTTAAGGCAGAGGAATACAGTCGTCCTTCGTTATAACACGGTTCACTTTTCACAGACTCGCTGTTTCGCTGATTTTTTTCAGTGTAATTTTGCAGCTTTTTTTACAGCGTACTGTACAGTATGAACTGCACGTGTTCTGCGTCCTGTTTAAGGGAGTACTGTACAAAATGTGTGTAAAAAGCTGTATAACAGTGTGTGGTTAGGGGGTTTACGGCTTTAAAACATGTAAAATAATTGTACATTTAATTCACAAATTTTGTTTTATTGCGAGTTATTTTTAGAACATATCCTCTGTGATCACTGTACTGCATTTATTTACAACTAAAGCTCTTCCACTCTGCAAAATGAACTTTGTTCTGTTGTCTGACCTTCGCTTCAGCATCACCGGAACAATTCACACATCACGTTACCTCGTCATCATTTTACTATTAAATTATGTTTTTGTGGCTCTGATTTTTTAAACTGTTCTCCAACTCTTTGCTTTCTTATCATCAGTATATTTTTGAAAAGTCTGACATTTTGACAACAGACAGACTGACAGGAGCTCTGCTGAGGCATATATTTGACATATTTTGTGTAAATTTGTATGCGCAGCTGGTGATGCTACTTGTCAGAATAGAAAGCCGTGTGTGTGTGTGTGTGTGTGTGTGTGTGGACAGTCTGTCTCCACAACAACAAACTTGCTGTGACCCCATTTTGAAATCTGCTTTTCTGATCTTTCATTCTCTCAGAACTTCACCAGGAACTCTCAAGAAGAGCAGCCAGTCTAATGTTGTGTGGAGTCACATGTTCAAAGAGTTTCTTTTCTTTTCTGCAATGAAGGAATTAGATAATGAAGAAATATTCCAGCTGGGAATGACAGAGCGCAGCTTATTAAAAAGGCTTTTCTAAAAAGTACACAGGAGAAAGTTTTCAAGTGGGATGCTGTTTGTATTTTAATTACTAACTCTTTTGCTTTGCTGGTCCTACTGTTCCAAACTGAAAGTTCAATGATGGAATAAATGATGAATGAATTGATGAAAAGCTTTTTAGTTTTATTAAAGATACTGACCTCAGACTAACCTCCTCAACCGGCATGGATGTTGTTGTAAGCTCAGACAGAAAGCGAAAGTCTTTTTAAGGTCGGAAAATACAAAACATACCAGGCTGCAAAACTCGAAATGTTCCGTAAGATGGATACAAGACGAAACAACTGTTGGTGACATGGTTGTAGTTTCTTGCAGAATATCTCGTGATTAGACAGGTGAGTTTAACTAAATGCCAGCATCTTCTCAGGAAGATTGTGGGTAAAAAAAAAAAAAGCTCCAAACTTTCTCTGTGCCAATTTATTCCTGCAGGGTATGAGAAGATGTCTGACAGAAGATATTAAGTTGGCTGAACAGATAAATAATCTATATTCTATATGAACAGAAAAGATTATTATTATCCAATATTCTCGGGCACTGCCGACTGATAATAAGTTCCGGTACATTGTGGGGAGTTGTAAATAGTTCAGGTATTGCTCGAGGATTCGAGCTCAGGTTCTAACTCTCTAGTGACATTACTTTTACACAGGTAAGGTAATTTTTCAAGTGTCATGCCCCCGAAACTACCAAGCCTGCATGGCAAGATACAAAAAGAGAAGAACAAGAAGAACAAAAAGGAACAAATAACACGTCATACATAGAATAGATCTTTATTGTCATTGTCCAACGAGATTCAAAGTGCTTCTAGTCAGTCGGTACAACAAAATTAAAATCCTGGCGTTAAAGTGACTAGTGAGTGTTAAAATAACTAGAATAAATAAGAACAAAGATACCTGAGACATTAAAATGTACTAAAATAAATAAAATTAAACATTCTAAAATCTAAATAAATACTAAATATGCTAAAAGGAGCAAACACCCATTACGTAAAACATGTGCAGCATTCACAGCGGCTATTGCATTTGGATAAAAACTGTGTTTGAATCTATTTGTCCTTGCACCAGTGGCTCTGTATCGTCAGCATTACAAACAGGGTGAGCAGGGTGTGAGGTGTCCCTCATGATGTTCTAGGCTTTCTTAAGACAGCGGGATCTGTGTAGGTCTTCTAGTGCTGGGAGAGGGCAGCTGACAGTCCTTTGAGCGATGTTCATGACCCTCTGCAGCGTTTTTCTCTGAGCCACTGTACTGCTGGTGTACCAGATGCAGACGCAGTCGGTGAGTATGCTTTCAGTTCTTTACAGCTTTGAAAAAGTACCTTAACACAACTGAGGCACAGAAACAAAACGCCATCATCTGCAAAACTGCCGAAGTGTAAAAGCGCCACCACACTTGCTGAAGCGATAGTAACGATATCAAATACTATCAGTTTTCATAAAAACCCGCCAGTGGGAATCGGATGAGGTTGAGCTGGATGAAGGAGAGGAGGCCATGGTGTTGGTGGATGCATCTAATACCTCAGTCTCACTAAGAAAAGGGAGATGATGGATTTCCCACTCAGAAACACCTTCAGCCACAGGTTTGCTGCCAGACTGGGCTGGAGAAATGGGACAGTGGGAAAGTCCACAAGCCTTGAACAATCCCAGGGTTAGCTGCTTTATTGATGGTATGCAGGAGTGTTGTATCTGCAGGCACCGATATACTCTCACTGGATGCCAGGAGAAGAGTCTGGTTGTTTTCCTGGAGCTGTGCGAGCACATCCACCCACTGCTGCTAGGTGCTGTGGTCTCATGCCCTTACAAGACCTCATGAATCAGCGCCAGGCAGGCACATGGTTGGACCTGATTCACATCTCGCAGCGGTCATGATGGTAGACATTAAGCATGCACCCCACTGGCACAGGCTGCACAGCTGAGTTTAATGGCCTAATAAAACACAGAGAGTGGAATCTGGCTCCGGTTAGTTCAGTTTCACTAGAATCTCTCTGTGTTTCAAAGACGATCCAGTTTTGACAGATTGGACACTCGTGTTTTCATTTGATACAATAATTTCCCGGGTGCATGCATCCCCACATGGACCACACACACACACACGGACAATGTTTACTCGTCTTCGAGGGAGCCATTTGTTTTATTTCCATTTGCATTCCTTCCCAGCTCCCTTTACTTTTGGCAAACAAATTCATGCTTGTGAATATAATCAAATCTGTTCCTCTCTAAACACGAGCATACGCATTAGAGTTCTGTTGTCCAGCAGCCTCCATGTGCACATCCAGTAAATGCAAATGCAGATTGAGGATGTTTGTGAAGAAAGTTGGTTTCTATCCTAAAGGAGATTGCCGTTTCTTTAGAGGCCCTATGAATAGGAGATTAACCAACATAACCTCATAGCCTTGCAGTGCTGCTCTGACTCCACATAAATCTTATTTTTTCCTCGTGATACAGTTGGTGCAGTAAATCCTCAGCCTGTCTTCCTTTCCCTGCATATCAAGGGCGGCTGGTGTCAAGAAGATTTGTAGCACTAAAGTCTCCGAGCAGCGTTTCTTGTTTCCGGATTAAACAGCTTGGTATTTCATCTACGTTTGAGATCACGAGTTCCACAGCAAGAATGACATGACTGCAATAGGTCATCGGCAGAGATGTCGACATTTTCGAGAACAAGAATGGGCACTTACAGGAGCTAATAGAAATCAATGAAGGGTGATGGCCTTGTGTCATTTAGCGGCAAGTGGTGTGGGGAGATAAAAAGAATGGGAGGTGAGAAAAGAAAGATGGACACTTCACAGAAACATGACTCACTCACAGACACATCCTGCTGGCCGAAGTGGTGGGAAACATGTATTCTGTGGTAATTAATGCTAATCAAAGAGTACTTAAAGCCCAAGGACACAACACCGGCAGAGTCAACATGTGCCACAATGCACGAAACCTCATATAAGCTCTTGAACCTTGAACTGGTGGCATTGGCACCGTCATTGTTCGGGGTTCAGTATCTTTCCCAAGGACACTTGGACATGCAGGCTGGAGGGGATCGAACCACCGTTCTTCTGATCGCTGGACGACCCGCTTCTCCACCGAGCCACAATCGACCCTTGTAGAAGTTGCTTGATACGCATGTAGAACGAACATGTTAATGGTGCATGCACTCTTGTGTCATCTCAAAGCTGAGACTCTGCAGAGCTGAATGGTAACGGAGTCTTATCACAATGTGACCAATATCATAAAACATGTCTCATCTTTGCTGTAAATGAATCTTTCTTCTATCCTGTGTTCCCAGTAACGACGATAACTGATGCTTACACCTCCAAAAAAGTATTATCATGATGCCAAGATTATTAAAACACTTCATTTCATTGTTGAAGAGGTATATTAGCTTGAGTTGGAGACAGTAAATGACACCCACCAAAAACTGGAACGGTTGTGTTACATCTTGTTATTTCATTTTTTCCTCACGTTTGTTGTTATAAAAATCAGGGTTACACAGCTAGTTAGATGTTTTTAACTTATACAATGTTTGTTCTTATATTATATGTCCTTAGGGCACTTCCCTTTATTGCTGTTTTCCTGAGACTGGCAGGGTAAAGTTCAGATTAATGTATGAATGGAGGGATTTCAGGGTCAGAGAGGAGACATCAAGATTAGGGACATACTGGCTACTCATTAGGTGATATGTTGAAGAAAGCTGTTTAGATGCATTACATGCAAATTGACTGTTAACAGTTTACAGGGGTTGAGACAGCCCATCTTCAGGAAAATGTATAAGAACCAACTGTCAGAGACTTTTTCTCTGTGACCCCTTTAGTGTGTTGCACTGTGAAACGCTCCTCTTGTACAAGAATAATAAATTCAACTTGATGCTTTGAATCCGATCCTCCTTATTTAAAGGTTTCTCTTTAAAAAATCCCGTAACATTTGTAATATCTGAGACCTTTTCTCTTTTTTTCAGATTTTCACATCAGCCTTCGAAATGAGCATTTTTTCAACCAGTGGTAAATGCCTTGTATCAAACTACTCTGCTACAATCACAACTTCCTCTTTCCAGCAATAGCAGGAAACACGTCTGATGTCTGTAATCTGGTTTTGATATCATAATGGGACACGTGTTTCCATACGATCATTATAGTCTGACGTTTTTCTGCAGCATTAACTATAATTCACGTTTGTTTTCTGTGTATCCATGGTTACAGTGCAAACAGGAACTTGCTATCATTACAGTCAGAGATTGGACTATTTCTGTGAAAGCTGTTTGTTGAGCTGCTGCTGTACGGTTCAGACAGGACAACCCAATCCAGCCGACGTTAGAGGAAGCTGGGATAGCCGAGGAAAATCTCCATGCTTCCTTTACCTTCGTCACCTTCTTTGTCCGGTACATTGGAACTACTTTCTGGGAGGGTGGTGCTGTAAATATTGGGCCACGAACAAGGTCAGCCTGGCAATAAGAACCTCATCCATGGGATACTGATACTCTCCTGTGTATGTGGAAAAGCTTGAAGGTGCATGAGGTGTTTAGTACCACTTACATGTCAAAGGATGGCCGAGTTCTTGCAGCATCCTGGCATCCAGGCCAAGCATGAAAACAGCCTAGGAAGGGTTAATCTTGGGTATTTAATAGTTGAAGTTTAATATTTGTATATATGAAGGGGGAGTAGATAAATTCCCAACATACTTTCAACCACTAGCTTTGCTTTTTCACGATCACCTCAACTGGAAACTTGCCCGACGTGTCAGGCACTGAACACGTAATCAATCCTGCAATGAGCCAACTAAACGACCAGCCACCATCCAATCATAAAACAACTAACTGTGCGTTTTGAATAGATCAGATATGACAGCTCCCGTAGCCTCGAAAACGCACGCAAAGTGAATTTTAAAAAGGAATCTGTTTCCTAAGATGATTGAACGGAGAGTAAATTGAGCCTTGGTCCGGGTGTCACATCTTCAGAGCGGAGCAGAAGAACGACTGACAGGTTTATTCGGCTTCACGTTAATTACTTTGAGGATTCAGGCTTTTCACTGTCGCATGCGGAGACACTCAGACCCCAGACACACAGAACAATTTATCTGTTGGTTCAGAGTGCAGCTTGTGTTGCATGTGTGGAAGCCAAACTGCCTCTGTCCAAGTAAAAATGATACGGCTTCTTCAGAGTAATACATAATTTATTCCTTTTATCTGCAAGCTTTCGTCATTAAACATGCAGGATGAGCTCATAGTAATTCATTAACGGTGCCTGAAGAACAGCAAGCTGTAAATGCATTTATATATTAATGCTTAATATTCAGGAAAGAGATATTCACCTGGAAATGTGTCCAACAGTTTTATTAGATTATCAGATTTTTTATGGAGGAACATTCATCTCATTATACATGTTCACAATGTATATTTAAATTTGTTTCATTATATTTTAAGAAGCCGTAGCTGGTTGGAATAAATTAACATTTCGGGCCAGTTTCTGTCAGTATTGTTCAGTTAAAGGCAAAAGTTGTTTTATTGGTGCAATAAAGACTCAGAACTTTATTTTCTAATATGTTTTGTATGTGGATATGTTAATTAATTAAACATATAAAATAGATTTGTGAGACTTGAGTCAATTATTCTGCCATAGCTTCAGAGCAAACCCTGGCCCAGAGTTGTGATAGAGATACTTGAAAATAAAACCACTTAAAGTATGAAAAAGGTTTCACTTGATTTTATATATATGGCCATTTTTTTCCTGCATTTCTTACAGTTTGCATGCTTTCATTGGGCGAATTATCAAATAAAAAACAACAACAGCATAATCAGGTATCATAGTTTCACAGATAACACCCACATTTTACTTACTCTGTGACCGAGCAACTAGAGTCTCTCTCCACAAGTGCATTGAACAATTTAACGGTCGGATGTGCCTGAACATCCTTCAGATAATTCTCCTTAGAGTTTAAGAGACTGTGCACATCTTTAAAAAACTAAGAACTATGTCAGAAATCTGTCTCAAAAATGCGCTGAACACCAAGACAAATAACTGGAGGAAAAAAAGGCTTTCCCAAGTGTAATGAAACAGATTTTCAATTGTGGCCACTTGCCCATCAATCTATAAATCTCCCAGGGTCTTTTGACCAAAATAAAGGTCAACATGGAGCCTCCTGGTCTCTTGGGTCAAAAAGAAGACAGAGCACTGTCCAAGGAACTGGAACAAAACCACCCTAAGATATAACAGTCTCCATGATTCATCCTAAATGTCTGTACTGTTTGTTTCACCATCAGTGTGATACATTTTAGTGTTTTAAAATATGTAAAAGGTTTTATTAATCGGTAACTGTAAAGTTCAGTAGATGTTTTCTCAGATACAATGAATATCTTTGTTAGAGACGCTTTACTTTCCTCTCCTGCTGAATATTCTCCGCCTGCTGAAGATGTTTGAGCTAACAGTCTGAGGGAAAATGCTTTCGAGCTCTCAGGAGGTGGAAAAGCACCACAGGGATTGCAGAGCAGAGAGCAGCCAGGAAATGGTATCTATTGAAAAACAGGAGACGACAAAAACTCGAGGGTGAAGTGAAGGAGAAGGAGCGAGGTGAGCCACCGGGGTGAGGATGGAAATGATGAGAGAAGTAGAGAAAGTGTTGTAGCTGGAGAGGCGAGGGTTGAAGCGAGGAGACAGTGATGAACGATGTGAGATTATATGACAGAAGCGACAGAAAATGAGACGTAGGCGATAACAGCAGAGAGCAGGAGGAAAGATGAGAAGTGTTGTGCAAAAGGTTGGCGTGAGGACAGAGGGGATGAGATCAGAGGTTAAAGAGGAAGAGATGCTGGACGAAGAGATGCGAGCAGATATGGAAGATGATAGATGGAGAAATAGGAAGGGGATGGGAGGCGGATAGATGGAAACAGACTGAAAGCTGCAGATGTGGTGCTAATTTTAATTTCATATTATAATCAATGTCTGAATATTTAAATTACCCAACAATCTTCATCCTATTCAACTGAAGATCTAAGAGCTCATGTCTCTGTCTTCCAGCTCTGTATGCACCTTTAACCAGAAAGACGGAAAGAGGTGGAGATACAGGACACATGGTGAGAACTGAGAAGAAAACCAAATGCAGAGAAAGAAAAGCTGAAACATAATTCACAACTCAGCAGACGATGCAGGTGAACATGGTCAGCTTCGTAGCTGCTGGTCAGCATGTGAATTTAAGTACAGCCTGACAGCAACTAGCAGTCTGGCAAAAGGAGTTCCTCAGGGCGCAATTCTCGGCCCACTGAGAATGCTTTCCATGCCAACCACACATGTTCCTTACTACTACTACTACAACAAAATACTCCACTAAATGAAAACCTGCTTATTCCCTTGAGAAATTCCACAAATCTACTTACCATAAAATGCGATAAGGTCAGTCTGAAGCACTCTGTTGTGCACCATGTCAATTTTAATGCTCAGTTGCATGTTTAGATTCATCAGGGACGTTGAAAATTTTGTTCTGTTTTGCGTTTTCTGTAAAGGAAATCTCATCATCATTGTCATCTGTGAGGTGAAGGTCAAGGAATCTTTATTATTCCTGAGGCGGAGCGTAACATAAATAACACAAATGAATTAACAAACAGCTCGGAGCAGCTGGCACTTTGTGGCTTGTATGCGTTATATACTAAAGCTCTAACAACTCATGACATCAGTGTGTAGCATAGAGATACCTCAGGCTGATAGCGTTGGGCTAATGCATGTTTTGGGGCTTTTACAGTACGTCCTTGAAAACTTTTTTTTGTAGATTACAGGCTCAGTTCTGTTTTCTTCACTTAGAAAGTGCTCCTGGATGTCTGAAAGAAGATTTGAAAACAAGAGGGGAGCAGAGCAGATTACTATGCTACACACACACACACACACTTCCTGTAATCCTCAAGCTGAATAAATATCTAGCCCGGATGAATAAACTTCTCAGGAGTCTGATACTTTATTTTTCTGACGTGTTTATCGTGCATTGCCAGCGTCTGTGGTGCATTCAGGGAACAGAAATGATTTTATTTATAGAGTAAACATAACACACGTGCATCTGTTCTCATCTACAATATCTACAAACGTGAAAAATAGAAATGCAATCACATACATGTTTTTCTGGATTATCTTGAGCACGTTACATCCTCTGCACCAATCGAGACTTTCACCAGTGTCTTTTCTTTAAGCCTTCCGGGCTTTTGAATAACAACTGGAAAGTCAGCCTCAGTGCCAGCAGGCATTGTTGGTGGGCTCGCATCCAAGGCGTCGCATCAACTTTGTCTCCTGGTTCCAAGTGGGTCCTCAGCTCGCCCCGTCCTGCAGTCCAAGAGCTGCCCGGCAGCTGGTGCTGGCGCAGTCATCCAGCTGTCAGGATCCTTCAGTGTTGCTGTTAAATTAACCAGACTGTGTCCTGGTGCCTGGACCAGCCTCATCATGTTTGTGAACCGTCACTGTGTCAGCTTCTGTACTTCTTGTTTTTTTTCCACTGTCCCTCCCTTGTTCACTTGTTTTCTCCAGTTTCTTGCTCGAGACCGTTGTTGTGTCCGTAAGCCCGACGTCCAGCCGCTCTGAACCAGGCATTGCCACGGTTTTCTCTTGGTTTAAGTGGAACTGTGAGGCTGTTTCGTCTGTTGGCTTCAGAGCCTCGCAGTGAAAGACACACACATCCTGAACACTGCTGTTTATCCCTGCAGTGAAACTCTAAATCATGCATTGCCTCTTCTTTCGGATTGCTGAACCCTCTGTAGTTTATCTTCTAACTATTGGCACTGTTGCCTCCACGCTTGAATCCCTCGTCTCATGTATTTGCTTGTATGTTCTGTATGTTACTTGCCGCCAGTGGGATTAATACCGCTGCCCTGAATTTGAATCCATCCTGTCTTGTTGAGACATTCTCGGTGGTTTAGCCTCTTCCTCCCGTCCCCTGTCTCGAGGCCCAGTTCAACAAATTAACAACACACAGGCTGCGACACGTAACAAGATCATTCCCTCTTGCTCATTTCAACACGTTTCACTAATGAGAACACCGAATCACCACATCTGAGGCCCATGCGTGACCTCCAGCCATTCAGGAACTCCAAATTTAATCTGCACGGTACAAGCAGACAATCAGATCACACACTGTGGCATCCATCCGCGATCTGTCGCAAGCAGAAACGCTTTCTCCTTGACTGTAGAGCAGACAGACAGCTCCGACACAGAGCAGCTTTGTTATGAGAGTCCTGTTCAATCAAGATATGAAAGTATTGAAACAATTACAGCTATAATTATAATACAAAATCACTTCTGCACCTGTTGTCCTTCCTGTGCTGTGGAATCAGCATGCACAGACACACAAACTCAGGAGGTCGGCTGTGCGTTCTCACATAAGACACAAACGATTACACTCCAACCTGAACCCATTTTCGATGCTGAAGAATAAAACGACCATCGACAAGAAAATGAAAAACATTTCTCCCATATTTTCTGCTATTACACTCGTTTCCAGTGGCGGGCTGTAGTTGCCCTGTGGACATCGCTTTGCCTCTCAGACGCCGATAAAAGCTGGAATAATTACCAAGGGATGATGAAAGTGTCCTGCAGCATTCTGAGAGGCTTTCGGCTCCATTTCATTTCCCCCTCATATAATATATGGGACGCTGTTTGAGAGCGTGGATGCTCAACACTCAGACCGGGTTCAAACTGCAGTTCTTCATGTTCAATTTAGAGTTATTGCTCTGACAGTATCTGCTCACGAAACGTTACGGTTCACGTTCACTGGGATGCAGCTTGTTTCTTGTTTTATTATGAACCAACATTCATGGAAGAAAAAAACAGATCAACGATGCACAAAACACGGAAACTGCCAGACGTTAAAACGCCAACATAGAATCGCTTCGAGCACTCGTGAGTGTTTCTTCTGTTTCAGCATCATTCCTCAGTTACATGTTTTTTTTAATCGGTAATCGGTATCTGATGACAAAGTGTGCTTCTGCTGTCTCCTTTAACTGGCATGTGTGCACACTGATGAGATGCAGGTTTGAGGTGACAACACTGACACAGAGGCCTGAAGGTTCTCAGTCATTCAGGTCGTCTCTCTTTAAGAGCTAAGGTCACCTGAGGTCCACTCTGAATGAAAGCATTGAAGGTCACATGAGCACTGGACCAGGTGACCCTATACCAAGGCCAAATACCTGTTTTTCCCACCAGTGAGTCAGAACTGAAGATGCCTCTTGGATAAGGACCTACATACAATAAGCCAGTGACCTGACAATATCATTGGCAACATTTTGTGCGGTACAGATTGTCCAGCAACCCGTCTCCATATCAGCTGCTATTGTCCAAAGGTCTGTGTCTCTCTTGTCTCACTCAATCCTGGATGATAACCAGCATCTACGAGGTTTCCAGCTGGTTCACTGCTACGTACAACAGCCAAATATTCAAATTAAGGCCAAGGCTCAAAATCAAAGTGGATAGCCTCGGCTCGAGTATCTTTGTTTCCTGATTTCTGACAGTAAATTTCAAGTTTGGATGCATCTGAAAGCACAAAATAAGTTGTTGTATTCAGATGAACTCATCAAAGTGTATTTACTCCAAAAAAAAGGACTAAACCTTCTGAAAGGTGCAAATCCAACCGTGTTTATCGATGAGGTGTTTGTACTGGACAGCATCATTTCTAATATAACTCCACCGTCTTCTTTGTAAATGGGCAAAAAAATAAAAACACCTCCTAATGTAATACAGTCCAGTTCAACAGCGCTGCAAACTACAATATAATACAATACAAACCTCAATAACAAACATCGTTAAATTAAAAATGAGCCCTGAGGGTGTGTGAAGGAGAGAGAGAGAATTAAAATGTGAAGCATAAATGTAAAACACGCTGACATGCGATGTTATTAGAAGTTACAGCCTAATCAGTATCTCATAATGTTCCAACATAATTACCAATGTCTGCTCACACAGATCATCTACTTGTTTTTTACAGAATATCTTTAATTCACATTAAAAACAATCCAGGAGCCGTGAAAGTCAGTAAACAAACATTTGAGTCAACGCGATGCAACAACAGTGACGAGTCTTATTATCATAAAGCAAGCCACGCTCATTATGCAAATCACTATGGAAGACACATGCGGCCAATTAGTCTCAATAAGTTACGCACACGTCATCTCGCATGAAGACATCCATACGTTTGCAGCACTTACAAGCAGAAAGCCAAACCCAACAACGTTGAGCAAGAGTTCACCGTCAATCAGCCTGACCGACACGCACGTAAACATTCAGTCAGTTAATGAGCTGGATTCTTTTTACAACTTATGGGAAATAATAAAGATTTAAAGAAATATTCATGAATGAGCCATGGACTGTGAAAAGCTCTGAACCATTAGACGATGTTTGGACATTTGCTGTGTTCTCTCTCACTTCTAATGATGGTGACAGAGTGTGCTGTTGGATTAGAGATCATGTGACTGAATAAATATACGAATCAAACAATGAACTATTGAAATGCAAAGCATGTGGACGTGATTTGGGCATCTGAGACAAAAATCCTAATTCAAGAGGACTTCATGATTTTGCTGGTCAAAGAAATAGCTAGAAGTAACTTTTAACACAACTTTTCTATCATAAAATAACATTTTTTTTTATAATTATGCTTCACATCTTATTCACATATACAGCATTTTCTCTTCTCCTTTTTGTAAACACATTTATCCCCCTTTAAAAGAGCACCCTCCCCCCACCCAAAGTTGAACCTTCAGCGCAGTATTCAGTCACAGGCATTGGTAGCAACAATAATTAATAACCTAAAATAGAAAGCGAGTAGACATTGCAATAATTTTTAAAAAAGGCACAGAAAACAAAAAAGTAATAGAAATGAAAATAGAAAAACAGACGGCAACATCCAGCTGTTATTCCTTTCAAAAATATGTTTGATATTCCAGGTCCAACATAATTGAGAAATCAAAATATGACAGAACAAACCAATCTTCCCCCTGGACCAGTGTGTCAAATATTCCATGGGTAAGAGGTCAAACATCCAGAACTGTAGGCGGCTTATTTAAAATCCATTTCTGCAGTATAATTTTATGTGTGTCATATGTTAGACAACATTCCACGATTTTTGACCATGAGATCCTTTAATTTGTGGAAGGATTTCAAAGCCACAGCCACCCAGAAGCTCCGGATCCGCACACGTGTCCACACAGTTTGTATAAAGCTACCAACTTCCTTCTTACACTTCAAACACAGAGCTGATTTCTTTGGGTCCATCTTATGTCTGAGTTCAAAATAACAGATTTTAAATCATGTTGATGCTACATTGGCTCATAATCAGGTGCATTATGCAACTTCCTGCGCCAGGTTCTGCTAAAAGTTTTGTTGCAGGGTTCTTCTCCTAATCTCGTCGTTTGGTCCAGAAATCCTGCTTAGTCGGAAGATGATGTTTTGGGTTTTTATTCCTCACCTCACCAGGTGCAAACAGTGCCAATATGTACAAACCAAAAAAAAATAAAGTGAAAGAACCAAAAATGCTCTATATACAAGTTCAGAAAACAAAAGAAAGGAGAAACAAACAAGAACACGAGTTCTTCAATAACTCAGCTCTCAAACAATAACTCAACTCCTCTTACCTCCTCTGTAACCAGCCACACACTCCAGGATTAGGCCCCAGGCAGCCCCTTTTATAGTTGTAGCTCCTCCCACTCGGACTCCTACCTTTCTAAAAACAACATCAACATCTTTTCCCTGTTATGACAGCAGTTTCATATGCAGTGACCATGACAACAATTGTAGAAAAATATAACAGTATGTTCACTGTTTATCTTCCATAGAAGACTGCCTGGTACTCAGATAAATCCACATTATTAAAAAACACATATTTCTCCGCATCAATTGTCCAAGTGTCCAATTACGCGCGTCATCCTCCTTTATAATGATGGTGATGCGCACGCTCTGTTTCTCCGCCGGAAGCGCACAGGTACAGGTGAGTGGTGGCGGCCGCATTTCCAACACCCGGTAAGTTTTCACCTGCGTGTGTGTGAATACATTGAATTAGCGCTGCCAAGTGTGCGTCCATGGCCGTGCCAGTGTCCGGTGAGGGAGAGAGGTGTGTGTGTTTGTTATGCTTTGTTTAGCGCTGTGTATGTGTGTGTGTGTGTGTGTGTGTGTGTGTGTGTGTGTGTGTGTGTGTGTGTGTGTGTGTGTGTATGCGTGTGTGTGTGTGTGTGTGTGCGTGTGTTTGTTATGCTTTGTTTAGTGCTGTGTATGTGTGTGTGTGTGTGTGTGTGTTTGTTATGCTTTGTTTAGCGCTGTGTATGTGTGTGTGTGTGTGTGTGTATGTGTGTATGTGTGTGTGTGTGTGTGTGTGTTTGTTATGCTTTGTTTAGTGCTGTGTGTGTGTGTGTATGTGTGTATGTGTGTGTGTGTGTGTGTTTGTTATGCTTTGTTTAGTGCTGTGTATGTGTGTGTGTGTGTGTGTGTGTGTGTGTTTGTTATGCTTTGTTTAGCGCTGTGTATGTGTGTGTGTGTGTGTGTGTGTGTGTTTGTTATGCTTTGTTTAGTGCTGTGTATGTGTGTGTGTGTGTGTGTGTGTGTGTGTGTGTGTCTGTGTGTGCGTGCGTGTGTGTGTGTCTGTGTGTGTGTGCGTGCGTGTGTGTGCGTCTGTGTGTGTGTGTGCGTGTGTGTGTGTCTGTGTGTGTGTGTGCGTGTGTGTGCGTCTGTGTGTGTGTGTGTGTGTGTGTGTGTGTGTCTGTGTGTGTGTGTGCGTGTGTGTGCGTCTGTGTGTGTGTGTGTGTGTGTGTGTGTGTGTCTGTGTGTGTGTGTGCGTGTGTGTGCGTCTGTGTGTGTGTGTGAGTGTGTGTGTGTTTGTTTGTTATGCTTTGTTTAGCGCGGAGCAGAAGGGAACAGGGAAGGTGTGTTGGTTGTGTTAGTGTGTTAGTGTGTGTGTGTGTGCGCGCTGGCCGCAGTCAGTGACGGCGCACAAGTACGTAACACTTTAAGTATGTAACACTTTAAGTACGTAACACTTTAAGTCACACAGCAGCAACTATTTCACTGATTCTGGTGAAACTGGATCATATTTCATGGAAACATGTTTTCTGGTTTTCCCTCTGATGTCCTCAGTAAACTGAACTGCTACCAGCTGTAGCTGCTCAGACTGTGAAAGAGCGTGCTGGTGACAAGAGTAAATGCGGGACTGACTTTTAGTGGCTGGTGAAATAAAAGCCTGAAAGACATGAAAACTGGATCTGTTTGTTTGGATGCAAGCGAGAGAGACGACTGAAAACCACAGCGCCTCGCCTCATTGGGGCTTTTCTGCACACTCAGTAAGTTACATGACATCCTGACTTATTTATGTAAGCTGTGCGTCATGAGAAACGGCTGACATTTACAAGACAGACTGCATTTCACATTCACTTCATAAAGACATTAAATCCATTAGTGAGAAAAATCACACTTAAACAAGCTGTGCAGCCAAAAATCACACTCAGACGTTTAATATGGAAACCCACACACGGCCCACATATGGCCTCATCAGCGCGCTGCGAAACAGACACTTGAGAGACGTTTTTACAGGCTTGTTACAGTTTTATGAATCAGACCATGACGATTTGATTCTGAAAAAGCATTAAGAGAAATATAACGGTAGCGTAGTGGGTTAAGCGGCCGCCCCGTGTGTGGAGGATGTAGTCCTCACTGCAGCTGGCCCTGGTTTGAATTCATTTTGACACTTGTCATTTATAATCTTACACTGAACCTGACTGTGTTCTGGGGGAAAACTTTCTTTCAATGCTATCACGTAAATCTTAATTATTTTGACACTGAATAAGCGATGAAGTGGTGAAGTCGCGATGCTTTGTGTCTGATAACGTTTGAGAGAGGACAGCATGAGGAATCAAGAAAACCGACAAACAGTTTCCTTTTTCGAACCAAAAAAAGTGCAAATGTCGTCCAGATTGGCTCTAATCAAAGAGGCTGACAGATGATCACAAACTGCTCTCTGCAGATTGTGGATACATGTTTAATCAGCCTTTTGATTGGACTTCATCAATCAATCAACAACAAAAAAAAAGCACCAAAAGGCAGACAGTTATTGACTAATGAATATGTCCTGCTTGATGAGTGAGCCGCCCACCCGTCAGACCTCTCAAACATTGATGAACTTGTGTTGCTGTGGGAGTCGAGAGCTTTCTGTGATTTATTTGTTCACGTAGGAAAACATTTGGTTCTTTCATGCCTTTCATATTTTCCTGTTGCTTGGTGATGCAAGGTTGTACAAGTTCATTTAACGTTTCATTAAACGCAGCTATTGGTACAAACACACTCTGTGCTCCACATAGATTTTGTAAATATTAATTACTTTTAATGGAAGAAGTTTTAGCTTAACATTTGAGATACAGATCTGCTGAGAAAAAGCTTGTTTGCACTATAAAAGGTAGAGCCATATATATACATATTTCTTTAAATCAAAATATTTTTTCCGACTCCAGCTGAGCAGCTTTTTTTGTCAGAACCTCTCCTGACTTTTACACGTTTCTTGTTAGTTGGCAGAACGTCTTGCTCTGTGTTATTCAGCAGCCATGCATTAAGTTTTAAAGGTCTTGAAGAATGTGAACCCGTCTTACACGCATCACCACAGAGATAAACGTCCACGGCACTGTGTCCGTGTTTTTCCCGCTCCATGTTGCTGCCTCTGCTTCGGCCTCCTGCTCAGCACTGTACTTCCCCTCCGCAGCAGGAGGCCTTTGAACCCAGTTAACTGCTTCTGCAGAAAAAGGGATCGTGTTTGTTTGATGTCAGGCCTGCAGAGACGAGGCATTACGTGATCGAAAAGGAGAACATATAACACATAGAGCCAGACACATTTAACATTTCAGAATATTCATATTTTAGGTTTTCATATTAAATTGTAAAGTATTTGTTTGTTTGGGTGAGGAGTAATAGGAGTTCAGGGCTGGGTTAGAGAGTGGCATCTTCTATCTTTATTATCCTTTGTGTATGATGATGACATGCTGTGTAAAATTTAAAAAGTTAAGTTATGCAAAAGACTGGAGAGGGTCCAGCTCCACCAGCCTGCACGGCCTTTTCTAACAGTCAAGGTCGGCCAATAATGGAGATGATCCAAAGGTCCAGACCTTTGCCAGATCCTGGTTCTGGCAGCTTTCAGCAGCAACTTTTCACCCTGCCGCGATTTTTTTTTTTCCCTACAAACTTATTTTTGCACTTCCTGTTGACTCGGGCCCGTTGGTGCATTACAGGAAGCAAACCGTCACAAACTTGGGTTTTAAGATGGACAGTGATTTTTAAACTCGACCGGCAAATCGGTGCAAAGTCAAGTCCAGCTTTTTTTCATCTTAGGCAGCTGGCAAAGCTGAAGCCTTTCCTTGCACAAAAGCACTTTGAAACAGTAATCCACGCCTTCATTACATCGCGGCTGGATTACTGTAACGCACTTTATCCTGGAGTCAGCCAGTCCTCCCTCGCACGTCTCCAGGTAGCTCAAAACGCTGCTGCTCGCCTCCTAACTGGAACGCGTACGAGGGAACACATTACTCCCATCTTAGCCTCTCCACTGGCTGCCTGTGCATTTTAAGATTCTATTATTTGTTTTTAAATCTTTAAATGGTCTCGCCCCGCCTTACCTCTCTGAGCTGCTCCGCCCATACACTCCTGCCCGGTGCCTCAGATCAGCTGATCAGCTGCTCCTGGAGTTACCAAGGGCTAAACTGAAGCTCAGAGGGGATGGAGCATTTTTTGTTGCTGGTCCTAAATTGGGAATGACCTCCCTGTATGCATTAGACCCTTCACTGTCCATTTTTAAAAACACGTCATAAGACCCATTTTTATTTCTTGGCTTTTAACCCAGCATGAGACTCTGTTTCTGTTTTTGCTTTAATATTATTTTAACACTGTTTTATCATTTATTATTGTTTTTATATCGTTCTTTGTTTTTTCTTATTTCATGTTCTATTGTATGCACAGCACTTTGTGTCAGCTGCGGCTTTATAAATAAAGTTGCGTTGAGGATATTCACGAGTGGTTTGCTGCTAAAGTACTGAGTGTGTATTTATAGTGGCCATCAGATGTGAAATAATTAACAGCTAAAGGAGACACTTTGCTTTAGGTTGAACTGTCAGCACACAAACTTGTTGACACCCACACCGTGGACAAAGCAAGTTGTCGCCTTTATGCAGTTCTTTTAAATTATTCTTCATGTGGAGACACTTCACACAGAGGCGGATAAATTCATCTTTAACATACAGTGACATGAACTCGGTGTCAATACTCAAGTGTGACTTCCATCACAAAAAGGCCTGTGTCTGCACGTCTGCTTCAGGCGACCTCAAACTGAAATAATGAAGCCGCTCCATCTCTAGAAGAAGGTAAGTGTTTTATATTATCTAAGTATTCCAAAGTCCTAATAGAGCTAAGATATAAATAGTAAGCGGCTTTATTATTTCAATCTGAGGTCACCTGACGTGCAGACACAAGCCTTTTTTTAAATCATAAAGCCTTACCACGAACATTTCAAGTCTGTGAGCTAACATCTCTTCTTCTGAGTGCAGCCTCGAGCTGGAGAATATAATAAAGAAGAATCTGAGGTTATAAAGTTCAAACTGGAGGATGAGAAGAAGGTATTTCACTAGATGATACTGCATGTTTCGAGTTTCAATGATACTGACTTTTCCCAGCAAAGGCAGATATTTGAATCAATAAGTGAAACTGTGATTGCTTTATTTATGTTTTATGGTTACATTTAAAACTGTTCTGCGATGGCTAAAGGTGTGATGGAGTGTGACAGGGTCCATGAGGTCAGGGAGCTCTCGGCTTCCTAATGATGGAGCACCACACAGACCTCGCAAGACCCTGAGGTCACGAGGCAGCTGAATCGGGACTTCATGACGCCAAAGGTCATCTCTGTCCTGACCCGCGGACACCACTGCATTAATGTGTCCCTCAGTGTATGCAGGGTCAGGATCAGGAGTCATCGCAGTACCAAGCCCTGTTAACAACAAGCGAGAGGAAGCGTCTTTCAGTTTTCTATTAAAACACGAGTAGAATATAATATGAGATAAGACGAGGTCTATTCATCTTCCCGACCAGACAGTCTGGAATCTTAGAAGCTTTGTCAGGATGCAGATGCAGAAAAAAGATGAAAAATATTTCTCATTTTTCATTTGCAGAGGTGGCTCTGACGTTCCCTCTGGGTTTATTTGGACTCTTCAGTCTGTATATGCCTCACTGTTATGCAAATGACGCAAAATTTAATCTGCCCTGAGATGAAATGATTCCTTTTCATTCTTACTGGTGTGTCACTGAATTTAAAATGGTACATGTAATGTCACGTCTGCATCTTTTGAATTTCATCACACAGACTTTGATAAGCCTCTTAAATGAAACATCACAAAGCGCATGGAGAGTTCCTCTGTGAGGACTAAGGGTGGCAGCCTGTATAGTGACTGAGAACACAGGTGCTCCCAGTGATCACAGGTGAACGACCACGCCCACCAATCACATCATCCTCCAGCTGATGAGCAAACGAGGCGTGGCCTAACGGACTTCCAATCAACAGAGGAGTCGCTTTCACAAAGCCCTGAAAACACTGCAGAGCGTGACAGTGTTCACGTTGATCGTGGTCTCAGAGCTTTGTGTGATTCTCCTTTTTTAAAAACTCAGCTTGGTCCCTGCTTTGTTTCCAAGGCTTATATTTGATCTCACTTCCCGGGCAGCCACAGAAATCTGAGTCTCTTGAAATAGGTGTTCATGCCAAACTTCTCCCACTCCCGAGTCAAAGATCTACACACCCAGGGTTTGTTCCTCTCCACCTGCCAGGTGCAGCACATCAAGATGCTGGTTAACCAGCATGATTTTTCCACAGGTGTGTCTCAGTGGCACAATGAAAAGCTGCTCTAAGATGGGAGGGCTTTGCATTTTTAATGTCGACAGAGTTTCATTTGAAAGTTTTATTGAAACTGTTCTCACTTTATCTTTTGTGAGCTGGTACAGGTTTCTCTCAACTCTATGCAGATGACTTAGTATTTTATATATGTATATATGTATTAGTATTCAGTATATGTGTTCAATCCACTGAGTGAGAACAAGTTTAAGATGAAGACGAGTTGTCATTAGAGACTCTTATGTTCTCAACAAAAAGAGGATTGATGCTGCATTTCAAATCATTTTCTATCTCAGGATTAATGAATGAAACCAGCTCATGGAATGAAACTAAAAACAGATTTGAGGATTTTCGATCTCTTACATATCCACCCCGGTACGCTCTGTCTAAACCGTCAGCCTCGGGGCCTTAGAAGAAAAAGATGACAGCGCTAAGTGGCTCAGCTGTAAACCTATTCAACGACACACCTTTGAGGCTTTGCCAAAGAGCCAAATGTTTCCCTCAAGCCCTTCCTGTCATCTCTCCAGCCCGCAGCCGTGGCAGAAAACAAACGCTCGTGTCTTCTGAGTCCCTTTCGGAGGTGAAGTATGCATCACAATACAAAGAGTCCTTTGAGCACCTCGAGAGGCTGCTGAACAAGCAACAAAGTGCTGTGTGTTTTAGTTCCCTCTGCCTCTCTCTGCGTCTGCTTATCTGCTCCACTCCTCCTCTCGCGTCTTCTTCATGATGTATTCACCTGGGAGACCTCTCGTCCTGTCGATTGGGCCTCCTAGAAAACAAGTGAGCATGAATCTAAACCCTCCATGATGGAGAGACGGCCATGCAGACTCGAGACTGAAGCCAAGAGTCTGGTTAATCAGAGGAAGAGTTAGCTATGGCTAAAACGAGTCCGACTTTGAAAGTGATTTTCAGACTGAGCACATGGTGGCGAGCGCGAGATGAGAGCTTTTGTGTTCGAGAGGGATTCTTCAGAGCGGTGCATCGTCCTCGTGCCGCAATGCATCAAACTGATTGTGTAAGAGGATAAAAACCACAAAACAACAACAAGATCACCATCAGAAGGAAATCTGTCTCTATGTAAAACAACAAAAGCTGCAACGATTTGTTGATTCCTTGAGCTTTTCGGATTTTAATTGTTAATTAAACCTGCATGATTCTGATGATGGCAGCATTGTTTTTAGGGCTGCAACAGATTTTAATTTCCTTTTGCTTCATTTGTTTTAAGACTATTTTCAACTTTGTGGCTGGATAAAACAAACAGCAGCCTGCAGCACCAGAAGGAAATCTGCTCACTAACTTCTTTTGCTGTGCAGAGAATGCAGAATCACCTCGGTTATCAGAATCATGCAGGTTTAATTTCATTCTGCTTAATTTGTTTTTGACTACAGCAGAAAACAGTTTTCAGCTTTGTGGAGGCCGTGAAGGCTCCGAACTTATAAAATGCAGAGAGGAAAACAAGTCGTCTTTCCAGAGAGGCAGGTGGCTGATTTTTGGAGCAGGAACAAGGATGTCATCATGACATTATGCTCGTCACCAGGCTGCAAACTAAACCCTGGCAGCGCGGTGGATATGTGAAACGGTGGAAATTCAGCGAGTCGGATGCAAACTCAGACAAAAACACAGAGGCATGTCGCCCTCGGAAAAACAACTGAAAGGTCGATGTCTACTTCGGTAAAGAGCTGACAAAGAAGTTACGCAGACATTTAAACCTGACATTGTTAGAAACTCCTGAAGAGGCATAGAGGATATGAACTCATCATTAATGTTTGTCAGATTCATATAAAACATGATGAGTCTTAGCTGGGACATTATATATTTTAATGCTGCATATTTACAACCTGACGTGCATGTACAGATCTGCAACTGCAAATACATTTGTGAAAATTTTGAAACATAATCTAAGTTTGACATGCGAGATTGATCGAACGATGAAGGTCATGAATGATAACTATAGAAAGCAGTGAGCCATCCGTTCATTCATGCTTCAGTTATGGATCCTTGAACTGACCCACCATCCGGCTTTGGAAACAAACACATGATAAAATAATAAAGCATGAACATGGAGTCTTAGATCCTTTTTCTTTTTTCGTCTTTTGAAGCAAGTCAAAAGAAAAAAGGCTTCAAGGATCAGCAGCTGATGCCTCAGCGCTCTCTGAAATACCCGTCAGTCATTGACACAGAACTTGCTTTTTATTTCGTTTTTTCAGATAAAACGTACAAACAGTGCAAGGACAGTTACGAGTCAAGGCTCTGCAGCGATTAAACGTTTCAGTGTCGGCAAAACCTCGAGTTGAACAGAAATGCTTCTTGTTGAACACAGAGAGGTCGAGTCTGTGACAGCAGCAACGACCTTAGACGTTGTCCTGTTGAACGCAGAGCGGAGCTGACATACGTTGGCATCGGATTCTATGAACATTAAAGACTAAATCAAACAAGATTAATCTACAGACAGTCTGCGGGGACGTCACGGAGACTACGTCCAGGTTTTAGACAGTCTGCGGGGACGTCACAGAGACTACGTCCAGGTTTTAGATAGTCTGCGGGGACGTCACGGAGACTACGTCCAGGTTTTAGACAGTCTGCGGGGACGTCACGGAGACTACGTCCAGGTTTTAGACAGTCTGCGGGGACGTCACAGAGACTACGTCCAGGTTTTAGACAGTCTGCGGGGACGTCACAGAGACTACGTCCAGGTTTTAGACAGTCTGCGGGGACGTCACGGAGACTACGTCCAGGTTTTAGACAGTCTGCGGGGACGTCACAGAGACTACGTCCAGGTTTTAGACAGTCTGCGGGGACGTCACGGAGACTACGTCCAGGTTTTAGACAGTCTGCGGGGACGTCACAGAGACTACGTCCAGGTTTTAGACAGTCTGCGGGGACGTCACGGAGACTACGTCCAGGTTTTAGACAGTCTGCGGGGACGTCGCCGAGACTACGTCCAGGTTTTAGACAGTCTGCGGTCAGAGACTACATCCAGGTTTTAGACAGTCTGCGGGGACGTCACAGAGACCACGTCCAGGTTTTAGACAGTCTGCAGGGACGTCACGGAGACTACGCCCAGGTTTTAGACAGTCTGCGGGGACGTCACTGAGACTACGCCCAGGTTTTAGACAGTCTGCGGGGACGTCACGGAGACTACGTCCAGGTTTTAGACAGTCTGCGGGGACGTCACGGAGACTACGTCCAGGTTTTAGACAGTCTGCGGGGACGTCACGGAGACTACGTCCAGGTTTTAGACAGTCTGCGGGGACGTCACGGAGACTACGTCCAGGTTTTAGACAGTCTGCGGGGACGTCGCCGAGACTACGTCCAGGTTTTAGACAGTCTGCGGTCAGAGACTACATCCAAGTTTTAGACAGTCTGCGGGGACGTCACAGAGACCACGTCCAGGTTTTAGACAGTCTGCAGGGACGTCACGGAGACTACGCCCAGGTTTTAGACAGTCTGCGGGGACGTCACTGAGACTACGCCCAGGCTTTAGACAGTCTGTGGACGTCACAGAGACTACGTCCAGGTTTTAGACAGTCTGCGGGGACGTCACGGAGACTACGTCCAGGTTTTAGACAGTCGGGGACGTCACAGAGACTAAGTCCAGGTTTTAGACAGTCTGCGGGGACGTCACGGAGACTACGTCCAGGTTTTAGGCAGTCTGCGGGGACGTCACAGAGACTACGTCCAGGTTTTAGACAGTCTGCGGGGACGTCACAGAGACTACGTCCAGGCTTTGGACAGTCTGCGGGGACGTCACGGAGACTACGTCCAGGTTTTAGACAGTCTGCGGGGACGTCACGGAGACTACGTCCAGGTTTTAGACAGTCTGCGTGGACGTCACAGAGACTACGCCCAGGTTTTAGACAGTCTGCGGGGACGTCACTGAGACTACGTCCAGGTTTTGGACAGTCTGCGGGGACGTCACAGAGACTACGTCCAGGTTTTAGACAGTCTGCGGGGACGTCACAGAGACTATGTCCAGGTTTTAGACGGTCTGCGGGGACGTCACGGAGACTACGTCCAGGTTTTAGACAGCCTGTGTGGACGTCACGGAGATTACGTCCAGGTTTTAGACAGTCTGCGGGGACGTCACGGAGACTACGTCCAGGTTTTAGACAGTCGGCGGGGACGTCACGGAGACTACGTCCAGGTTTTAGACAGCCTGTGTGGACGTCACGGAGATTACGTCCAGGTTTTAGACAGTCTGCGTGGACGTCACGGAGACTACGTCCAGGTTTTAGACAGTCTGCGGGGACGTCACAGAGACTACGTCCAGGCTTTGGACAGTCTGCGGGGACGTCACAGAGACTACGTCCAGGCTTTGGACAGTCTGCGGGGACGTCACAGAGACTACGTCCAGGTTTTAGACAGCCTGTGTGGACGTCACGGAGATTACGTCCAGGTTTTAGACAGTCGGCGGGGACGTCACGGAGACTACGTCCAGGTTTTAGACAGTCTGCGGGGACGTCACGGAGACTACGTCCAGGTTTTACATCATCTGAGTTGTGTGTGCAGTAAGTGTCTATAAAAACAAACTGTGTTCCTCTCTTGTCACATGTGCAGGGAGCGATGTTCGCTTCAGCAACGTCCAGATCTCTAATGAAAAACATGAATGCACGTTGAATTGTTAATTATATCTCGTACTGACGATACGCACACTAATACTAATACCACCTTTGAGGAATATTAAGCGGAGGCAACACATTGTTCCACATTCATGAGTCTCAGCTGAAAGGTCCTGAGAGCTAATTGATACAAAATTGGTCCGTTAAATGTGAGCAGGGAATGAATGAGGAGATAAAGGACTCGGTGTCGCAGGTTAAAGCTTCGCAGCGCTTCAAGTCCGACGCTGTTTAAAAATGACTGCGTGGGTAATGTCATAATTTTCACCGGCTTTCAAAACCCGGTTCTCACAGAGCTGAAAGGTCACGTATTCAATCGCTGTCACACTCAGTCCATGTGAGCAAAGCTCTGACTGTCTGCACCCAGAATGATTCATATATTTATATGTATGAATGTAATAAATGATTATGAGTAAACTAATAAACTTCCTTTCTTCTAATTAGCAACAACCATGAAGTATCTGAAGAGGTTTTCAAACATCGTCCTCATTAGTCACCCCAACACCACACGCGCATTAAGCGTCTATTTTCAGTTCCCATTATTTCTGATGCACAGCTGCAGACTGAGAGTCCACAGCCGTCCTGGTGGTTTTAGACAGTCTGCGGGGACGTCACAGAGACTACATCCAGACCACAGCCGTCCTGGTGGTTTGGGGAGGAAGTCATTTGTTCCATGCAAACATGCTGATGTCAAGCAGACATCGCATGCTCCCTTTAGTAAACACAAAGCAGCACCTGAGGCTGAATATCTTTAGTGTCGTAGGCAGGGCTGGATTAACATGGTCAGGGGCCTCTAGGCTACAAGCTGCCCCCCCCCCCCCCCCACTGCTTTCGTATTTTCTATCGCTCATAAGTACTGTCGCTGTTCAACTACAGAGTCAGACTGACACAGTGCGTGACGCCTAACGTTTATATATGGAAGGCGGATTCCCCACAACCAATCAGTGTCCGGTTATTTAAATATTCATTTTGCGTTAATGAATATGAACGTTTTTGTTTCTTTTGACCAATCTGGGGCCCCCTCCGAGGCGAGGGGGCGTGGGGGCCCCTAAGCCTATGAAGCCTGTGCGATGATCCGGCCGTGGTCGTAGGTCATTAGTTGTAGTATTGGACCCGGTTTCCACTGGTGCAAACCCGGCTGTGAGACTGTGTTAGAGGGAGATCCTGAGCCATCATGTGTGAGTAAAGAATTTCCAGGCAGGACTGACCTGGTCACAGATGAACTGGATAATTTGAGCTGATCTGACATGAACGTGAGTCAAATATCATAAATAACTGTTGGATGGTGACTTATCAGATCCGATAAGGAGTCTTCAGTCCAACAGTCTTCAAAAAGCACATGGGATGTCAAAGTTGGCTGCAGATGAGCTTTAATATCTTCAGACAAACGGAGCCAGAGTCTCCCATGGACAGACTGACTCCTCCTCTCAAACATCACAGATCCGATCCCTGACACACACTTTTCATCTGTCATCCGATCCAACATAACTGTGAAAGTCTTTACCAAGAAACTGACTTGACTTATGTGATGTGATGACTTAGTATTTTAAACATCAGTATATGTGTTCAATCCACTGAGTGAGAAACAAGTTTAAGATGAAGACGAGTTGTTCTCAACAAAAAGCGGATTGATGCATCGTGAACTTGCTGTATTTCAAATCATTTTCTATCTCAGGATTAATGAATGAAAGCAGCTCATGGAATGAAACTAAAAACAAATTTGAGGATTTTCGATCTCTTACACTTCCAGCCCGGTACGCTCTGTCAGCCTCAGACTTGTTTTGGTCGGGATGCAGGGATGAAACTTCGTCGACGTTAACTTAAGTCGACTTTGTACAAACACACACACACTGTTTCCTGAGTAACTCCTGCATCACCTCCATTTTTTCTGCTGTTGAAATGTCGCCTCGTGAAAGCAGGATGAGTGCGTATTAATTCAAACCGCCCTCGCAGACTGATCATGTGTAATGCCTCCAACATTTAGCTCTCCATCACACGTCTCTCCGGTGGTCCGCTCTAAGTGCATGTAGACTAACAAACTGCACTGATGAACATTTCCCTCTCGGGGACTTTCCTTTAATAATCAAGCAGCATCATTAATCTTTCGCTCGTCGAGCTCTGCGCGTTGATTTCATCAGGGAGTTTGAAGGGGAGTGCAGTGAAACGCACATCCACGCCGCCGCTTCCCGTAATTGATATGTTATTAGATACATTTGCAGGGAATTAAAAAAGTTCAAGGGCAAAATAAGACACTGAATGAAGGATGCCTCCTTTTTCAAATCTAAAGCCGCATGTTTAACATCCGTGCAACAAAAACTTTGATAGTTGATGATCAGTCGATGGACAAAACTGGAAATTTGGTGTTCAGTTCAGAAGCATGACTTTAGCAGGATGGCCGTGTTGTTCTCTCTGTGCTGTGGTGAGCAGGGGGAGGAGGCTTTGGCAATCTGAAGGAGCTGAAGCAGAATCTGTTTTTGGACGATCTGACCATCAGACCGATCAAACTGCTTATGACACTGTCCCTGTGATGTCCTGGTTTGGTTTATGTCATGCACCCAGCTTCTACATCTGCATCCAGCTTGCAGCAAAGAAGTGGCACCAGGAAACCAGCCAGCCGTGGTTGAGCGACATGTACAGTGAATGAGAGAGAGGGAGTGTTTGTGGCTCGAAAGCTGCTGAATCGGAGGAATAAACAGTTTTTCTGGTTCGCTCAGTTCATTCAGCCCTGCAGCCAATCGCTGCAACACTGAGAACACTTTGTATCAGACTAGCTGGGTTAACTTTAGATGTTGTTTTGAATTTAGGACGGGGATCCATGCCAGATCAGAATCAGCTTTGTTGAAAGATGTGGAATAAAATCGAGTGACCAAAATAAAACAGCTGAAATGTTGCAGGTGGGATCAAGATTACGCTGGATTGACATCGCCACGCCCTGTACTGCACCTGTCCTCCTCCTAACAGTGGGTCTCAAACATCAAACTGTTGCAGAAATAACCTCAGCGTGCCACAGGAGAAAAACCTGTTTGCTGGAGTGACTCTGCGTTCAGTGCCCTGCGGCTACGGAAAAACAGATCTGTCTTATTTGTGTATCCGAGTTCCCCGTCCTCCCTCCTCACTGACGACGATTCACACGACTGCGAGATGAACCGTAACCCTAAAACCTGGAGGGAAATCTCAGGTTGTTAGAATTTATCATACCTCGTTTCTCCGAGCAGCAGCCGCGTCTCTGTGGTCTGTGTCTTTGTTTGCTCGCCTCAGCCTCGTCCTCTAACACCGGGCTGCTCTCGTTCTCCTGACGAACTCTCTCCATGCTGAGATCCAGCTCGATTCATCCATTCATCATCTCTTTGAATCTACACCTGCTAATTAAACAATGTGAATGATTCATTGTGTTTTATTTTGCCTCTTCTATTATGTATTTAATCGATTTCTTTTCATTTTTTATTCATCTAATTTATTTCTAACCTCCCTCACGGTCACGTCTTGTTTGAAAACGTGTAAAGAGAAATGAAGTTCTTTAGGCATGAAGGTTATTTGTTATATTTCACACGTACATGCTTGTCAACTCCCACATATGAGAGGAACTCATTTTAATGTGACGTGTATGGGAGCCTCTTTATATTAAACATTTCACAAGTTGCAGATTTTACTTATTCAATCTTTAAAGTTGTGCTAGTGTTGGGGTGCGCTTCTGTTTTCTCGATAGTTTGGGTCGTAAAACTCGAGCTGTCTTTTCCTCGCCTTGACGTTCTTCGATAATATTTTATTTTTTTCTCAGCAAATAGTGACATTTAATCATGTGAACAGTGTCGACGACAAAGCAGGGCTGGAGAAATCGATGGAGTCGATGAGTGAACGAGATTGACGTGTCCTCACATTTGTACCGTGATTGAGCGGAGGAGGAACGAGTGGACAGAAATGAAATGCACACACGGTGACCCTGCAGGAGCGTCTGTGTTTGCAAGTGAATGACTACTGTTCATTTAAGGTTCAAGGTTGGTTACTTGAGTTTGATTAAATGCCTCATTACTGCCCTTATATATAGTCAGGTACTTCAGAGTTCTGGGAATCTTAAGGAACAGAGCAGTGTGAATAAATCTTGGTCAGCTGAAAGTGGAGAAAGTTGATTACGTGCTGCTGAAGCCGAGCTGCAGCTCAGCAGCCGTGAGCTCACGCTGCATTCGGACAGTCCTCAACGACTCTTAAAGTCGATCTTAGCAGTGACTGTTGAACACAAACTCTCGGTCAAAGCGTCACGTGAAGTGGGATAATTAAAGTTCTCGAAGCCTAAATATCTGACACTCCCCCGCCTTGTGATTCGTGTTTCAGAGCCGCTTTCTTTAGCCTCGTGTTTGCTCTGCAGGGCTCCAGCATCATCAGGGAGTCGCAGTCCTGTCAGCACTATTTGCTCGCAGGTGGTGATCAGTCAGTGTTTAATATTTAACAATGTCCGAGCAGCAGGGAGACACAAGCCACTGTTTGTTCTTGTTATCAGCTCGGACATGTTGTTAATCAGAGGGTGTTGCAGATAAATGGACCTTATGTCAAGGATGATATCAGGCGAGCTGTAAAACCAGACCCAGGTGACCATTAGTCAGACTAGAGTCTCCATGAAGTCAACATTGATGTTTACCTTCATCACATGTCTGAGCGGAAGGTTCCTGGTTCGAGCCCGCTCCGTAAGCAGAGTGTGTTCTCCCCGTGTCTGTGTGGGCTCTTAATCGGTTAAATAGTGACTCTAAATTGGCTGTAGGTGTGAATGACGACTTGTGCAGGGTGTACCCGGCCTCTCGCCCTCGTGTCAGCTGGGATAGGCTCCAGCTCCTTCAGTGACCCTCGTGAGGACAAGCGGTTCCAGATGTATCATAGCTCAGGAGTGAGGTTGTCCAGTAATCCTGGCTCGATCCCCAACTCCTCCGGAGAGAGCCTCAAAGTGTCCTCGAGCACGACACCGAACCCCTGGTGTTTCCGTGAGAGTCTCTGCCATCAGTGCATGAATGGTCTGTTCTCAAACTCAGTCTGCCGTCCTCTTTAGACCTCATCACTGTTGTGACTGTTAGTGCTGAGCACTGCGTAACACTGTGTTCCCCTCAGCCATTTGATGTCCCTCAGTAATTATCTACAGCGATATAAATAGGGTCCCTTTTCTTTTCAGCCGCACTGTGTAATTATCAGAAATTAGAGTTTCAGCTGCCGTGCCGTCAGAATATTTAGCTCGTACACCATGTGCCAGTTGTCGACTATGCGTTAAAGTTTCACCTTACAACTTAACTGACTTCTTTTAGCTTTTCTTAATTGTTATACATTTTCACTTTTATTGGTTTTATTACGTTTCTGTTTCCTTTGGGATGAATGGAGTTCCATCTTTTATCTCTGCTGCACACGTCCTTACAAAGACTAACCACAGACAGACATGCAGGGGGGAAGAAAGAGACGTGTGTTTGTGATATGAAAGAAAAGAGAGACACCAAATAAAAGGAAATTAATCTTCTGATAGCCTGAAATCTTCCACAGTTCGTCTGTTCTTGTACGACATTTAAACAAAGCTGCTGGATGTGACTTTTCTGACGCTCTGCTTCCTGTGACCAGACCAGCTCCATTTTAACACCTGCTGTGAAGGATGTGTTCATTGATTGTATCGAGTGTGTGTGTTTGTGTGTTCGACCTTTTCCTCCCTGTGAACTCTGTCAAATCCATTAGAGAGAACCAAGATGAGGTGTGTGTGTGTGTGTGTTTTTTTGTGTGTGTGTGTGTGTGTGTGTGTGTGTGTGTGTGTGTGTGTGTGTGTGTGTGTGTGTGTGTGTGTGTGTGTGTGTGTGTGTGTGTGTGTGGATATCAGATCAGTTCTTGTTTTAATTATTCTAATTAGCTCTGTCATCTGCTCTGTTCGTGTAGAAGCAACAAACACAGTGATCACACGTGGCTGCTTTAAACACCGGCACATGAACATCGGCCTAAATCTCCAGCTCGCAGTCTCAGTCACTGGGAACAGAGCAGCAGTGATGGTGTTAATAAAGGCGACTGATGTGACTCATAAATCCACTTTCAGCCCGGAGGCAGAAACATGTTTAGAGTTTTGTTTTTTAAAGATATCGCATCGTGCAGTGAAAGTGTCGAGCAGATTATCAGAAACAGAATCTGCTGCAGGAGTGTGTGAGTGTGTGTGTGAGTGTGTGAGTGTGTGTGAGTGTGTGTCTGAGTGTGTGTGAGTGTGTGTGTGTGTGTGTGTGAGTGTGTGTGAGTGTGTGTGTGTGAGTGTGTGAGTGTGTGTGAGTGTGTGTCTGAGTGTGTGTGAGTGTGTGTGTGTGTGGAGCGTCTTTTATTTGTAGATGTGTCAGCTGTTTGAATAAAAGAGGAAACAAATAGATAGAAATGAAGGAAGATATTTAGTGTCAGTCTCAGAAACTGAAGCCCCCAAATGTCACAGATTAAACTTGTGATCTATATTAATTGAATTATAGTTTTTTTATTTAGATATGTTCAGGTTCACAATGCCCAGTAACTTCTTTACAACGAGGGAAGTCAAAATTGAGTCATCCTGACACATTAGAGGCCAAATGAATCTCAATCATGGTGAGAGAAGAATCCAGCACTTCAGAGCAGGTACAAATGGTTTTTGATTATCATATAGCAAAGTGAAAAAGAATTGTGAGGGATGGAAAAAAGCAGATCAGAGAGTTTTCTCAGTTGTCGTAGAGATCTTTTGACAAACTCCTCCAGCTTTCAGCGTGAGCTTCATTAGAAACTTTTGGATCATGCTCCTGGGTCGTTGGATTTTCACTTCATTAAACTTCCCCGTTATTACAAAGACTGTGTCGCTCACAGTCCTTAAGTCATTGATGGTTGAATGCATGTAAAAAAAAAAAAAACATTGCTAAATATTAATATTAATTATTATCCTCTTATGGTGCACAGCAAAACACCTCTCGAATCAGGAGCCTTTGGTGTTAAAGCTTGGTTATGTTCAGAGTGCAGTCATCCAGTGTTGACGATCATTGCCTGATGATATGCAGGGACTGCAGTCACTATTTAAACACGAGAATACTCCTGTGTGCACGCGGCACACGGCATCGTGTTGAATATGAATTAGCACGTTAGGTAATGATTGCATTGATATGCAAACACGCATTCAGAGAACTGTGCGACTGGGAATCACGCTCGTGCACGTGTGTGCAACAGAACCTCTCACTTCCCTCAACTTTAACTTCCTCTTCCTCTCTTCCTTCCTCTCCATCCCTCCCTCCTTCCTTTCTTTTCATCATCAGTGTCCATTCAATGCTACGACTTGTTGCAGAGCTGTCAGGTCATCCTGTGTGTGACGCAGCCTCAGAGTCAGAGAGTACACACTCCTCTACCTGAAGCTTTTAGTGTCATTAACAGACAAAGATTCAGTTCATGCACCGACACTTTCTGCGTGTTTGATCTTCTTTAAAAATGCACATGAGATGATGATCTGCATTTGAAGCAGCATCCTTGAACGTTTCGTTTTTCATTTCATAAAAATCATTTCTCTGCACTAAAATGTGTCTCAGCAGCAGGTTTGTGTTCAGCTGTTTATCTCTTGGCTTCACACCGACTGTAAAAATAACTGATTCCAGTTAATATTCACATGTTCCAACTTTTATGACTGTCTATTAATATTACTGAGCGACCTTGAAGCTCCTTTTAACCTGAATGTGTTATTTATCCATGCTTATTTTTACAGAAGATACACAAGCATACGATATTCATGCTACATGGAATTTATTTGCAGTGATTGTCCCTGATGGGCATAAAATTAAAGAAAATGTTTGAAAAGAAGTCAACGTACAATCAAAGCTCATAAAAACAAGGACAGTTGTGTCCGTTTACTCTTCACAAAGCGTTTTCAGCTTCAGGTTTTCGTCCTGCGGGTGAAGAGTCTCATCTATCGATCCAGTGAAACGAGTGAAGCATCATGTCCATAGGTTGAAAAATCAGTTTAAATGCAGCAGAGACCCTGAGAGGTTTGAACTCACGTCACTGAGCAGCAGCGGTTTGGAGGACATCGGCGATGTTTGCTGTTTGTACATTTAAGGAAGTCACCCGAACTTCATCCGCCTCTCGCTCAGCTCTGAATTGTTTATTCATTAATGACGTGATGACGACGGGTCAGGGACAGAACAGAGCTTTATATTCACACTCAAAAAATGAATGGAAACAGTCTACAAAGATGAATTATACAGACTTTTATGAAACATTTTTACCGTCGTGCACTCTGTTCATTAGTCATTCAGGATGGTTTCAGACCTGGAGTGTGTGCCTGGTTATGTAAGATTTAGGCTGTGTGGTTAAACTGGTTTCCTGTTTTTAGGATTTGTCTGCACAGGTCTTTTGATTTTGAAAATCTCGTGAGCTGCTTCTCAGGAATCACAAGCGTGTCCGGTGGAGTTTAGGGGTTAGGTATGACACGATCGTTAAATGCATGTGTTCACCTGTCCATGTTTAGTCCACTAATTAGTTATGATTAGGAATAGTTGGTGGTGTGTGACTTAGTTCCATAAATGAACTATTATATGTATATTATGTACTTCCTGTGGGTGACTGTACGTCTGTTCTTACACCGTGTCAGCTCAGAGCAATAAAAAGATTGAAGTTATTTCACGGTACAGAAGTTACAGTGTTGCTTTTTAAAGAAGGGAATTCAATTAAAGTCAAACTTAAACAAAGACTTCTTGCGTGTGCTCATGTTTAATAGTTTCCTTTTGTTTGTAACGGCAGAAAAGTGTCAGAGCCGAGCAGGAGGCTGATTAATTATTACAGAGGCAGGACCCGATTCACCTCCGGGCAACGAGCAGCACTGCAGTGGCAGCGCCGCATGGCTCCTGCATTGAAAACTGTGTGCAGGTTTCTACCCTCCAGGGAAGAAGCCTGCACAGACAGGAGAGGCTGCACACTGTGTAACTTAATAAAACATGGCGAAAGCAGAAAGGAGGAGATCCGAGAAGGAGACGCACTCTGAGGTAAAGAGTTTGCTTCCAGCCTGACGTTACATTGTTCCTTTGCACAGTTTAGACTCTTTGAGGGACTGGAATAAAAAACATTAATAAGACTGAGTCCTAGAGTGACATTAAAGTGAAGCACTGTTGGCTTGTACATATCTAATAAGAACGAGGCCGTGGCTCATTAAGACTTTATGTATCACGGTTATGTATCTGCTGCTGTCGAGAGATTAATTTAATTACTCGGGCTCGTTAAAAGTTTCGCTCGTTTACGTTAGTAAATTAGTTCTAACAGGACAGGGTGGAGCGCTGATTATTTACTTTTGTGTTTCTTCAGGTTTTATTTCACGAGCGTGGAACAGATCGTCCACAGATGCATCTGAAAGATTTACTGGCAGAACAGAAAGATGGTGGACTAAGCTTGGATCTGGTACTTAATGGATCCAGAGTGCACATGAACGGTACGATGGCCGAAACGTGAAATAGACCTTTGTCGATTATGTCTATGAAGAAGACGTGACCGTTTGTAGCAGCGGCTGCTGTAGGTTAGATTTTGAAGACAGCAGAGTCCAGAAGGTCACCAACTTATGTAGATCATGCACCAGTCAGTGTGCATGCCCATGACCGCCTGGACCAATGACAGTTCGGCAATTAAGTGCCTTAATTGAAGTGACCTTTTGCAGGATATTTGTTTTCTTACTTTTCAGTTGCGGTTACGGGAGACGCTGCTGGCACACCTTTTCATTCGAGTTCAGGATTGATTATTTTATTCTTCTTATTGTTTTAGCAGTTACCACACACACACACATACACCTACTTCCCACCAGAACTTCATGGAGCACTTTATATATTATTTTGCAGACACAAGATACAACTAGATCCCATGTTATGCTTAATTCATACTCACAAGATAAATGCATACAAAGAGCAACTACATTAATCCAAGACCACAACTCATCCAGCACCATTACACAGTCTGCTCTGTGTTCATGCATTCAGCTTGGTCTTTTACTCTAATATATAAAACACATTTTAGCCCACTACGAAAAAATATTTTCCCGTTCAAGTATATGCTATATTCAGAATGTTTGCACTGCTTTATGGGAAAGTTTTCCTCACTCTCTCCGAGGGTCTAAGGACAGAGGGAGTCACTCCCTGCACAGATTGTAAAGCCTCAGAGAAAAATGGACTTTGTGACTTTGGGCTGTACAAATAAAATCTGATTTGATTTGATTTGATTTGATTTGACTTTGCAGCCTTTTTATCTTCGTACTAACCAACATATCGTATTACGCTGCAGATTAGCCTTTTGGGTCAGAAAAAAGCAAATCAAATATTTGTACACTTAGCAGAAGGCCACCTGTTTTTTGCATCTCGCTGTCTGCTTTTTTAAACTGGAGGTGCGCCCAGCGCCACCATCTGCACTAACACACTCCAAACCATATCCAAACCATCTGTTTAATCTGTCGGTCGGCTCTGACAAGGATTCAATGAATCATGTTTTGAATATCATGAGGTTATTTGTTCAATACGAGGTTAAATTTTGCTTTTGTGGCTCACTTCACTGCCAGAATGAAGCTGAAGCAGCTTTTCAGGCCTCCACTCACTGCAGCTGGTCTGTGTGTGTGAGTGTGTGAGTGTGTGTGTGTGCGTCACAGGCAGGTGGTAAGAAAATGTCAGGATGGCTGTGTCTGTATGTGCTCGCATGTCAGTGAAGAGGAGAAGAATAGATTTTGAAAAGGGCATGTTTAAAGGCCAGAGGTCCAGTCTAAACTTCTCCACACTTCCTGTCAAATCGTCTCCACACACACAGCTTGAATAGAAGCTGAAACATTTTTTAGCTTTAAGCCGGCACATGAATGTCATAGCTGCAGATATCTCCACATGGAATATGAATTGCAGATATGAAACCTTTCACACAAACAAAAAGCTTCTCCGTGGTGCTCCAGTTGTTCCTGTGATTCCTTCCTGCATTATTTTCCTTCACAGACTCTGGAGTTTGGCAGCTGTGCAGCGTGGTCGGTCTTAAAAAGGACGACGGTGTGTGCCGCCAACTCATAATGCAGATAACTCAGTTTGTACTGTTCCATGCTTTGAAGTAATAGTGCATTTTTAGGAGATCTGCTTATTGATTTATGGATTTACTGTAATATCCAGTTTCAATTTAACTGTAAAAACCAAGGCAGGAAAATTAGATTTAATTGGAAAACTTTTGAGAGTGCAGTAAACTGACACACTCTTCCTCTACCAGGCTGTCAAAAGAACCACAGAGAATATAATCGAACATTTCGTGACGAGGATTATATTTTTCCAATGTCAGACAGAAATTCATGAAGTTAGCCTTTCTAAAATGTTAATATTGAGAATTATCCTTATTAAAATATAAATCTGTGGTTATTATGACAGAGGACACGACCTCTGTGTCATCTCTACCATCTCTGGCCCTGCTTCATGTTTTTACATTCAGACTGAAATGAATACATCATGAACTCTGTATACATTTCTCATTGTCATGACCTGGGCTGCACAGACATGGCAACAAAGGGAGATGCACAGCAAATCAATATTCAAAAGAAATGATATAAACAATCCAATCTGCTGTAAAGGAAATACAAAATACAAAACCAACACAAAGCAAACCCGAGCTGCTGCCTCTGAGGTCTGAAATAAAATCCCACACCCTCGTCCTCAACAAGAGAGAGATCAGGGAGGGTCGTCACTCTTACAAATTACTTATCGCTGCTATAAAATCACTTAATACTCAACAATTAATGTCAGATTCGTTATAAATTATACTGCGGTGCAGATGTTTTAACTCATAGTGTGAGTGTGTCCTGTCTTTTGTATGTCTTGCATACTTCCTTAGTTGGCCTCTGATTTACTGAGGCTGGCAGGGAGAGACGATTATAAATGAGTAGTGCAAGGACAGGAGAGACAGGCCCATGTGGATATAAAATATAATGCTCATCCCTGAGCAGAAAACCAACTAGATAATGTTATGATATCTGTATCAGGTGGGAGGTGTCCGAGACAGCCCATTTTTTAAAAATGTATAAGAACCAACAGTTAGAGCTCCTCAGGAGCCTTTTCTCTGTTAAACGCTGCTTCTTGTACAAGAATAATAAATCCAACTTAAACTTTGATACTTTGAATCCAGTCCTCCTTGTTCTTCCCTCTTTAAAAATTCTCGTAACAAGATTCCTGTATGTGCTGTACAACAGACAGATCAGACTTCCGGTACATTTTCAGCCCATATGTATAAACACCTGCATATAACAGTTATCCAGGTGTGATATGTCTGACACATTCCTGCCATAGCGTGTCCGCTTCCAGGCCAAGAGACGTGTCTCTGTGTGCGGAGTGTGAAGAAGTGTTGAGGAGGGGTCATGTGCTGTACTGTGTCCTCTGCATGTTTGTTTTTGAGGTCTGAGACTAATTATTTTGGAGATGTTGTGCATGATGCTTGTGGAGTTTGTTTCATTGGAGGCAGGTAACACGGGGAAGAAACAGGGGGAAGGGTTGGGTTATAGTTTGCAGATGGCAGACAGTCTTTGTTTGTTGGCAGCGTGGTGTGTTAAATAAAACACTCCATCATCTCAACAGGTTTATTATTGATGCAGGCGTGGCTGGAAGCTGAGCAGCTGGAAGTTTTGATGATCACTTCTTCAAACTTCAGTTCCAGGAAATTGTTTGTGCACCATTGTGTGAACTGTGAGAGTTAAATATTAGAAAATGGCAGTGTCATCAGTTCACATTGTGTTTGCACTGACTCATGCCAGCAGTCAATTACATACATTGCGACATAATACAGAAGTGCATGAATGCATTCATCGTTTGCCTTTTGTCCAAGTGAAGCATAGCAACTCATAAACACGAGTTATGATGGAAACTGGTTTATGGTTTGATCCTGTTTGCTTTGCAACGTCCTGGTGGTAAACATGCAGAACTTCATGAGCAGACCCAAATTAACCTCTGAAGGTCCGTCACATGATGACAGTACAGTACCGCAGACAGCTGATTAACCTCGCCGAGTCGCCTGTCTGCTGCCAGGAGCCACAGCTGATCCGTATCTCTACCGCTGAGACAATAAAAACTCCCGAGCTCAGCTCAGATGGGGCTACGCAACCGAGGTTTTGGTTTAGCAGTGTGACTCCTGAGCAGCCTGAAGCTACATCTGAGCACAGTACCCGGTTTTAAGAGGAACGTCTTGAGAAGATTTAATTCAATTTTCAATTAAACGATTTACACATTCTAGCCCTCAGCCTTATATTGGATTACATATATTGTTGTACTGAGAACTAATGTGCAAAGATATATTGCCATATCTTGCCACCAGCAAGAAGACATCATCCTCGGTACAGCGTGCAGGATGTACTTGCAGTCGTTCAAAATGGAAAGAGTGATGTGGAAACCAAAAACCTACGGATTGCTCAGCCAATGTGGACGTTGAACCCCAACAAAAAAAAAATGTTTTATCAGTCCCAATACTGATAAAATAGATTTTTTTGGTCCAGCTGTCACAGATGACGTAACCTCCACCTTCCCTCCACACACCACAGCGATACTTCCAAATGTTTGTGTCAGAAGACACGATGGAAGATCTGGCAACAAATACAAATGAGTACAGTGTTAAAAAAAATGGAAGATCTGTTAACACTAATACAAAGGAAGTACAGAAAATGTTGGGCATGTACCTGAGGATGGGAGACAGATACAAGGCACTCTTTAAAAAAATATATATATTTTTTTAATCTAATCTCTATAAACAGATTCTCCGTATGAATGTCGGAGACGAGGGTCCAAGACATCGGCACCGTTTTCACATTTGAACGAGCTTTGGTTGAAACAGTTCAACAGGTTGAAGCAGAATGTGTCCGTCTCATCATTCTCACATAACAAGTTGCTAATCAGACTGCAGAGGAAGTCTTGGTCCAAATATCAGTTTTCTAGATTTCCGTTGGCTGAACCAGAATCCCTCCAGATGGTAAATCACTGTCAGACGATAGACGACAGGTTCCAAGGTTTCTGTTTGTCAGATCACATATGAGACAAGAACTGGGCTGGAAAAGTGATGCTGCCATTGCGAAGGTCTCCTGGGATCCAGGCTGTACAAAAACATGTTGTCACGTCATTCACTGACTTCGATTGTTGAAGCAGAGCAGACGGAGACATTAAAGACACAATCAGAAGATTCTTTCAGTGTTTTACAAAGTTTTCTGATGGACAGACGAGTTTTCTTGGTTGTTTTGTCACAATTGAAAAAGTTCTTTCAGTGAGACATACAAAAACTTAAAGATTAGTCCTGAGCAGAGTGGTTACATCATTAGACTGGGTTGGTAGATGATTACAGATGTAGCAACTTAAAACTTCCCGTGTTTCCGTGACGGGACCGTGTCTGGTCCTTCACAGGTCCTTCGCTGGTCCGTAAATGAAATGTAATCCCCCGCGATGACGTAGTCAGTGAGGGGGGTCTCTCCTTTCACGGTACTTGGCAGACAGCTGGCAGAAAGTCAGCTGGAGGACGGCTGCCATTCAGCTGGCGTTCAGCTTGAACGGGAACTTTAAAGTTGCTACTACTGTATGTGGCCGTGTTCAGTCTGGATCAGACGACAAATCAAAGAACTCTGCCACAATCTTTTATTCACTCATCATCATCATCATCATGTAGAACAAAGTTGGAGATGTTGCATTTAGAGCAGCCTGGAACCTCAACTTTTGAAAAGTCTTTGAGTAATTTCCAGCTCCAGATTAGTCGTGACATCACAAAATCCTGCTGCCTTAAATTATAGACTGAACAGAGAAACTTCTGGTGTCAGACTGCACATTTTGTATTGAGAATAGCACATTGGTGAATATAACAGGACCTGAAGGGACCAGTTCCTCCTGGTTTCGCCCCCACAGTGTTTTGGCTGTGCAGCATGTGCAGACTTTAATGCTCAGTTAGAATTAGGGATCAAGATTAATGTTTGCAGGTGAAAAGAAGATTTGCGTCTGCACATCTGTCTGTAGCTCTTCCCAGGTGAATGGACTCACAGTGGCAGCGACAAAGACTGCAGTGCAGAGGGAGTGGACATTTCAAGATGTCATAGTGAAGTCACTGCAGTGTTGGCAGCAAGTCTGAGGAACAAATCCTGCATGTGACATACTGCAACAAAAAGATTCGTCAAAATCCTAAAAAGTTTTTGTCAGTTGGGGGAAGATTCAATCCTGTCTGTCCCATAAATTCATTTAAGTTTGCAGAAAAACCAAAGTCGGAACAAGTTCTACCCCCTGTGGTTCCATCTGAGGTCAAGAGGTCACTGTTACTGCTGAATGTGTGTTCAGACACATCAGACCGTGTTCTTTAAGCTCAGAGAGCAGCGTGTTCACTTTCTTATTAAAAGACAAATCTGCTGTTGCAGCATTTATGAACACTGCAGCTTGGAAAACAACTGCAGCTGATGCATCATCGAATTTGAATATATATTTTAGTAGTAGTAGTATTCTGAAGACAGATTTCTCAGTGAATCTGCAGCTCTTTAATGTGATTTATCTGAGTGTGTGCTGAGTATAACTACATAGATCTACACACTAATACTGTCTGTCAGATACAGTGCAGTGATATATTTACACACACTTGAAGTATTGCAGATGTGTCTTTGTATTCTAATGTCCTTGTTTTCTGTTTCCTTTCCTTGAATGTGTGCATGCATTCATATCTGTTCCAATGAATATGTTAAATGCATAAAGGAGAAATGAAAGAAACATCAGTCATCGACAAATATCACGCTGGTTTTGTCGTCTTCTCTTCCCCGCTGCATGCGGGCATGTCGTCTCTTTGATCAGCTGTTTAAAGTCTCCCTGTGGGTTTGAAATCAATTGTGAAGAACTGTGACGTGAACGGCAGAGATTACAGATGAAACTCAGAGTGAGTCCATGTGGTGATTTGTGTGACAGCGAGGCTAAATGAAAGTTTTGAAGTCAACAAACGGACAAATCGGCCTCTTTGGCTGAAAAGATAAACGTCTGCAGAGAAGCAAACATTTCCCCTGCTGACCACCATTAGTCGCCTTTTCATGATGTCACCAAATGTTATCAAAGTGGCCATCGATCTCCTCGTCCTCGTCCAGCTTCACTGGGAAGCTGCTGAGTCCTGTTCTACTGTTCATTCCTGCAGCTTCCCCAGCCAAAGCCTGAAAACCTGCAGACCAGACACCAACGCAGCAAACTCTATTCAGACTTGGAGTTTGACGACAGCAAACAGGCCCACTGAGTTATCACAGTTTGCTTACAGCTCCCAAATGGAGCGGGTCTGTCCAAATAATGCAAAGTCGATCATCTATAAAGTGGGGCAGCCCTACAGACATCACTCCTGATGCTGACTCAGCACATTATGTGCTATTAAATGGGAGCCTTTTTTCCTCCAACATTAACTTTAATGTGAAGTTTTCGTTTGAACCTTTTGGTTGAGCATTACTGGACGGTGACATGTTTGTTCCTCTGCTCTGTTTATTTGGACCCCAGGCATGAATAAAAAAGCTTTGTTGCTTTTAATCTGCCAGCTGCATAATGTGCAGATCATTTATGCAGGCTGTGTGTTAAAAACACCTTCCCTATCCCTATAGTAAGATGTGATCAGAATTATAGTTCACAAGTGTTTAAACATTCAAAAAATTAATAGCAACGTCTGTGTGCCGTGTTGCAGAGACGATATCTTGTTTAAGTTATTTTGGCATCTGATCGGTTTGTTGCAATTGAATCACAGCAAATCTGCTAATTCATGGTTCATGCAGGTGTGATGTGGATTCAGTGGTCCATCTTGAATGAGGAGCATTTGGCCAGGGATGACATGTTTCTTCTTTAACCCTCTAGTTTTTACCCTGACAGGCGCCGTCATAGCAACTACCTGACAACCTTACGTTACAGGCTGCCTTTAATTGAAAATGTCCATAAATATAGAGGAGCTGAGCAGACCGCCGAGAGCTGCTGTGACACTTTGACCTTTGTTTGTCCCCTAACCATGCTGCTAAGAACCTGGGCGTGGTACTAGATGATCGTCTTTCTTTCTCTGAGCACATTTCCTCCGTAGCGAGGTCATGTCGCTATGCTCTGTACAATATTAGAAAAATCAGACCGTACCTGACCCAATATGCCGCTCAGCTCCTGATACAGGCTACAGTCATCTCCCGCCTTGATTACTGCAACTCGCTCCTGTCCGGCCTACCTGCTTGCGCGATCAAACCTTTGCAAATGGTCCAGAATGCTGCAGCGCGACTGGTTTTCAATCAACCCAAAAGGTCACATGTCACCCCACTCTTCAGCGACCTGCACTGGCTGCCTGTAGCTGCCAGAGTTAAACACAAAGCTCTGACGCTAGCCCACAAAACCACCTCAGGATCTGCCCCTGCCTATCTCAGCGTCTTAATCAAGGCTCACGTCCTGACCAGGGCGTTACACTCCGCTCATACAAACCGTCTAGTTGTACCCTCGCCTCTCACAAAGCGAGGTTACTCTAAACTCTTCTCTGTGGTCGTCCCCAAATGGTGGAATGACCGACCAACGGCTAATGTAATGTAATGTTACAGGTGTCCTGAGAACCGGGTCAGAGTTGTTGTGAAGTGGACAGATTGACGCTTTCAGAGCTGCTGATGTGCTTTTGAATGGTGAATTCATTGTAAATATTTTTGAGTGTAGTTTTTTAGATTATAGCATCCATTCAATTTTTCAGGACTGTGTTGTGTCATTTCTCAGCAGTGTCCTCATGTTACATTATTAAGCAGTGGAAAAGTTCAGAGAAGAAAAGAAAGATTCGGTTTAATGAATGTATGGAACAAAACTTCTGGATCCTGAGGTTGTTTGTAAGAAACATGACTTCTGGTGCATGTAGTGTAACAGTGTCACGAAGGACATTAAATGTTTATACTATTCTTCTCTATTCTGTAAAGTTTGTTACATATTTTATTGTATTAACATTTGGTGATCACTGTTTTTTTTAGTGTGTAATTAATGCCCCTGTCTCCTGTATTACTTCTTCCTTTATTTATGACACAAATTCATTACTACCAATAAAGGAGCCACATATATTTCTGTTTTTTCCCCCTCTTTTACATCTTTTGCATCTTTTCCCGGCTTTTTGACTCTTGAACTAGGTCTGGCAAAAATATATAATTGTTAAAATATTAGCAACAGTGATTAAAAATGAGAAATCAGCTCTGAGGAGTTCCACAGGGCTTTGACGTTGATCCACTTTTCTTTAGTTTGTTTGAACTGTAAGGAGATTTACAGATAGATGATAGATGATAATATGAACATTTAGATACTTGAATTACTTAGAAAATATCCACGTTCTTCATCGGGTCAGCCATCGCGAGGGGTAAAACAGAAAAGAAAAAAACCCCATCCTGATCTGATCCTGAGTTTTCTTTTGCAACAGCGATTCTCGAGGAAAACACAATTAAATCGAAAGCTACAAGCTCGAGCTTAAACTCTGAGATCACTTTGCACGATGACGATGGGATGGGATGTGTCCTTCCATGACTTCTTTCTATGAGGGGAATTGATTCATTTGTATTCCCTATATTATGTTTTTTTCCCCAAACTTGTCAAATATTTTACACCTATTCCCCCGTCCCTCTGCTCCCAGTGCTCACCCCTTTTTTTTTTTTTGCTAATCTCTCCTCTCTTTCATTCCCTGGTTTGATTCCCACTCTCTCCGTCTCTCTTCATGCCTCGGGCGTATTGCAGAGCTGCTGTCAGATGTTATCATCCGACGCCTGGCTGCTTTCTAATCCCCCGGCATGTTAGATCAGAAATTCTCTGTTGCTTTCTCTTTCTCTCGACCCTGTTATGTCTCACTTTTATCATTTTGCTTTGTCTATGTTTAAGTGGATCTTTCTTCAACACGCTCCCTCTGTTTCGGATCTCAGATTTTTCTGCTCCACTCTCATCTTCCCTTTTCTCCGACTTGTGAAGATGATGATTTACTTCATTAATCTCCAACTGGGAAATATCTTTTTCACTTTTTAAACACATCGGCCAACAGCAGGCTTATCGACATGCAAATGAGAAGAGATGGTGGAATGATGGGCTGCAGTTAGAGATACCGGGTACCTCTACAGGGCCCGGGAGGTGAACACGCACTCTGTGTCCAAGCTGGGTTACCCAGTCGATACATACCCCTTACTCTCTAAAGAAGACAGCGCAAAGCAGGCACTGGTAGGCTTGCTAACACTAGTTTTCCACCAACGTGTGTGTTGCTCTGCTCAGACAGTTAATCCATGTTTTCCAACAGGTGCCATTTCCAGCAATCAGTTATTGATCTGAGAGTGGCTTTTGTTAATAGGTAATGCATGGGCATGGTGACAGCAGGGTTTATTGACAATTTACAAATATAATAAAAGAAAGTCACTGATTTATTTTCCATGTGAAAATTGTGAATTCAATAAAGTCATGGAAGGCACTTCGAGTTCTGCATTTATTGATTTCTCTCATAAATTAATCCAATAATTTATTTATTAATCAATATTATGATGGCAGGTTAAAAGACTATTGATCTATGCTCTGACAGTATGATAGGTAACAAGGAAAGCACAAAAACACAGAAAGGTGCATCCGACCATTACTCTGAGATCTTACGACCATCCTAAAGACCTAAATTAAACCTGAAAAAACCCGAAACATATACCTCTAATTCAACGTGTAATCATATTTTAAGTGCAGGCAAAGACAAAGAAGAAAAATCCCAAAATTCAGACTGTGGTAAATCCCCACAGCACATATTTTCAAAATAGTCACTTCAGTGATGGTTTGTGTCTTGAAATTCGTCCACCCACGTCCGTCTCGTTGGTGATCCTGTGACTTATCGAATGTGATATCATGAGGTTTAAAACTGAGTTCCTTAGAGATTCCACAGGGATAATCTCCGAGACCCCTCCTTCTTTTTCTGTTAACGGTTGGTGTCGATCCACAGAGACGTTTCCTCTGCATGCCCTGACTGATGAATCTAAAGTAGAGAACAATGATTGATAATGATAATGTGACAATGTGAAAGGTGTTTCTCATAGCGGCGAACCCATAAAGAATTATTACCTGAATCTGCAGCTCCTCTTTGACTTTATGGTGCGTTATAATGAGCTTCAGATCATTTAGCTCAGATTTATGGTTTGATTCTTTCTGCTCTGAGGCAGAGTCACAGAGGATGGATTGCAGCGTCTGATCGCACCGTGAAGCACCCACATACTGTAAGAGCAATTTGTTTTCTGTCTGTTAAATGTCCATCTACAACTTTCTGTAGTCGTCCCAGTTATAAAAACTCTTATGAATGCAGTTAATTATACGTATTCTAATTATCTAAGCCTCGCTGTGTTGCTGAGTGTTTGTTGTGCTGCTTTAACATGCAACTTTTTTCCATATAAACTTCAGAAGATTTCATGTCAAGTCAGTAACTGACTCAAAAAGTTTATCGTGAACACCAGGGAGGATGCGCAGAGGAACAGGTGCTCTGGAGGAGGATTGTCCGGGGTGGTGGAAGTGCTGGTGGTGAAACCAAACAGAGCTGATGAGATGGGAGGATGACTGATGGGGTTTTCCTGAGGCACAGGGAGGTTGAGGCACACGCCATCCTAGTTTAAAATTTATAAAGGTGAGAAATGTTTATTTTATTTCAACCTGATGGTGACGTCTGTAATGCGCCTCCCACAGACAGGTGGCTATTTCATTTTATCAATGAATGTTTTGTTATGGGTGGACTGTTAAAGTTATCCGACCACACTCATGCCGAAATGTTTTCGGACCTTGCTTGTTAAGTTACTCGTTTAATTTTGTTTTATAAGTTTTGAAAGTCAACCGGAGATTTATGTTCAATAAATGACTTGGATGAGCGTCGTCTCTGCGCGTGCTTACTAAAACGTGTGTCGTAACTCTACACCCTAACCTCCACTGCCTCAAAGAGGAAACTGTATACAGGTCAGAAATGACTCCCACTCAGCCAAACAGTCACCCATCACCAAACGGTAAAGACTCCTTTAAATTTAAGTCTCATGAAAGTTCATGTAAGTTTCTGCTAGAATAAGCTTTGTGACCTTTCCACGGCAGCATGCTATTTCTGGCTCCCCGGTAACATGCCAGCACCTTTGAAAGCCGAGCAAGCCGTCACTGAGCAATAATTGGTTCAACTTAAACTACAACTAAATTAATTGGTGCAAAACTTTGTGCTATAGAAAATTATTCTGCAACCTCTTTCCAACCTAATTCACAAAATTGCTCTCTGGTGAATCTCGAGCATTTCGACTTGCACTGCAGAGTCTAATACTTTGTAAATCTATAGGATGCTCACAGATGCAATGCTTTGTTTCCTCCCACACACATTTCTCTGCCGAACAAAGCGTTCCTTTCACCACGGACATCTGAGCTTCTTTGCTTTCAACCATTTTAACACTGAGCAATTAAAGTTAAAGTGAGATGAAAGAGAGGGCACGAGGAAAGCAGCGTTTAGAACGTCCAAGCTGGATGTAACGGATCCATTACGTCTCCCAACTAGATTCTTTTTACGAGTACGGTGGAAAGTTTCACACATTTGTCACATACATCACATTCTTTAAGAGAAAAAAGGGGGAAACTAACCCTGTGCGTGTGTTTGCATGAATGTTTCACCACATTAAAATCACAAGCAGAGGACAAACAAGAAAAAAACATCCTGGTGAATCAGTCCAACACCTATGACACCCTCCGGGACCAGAAAAGCCACAGGTTCAGCACCTTTGACGTCAAAGAGGAAGTGTGGACCTGGACAGGACCCGCAGGGTTTGTAGAGGACTCATCTGGGACAGAGCGGTAGAGACAGCTCGGGAGGGTTCAGCCTAAAAGGTCGTGACATTTTGCGACACAACAAATCCACACAAATAAGGGTTACCTGTGATGATGCTCACAAAGAATTTTATCTCAACGCTGGTAAAAAACCCTGCTTCACTTTCAGTTTGAGCTTTGGGGATCATTGGTTTTGCTTAATGCATCAATTAAACCCAAAGCCAGTCAGATTTTACAAAAAGGAAGTCTGGTGACCTTCCAAAAAGTCGCCAAGACAACTTTATACCATGGCCTCTTTCGACTCTGGCTGGGAGCCTATAGTCTGTGATTAAAAAGCCTTTAAACATGATCGACAAAATGAATGACGACTTCTGTTTCTGCTAGTGGACACAGTACAGGTACGAAAAAGCACTCTAATGTGTCTGTATTAGAATAAATCATCTAATTTACGATTGGCCAATCCATCTGCACAAAGACATTTAACAATCACGCCAATCAACTCTGGGAATATCTGCCAAAAAGGACACCTCCATCAGTCGAGTGAGCCAGTCCTAAGAGCAGTCGTTGCTAAGCCTGCCAACCCCAAAAGCCAAAAAGTGAATTCATAATTCAGGAGCTTTGACTTGAGCTGACTACACGACGAACCCCAGACACGACAGAGAGTCCCGTCTACTAGACGCAGGAGGGCAACAGTGGTACTGAATCTCGAACTGAGTTTGAGCTTGGATTAGTTGAGTCTGTTTGCCTCTGGGATCTTTTTGTTGACACAAGGGCTCATTCATTGTCAGCTGAACTATGGGTTTTGTATTGAGCATTAACTGCATAATACACCCAGTCTCTCCCTGTCTGCTGGTGCCTTTTTAAAAAGTTGGTTGGCTGGCATCCTGGCTCAGAACGCCACCATCTACTTTTCTTGCTCCACACTAACGTCACTGCATCTGCCTTTAAAATATTCATGATTGGTGACCTCAAGTCCACAATCTGTTGTGTTATTATTGCTCACTTAAATGCATGACTCCGCTTAAAGTCTAGCTTCACTTTAATTGACCTTCACTGTGCACAACGATGTTTTACTTCTATAAAACTACAAAAATAGTTTCAAACTCTGGTCACAAGATTTAACACAGCATGCACACACTCACTGTTTGTGTTTGTCCGTGAATGTTAACCTCTGTAAATCCCCCAAACAGTGAATGCTCCAGTTACAGCTGCATATTGTGTCGTGTGCGCAGGCAGACACGGTGACACCGCTTCCAGCTAAACTTTGAAGTGTAGCGGGTGCAGAAAAATGTCAGACATTTTCATAACGGTGAAACAAATAAGCTGCATACCAGTTACATTATAGAAATGTTTTTCCCGTCAGAGAGAGAAAAAAAACTATTAAATCAAATCACATTTTTAAAATAAAGAAATTTCACAGCTGGTTTGGATACGTCGAGTTATGCACCTGAGTGCACAATGACATTGGTATTTTGACAGTGTGTGTTACCTGGCATCATTTGTGCAAGATCATTGGGGTCATAACACTTTTATCATACATGAATCACACACACACACACACACACACACACACACACACACACACACACACACACACACACACACACACACACACACACACACACACACACACACACACACACACACACACACACACACACACACACACACAGAGATGGCCCTCCTCCTCCTTGAGTCGAGGGTGACGGGGTCCTGGGTACAAAGGCGGGGAGGTGGTGTTGAGCCATCAGTGAGGAGAATGAAAGTGTGGTTGTCATGGGAGCCAATACATCCTGCACAGCCTCCAGCTTTAGTGGAACGGTGTCATTTCACTGACAAAATGACACTATTCCACTGAAATAGTGCCACTTCTAAAGTAATGGGCTTCCTTCCATAGCTGACTAACAAACGGTCATTTCCCTCTGTCTGTCGTTTGCTTGTTTAAAGCAGTGATTCATAACCTTCTATATATTTACACCATCCCTCCATCTCCACCTCCACCCACATATATGAACACTCACGTGCACAGTATGTGTCTCTGTACCAAAAAACAAAAACATTTGATTTCAGTTTTAATCACTAATTTCCAAGAGAAGAATTTAAGATAGTGAAAGTGCATTTTACTGTAACAGAACACGCACTGTTTGTTTTTAATATTTATATTTTTTCAGTGACATAACAAAATAAAGTGATGACAGAGAGTCAAGTGTTAGATAACAAGTAAAAAAACAGAAACTGGTTACCCACGGCTAAATAAAAGTGCAATATGTTCACATAAACAGATAAATAATAAAATAAACATTCCCAGTCTGAAAGATGAGCCATGTAAGAGTAAACACAGCAGCAGCTAATAACATTCATCAATGCCAAGTTTGACGTAGGTAAGGTAACAAGCCACGGCCAATAAAAGCGACTGTAAAATGCTCAGTAATAACCCATTATTAAAACTCACCCATCATTAATTTTTATTAGCTGCAGCTGTGTTTACCCTGATAACAGGGCTCCATCTAGAACCAGACCTAATCTTTACAATTGTTTACAAATGTATGGCTACGGGTACATCCTGTACCGTATGTTTATCCATTGAGTCAAATACAGAAGCTCAGTCAGGGGCCCCTGTGTTTAAAACTGCAAGCACCACTCAGTCATCTATATGTAATCCTGCATAACTTTAAGCCTTAATATAATGTGAACAGGTGAGTTGTATATAAATTCACCCTCAGTACAGTTGTCATGAACGGGGAAATTAGCTACAGAGACCAAAACTGTTTTTTGTACCAGGCTGTAAACATGTTTATTTCTGCTGTCTAACATGGGGACTTATGGAGACTGACTCACTTCTGGAGCCAGCCTCAAGTGGACGTTAGATGGAACTGCAGTATTTCTTTTTTGAGCGATCTTGAACATAAGATGAACCACATGTTTATTATCGTTGCTATGAAGGTCACCTGACTTCGTCCTAATTCACAGAATCCTGCGTGCGATCCTCGAAGGATTTAAAGATCGTTCTAGTTTGAAGCACAGGACTACTGCAGCGTTTTAGGATGCTAAACACTACTGGGCCATTAGTTGCATTCATCACTTTATTAGTATTGATTGGATCGGTGATGCAAATCAAAGCTAAGACAATATTCACTTAAAGTCTGCAACAAATTAGGTATCACTGTCAAGTGCTGGGGACAGGTTTTAATCCAGACAGCTAGTTTTGTCTTTTCTCTTTGTATAAACATACTTTAAAATTCTGAAAATAAAGAGTACGAATTAAAGTGTAGTGACTTCAGCATTCCTGCAGTTAATAAAAAGGAAAATATAAAATTCACAAACGTTATTTTTAGATCCAACCTGACGCTGCATGAATCCAGAGCGCTTCAGAAAAAAACACTTCAGCACATCGGAATAAATCACGACTTTATATTCACAAACATGAAAAGGGACAGGCCACAAAAGAGCCAGACGCTACCTCGCTGCCAGACTCCATTTTCCAAACAATGGCGAGTAATTTGGTCGGCACTTGAGGACAGAGAACAAGCGACAAATGGAGAGAAGCGTTTTCCGCTCCTCATCTCGGAAATATTACCCTCTCTGCACTGAAGCTATCCAACTAAAAATAACCCACGAAAGAGATTTAAAGACACAATCTGCACACGGGATTATGAAGCATAAGCTGTATGTATGATACTGATGTGTGTGTGTGTACAGTATATAGATGTAAGGGCTTCAAGAAAAACGTGATGCAAAATAATCAGATTTTAAAGTCAAAGAATATTTTCCTCTGAGGCTTTACGATCTGTACAGGGAGTGACACCCTCTGTCCTTCGAGTGAGGAAAGACTTGCCCACAAAAAACCTTTAACAGGGAAAAATAATCAGTATAATCAGTGCATCTATTCAAGATAAGATTTCTGGCATATGCATCGAGTTTCTATTCTTTGCATCCGTTTAAAAAGGAACACGTGTTCCATTGATGCAAGTGACTGAATCGAGAAATCCTCACAAAAAGCATCGTATAGAAGAAGTTCATATAATGACGGAGCTGTAGGAAGGAAGCGAGAATCTATAGTGGGAGTGCTGTCTGGATACTGAGAGGAAAATCAGCCTCATAATTGTCATTACAGCTAAAGTACTTATGTGGAAATGTGAAAGGTGCACGCATGATTAAAGTCCAGGAGCTCTCATGAAATATGAAATATGAACTGTAACTAAAAATCACATCCACTTAAAGCATCTTCAGGGCTGATAAAGTGTACTACTAATGTTTAATTTTGACAGCAAAGTCATTAAATGAATAATTCAGGACACACACACACGGTACTTACAGCAAATATATTGTGATAAAGTGTGATCCAGTTTCACCAGAATCACTGGATAAAGTTATAAAGTTGTGTTTTTGTACAGTAATCATCAACATTCATCAATCATCATTTTATTAGAAAGTTAGTTTTTCTTTAAGAGTGCAGGATGAGTCATCAACAACTCAAAAATCACCTTCTGTCCGTGTTGGTCCAGATACTGCTGTGTGTGTGCAGACGTGATAAAAATACTTAATTATGATTTCATGGGACTTTCACTTCCATCATCCACCCTCATGTGTTTTCACGTCCGTTGCTAAATTAGACCGTGTGGGTGCGTGCAGACTCCGAGAGCTCCCTCACTTTCCAATTAGGGTTTGTCGGATCAATTAAATTGACTGGCTGCCAACTCAGCCACGAGTTTCAAGTCGATGCAGAACATTGTTAAAAAAAAGAAAAGAAAGGTGAATACCTCGGCCTGCTTCCTCTCCCAGTGACAGACTGAGTATCTGAATAAGACACTCTACACTCTATTTAACAGTCCCAGTAAGTCATGACAAGTGCGACAGTGAGTCAGCATCCACAAAATCATGACCCTGAATCCGAGGCAGCTGAAATTCATGACAGGAAAGAAAAAAAAGCTCTTTCATTTTATGATGTACCGAGCCGTTCTTGTCAAGATGTCAATGACAAACACATTCTGCTCATGCCATCGTGAAAGCACAGCCCTGTCCTGCAAGTAAAGAGACTATCAGCCAAAACACGTCAAGTATGAGCTGAAGCAAACACAAACAGAAGGAAAAGTGTCTGGTCACATAATGTCTCGTATCGCCCGTCCTTAAACGAGTCTAGAGAAACTTTCTAGGTCTTGCCAGCCACAGTAATCGACATGCATGCTTGTGCTTCTCAGTCTCTCTGGATTAAGACATTTGTACAGCTTTAAATAAGTATACAGGAATATCTTTACTCTGATTTACAGACAAATCAACTAAACAACGTAATGATTTGTTAAAGTACAGCATTAATGGTTAGTCTAATCAGTTTTTACATAAATGCATTAATTGGCCCAAATTGCCACTTCTGGAATAAAGAAAAAGGTGAAACGCAATTTTACGTTCCCATGAGTTTCCTCCATGCGGTGCCTGAGCTCACGCTGAGGTGGTTCGGGTCCGGTGCTGATTAAGATGCTGCCTCCTCTGCAGGTGTCCTGGGTGCATCTAACTGGGAAGAGACTCTGGGGCAGATCCAAAACTTACTGAGCTCAGAATTGGACTTGTACAGATTGTGAAGCCCTCCGAGGCAAAAGTACTTTGTGACTTTGGGCTATATAAATAAAATGGATTTGAAATGCCTCTGGATGTCCTGGGAGGAGCTGGAATGCATCGCTGGGTATAAGGACTCTAGAAACAGCTACAACTGAGGGAAATGCACCATAGTTACGCCGTATCCTGGTAGTTAAGATAAAGTGTAACTGCATGTGCACTGCTGTCCTCAGACCTAATGTCACCAAGGACAAAGGTAGGGGATCGAATGCTGTAAACCAATGGCAACGGGAAAGTCAACTCTGGTTGTCAAGATGGTCAGCGATCCATATTTGTCTTGTGTAGAAAAACTTCAGTTTTCTATTTTAAATGCCAGTGTGACCATTCATACGTAAACCTCAGTGCCCTCAGGTCTCACGTCCAAGTACCTGCTAACATCTGAAACCATCACATGAGACAGACCCAGGATAAAATCCTGTCTTCAGCTCGAGACTCTTTGTCAGTCCTGTTTACTGTTCCACCTTGTAAGTCATATCTGTTTGACCAGGCGCATGTAAACCTCGTCCCCCTCAGCTTTTAAATCATCATCTGTCTCAGCAACAGTTTGAACAAAAGGACAAAAGACGTCACTTTCGCAGAACAAGGACTGTTCCTGGTGTCAGGGTAGCACATATTCACACTGTGCAGGCATACAGCATGTGTCATAAGGATTCATTTATTAGTGCTGAGAAAATACTGCTCAGCTTTTTACTTCATATTACCTCTATCAAGAATATAGAAAAACACATTCATCTACACGTAAGTGTTGTTTTACTGCAGCAGACACAGTGAGATCATGAATCATTTCAGAAGAAAAAGAGAGACAAACAAGTACATGAAAGGTAAAAGCGAACACAGATCTCATCCCAGGCAGGACCGTCACAAACTATACAAACATCAAACCAGTAGGAAAAGTAATCCATTACATCTGCAGCTTACACTTGTCAAACAGGTACTTTGATTAACGAGCTGTAGCAAAATAAAGTGCTTCAGTGGAAGATAAGAGCAGGACAGATTGAGAAAGATTAAAATATAAATAAACCACATTCCTCATCGATCTCTCACAGAAAACATGCAAATGCTTCAGTTCCTCTTTAAACAGTAAGCTGCAGTGTTAGTCATCGCTGTGCAGGTTTCACCAAATGAGGGCAAATTCAGACATTACCTACAATAAACAAAGTTTCTGCATCTTCACTAAACTTAAATAATTGTCCTTAAAGTAGAACAGAGTGAAAATACAGGTTGTTTGATAATTAATCTCAGATATGATCCGCCGAAGCGTGAAGTTACTTGTTAGAGAACCAGATTCTCTTCAACTGACAAAGATCTTCAGCGCTGGAGCTCGATGTCCTAATAAACACGTCTGCGTAAACTCAACAAAAGGAGCTCTCGCATTCGTCTTATTGGGCTTTGTGGGTTTCATATTACACACAGAGACGAGGGTCACGGTGAACTTTGAAGAAAATATCAAATGTGCTTTCCAGCTGCCGCCTTGTCAGGGGGTGGAAAAAAAAAAAAAACCTAATCTATGTTGTTGTTGTTCCAGCCTCCATTCACCTGTCGAGTGAAAAATAATTCTCATCACTTCTGTCAGGATGAAATGGACGACGGGCAGAGCAGAAACTGAAGAAGTGAGTCCGATTATAAAACATAAAGCCCGCACTCAGCGTTCAACACAATTCATCACTTCTTCAGAGTGTGAGTAACGGATGAATAGAGTGCAGGAATGAAGCATGCATGCAAACAGGGTTTGATTTGAGGGGGTCAGCTGCAATCCTGTAAATCTGAATGTAATCCTGTAAATCTGAATGTAATCCTGTAAATGTAATGTAATCCTGTAAATGTGATGTAATCCTGTAAATGTAATGTAATCCTGTAAATGTGATGTAATCCTGTAAATGTGATGTAATCCTGTAAATCTGAATGTAATCCTGTAAATGTAATGTAATCCTGTAAATCTGAATGTAATCCTGTAAATGTAATGTAATCCTGGGTGCACAGTTCACCTGGATTCTGGAGGCATACCTGAACATATTCTGGATTTGTAAAGACTAAAGAAAGAGCATTGGTGAAAGCAGATAGTGATTTAAGTCTGATTTACAGAGTTTCCTGATGGACAGTGAAGTAAACTGCTGCAAACTGTAGCTGCTGTCAGCTCATATTAGCTCAGTGTGTTAGCTGGGCTGCTTAGATTGTGAACCAGGAGAGTATTGGTGTTCGGACTACAGGTTTTCAGGCCCGGGTTGTCGGGGAATGCTGGACTGAGCGAGCTGGGCTGTTGGACTAGTCAAGTGATATTAGCTGCTGCTGTGTTGTTGACCTTGGTTGCAAACAGTTTTATGACACTTTGCAACTGGAGGCAGTAAATAGCAAAAGTAATAATTTCTACATCCTGTTGCTTTTAAATCAGGTACAAGGTGACTTGGTCTCATGATGCGGCGCCAGAGCAGAAAATACTCATGGGTTATTTTATGTTCTTCTCTTTGAGTCTATTATCTGCAGCACCTCCACCTCAGCCCTCCTTTCATCTGGCTCCATCCCAATTTAAAACCCCCACCCTGCGACCAAACTAAGAGCTGAACCTTTTTAAAAACTTTGCTTGAAACTTCTGAACAAGACCTCTAGATCCGTCTCTGTTTTGTACAACCAAGCCTCTCTCCCAGCAGCACCACTTTGCAAAAAACACCCACCAGGTAAAAACTAGCCGGCACATAGATTTATCCTGTTGGATTGCTTTTTTGCTAAAGGGCATTTCACATAATGGTGCATTCTACCTGGACCTGCAATGGTGAGAGATAGCAAGAGGAAAACAGCCTTTAAAACTTATGAAGGTCACCCTGATTTCCAGAAGAGCCGCTGCTGAGGCTCCTGGACGTGTTTCAACCCTTTGCCAACAACACAGGAGCACATTCAATCATAGAAGTTAACAGTAAGTTTGTCTGATTGGTCCAAGCTGGACTGACATCATGCAAACTATTTAAGTTATTAACAACATAAATATAACCGATTGGGAACAACTTTCGGGAGCCACCCATGTCTTAAACTGCCCTTTTCAATCTTGTGGCAGGTGATTGAAGGATACATGTGGAGAGACCTCAGGCAAGATCCCAAAAACTCATTCAGACGAAGAGGTTTTGTAAAATTGGGACACAGTGTGATGGACATGCACGTTAACTCTCCACGGGGGACGACAGATCGCACACACACACCTGCTGGTAGAAAGACGCAGAGGGCAAACAGATGGAAAGCAAACTGATGAGATGCAGGTTTGAGGTGAGCACAAACACATTTTTATTCCAACAGTTGAGTTGACAGCATGTCATGTGATGCAAAGTTCATTATTCAGAGTTTGTCAGGGACGAGAAAACAAGTCAAGCATCCAGCCTCCATGAGGTTTGTGTCTGGCTTTCCAATCTATACTATACACACACACACACACTATAGTATCATTGCAATTACTTGCACAATGCAGTTGTTTGCACAACCTGGACACTTGCACATCTCACTACCTCACCATGGTGTATACTGTTGTCGTTTTCTATTTACTGTATATACTTCTCTAAATGTAAATTTGGCTTTACTTATATATATATATATATATATATATATATATATATATATATATATATATATATATATATATTATATTGGGCTGCTCCGGGACCAGGGGAAACCAATTTCGTTTCATCCCATGTTTACATGTGTTGCAATGACAAATAAAACATTCTTGTATCATGAAGCGGCCTCTGTTAACACTCTGGTTTACAGCTTGTTACAAGACTGTCCCAGGTCAAAAACACAGAACCCCAAAAGCACAAAAAGGCTTCACCAGTAAAATGTTCGAGGCAGGTAAAGTTTAAACAGCTGGGCTGAGGCATTTAAACTGGTGAGTAACGAGGGGAATGACAAACAGGTGAGTGACGAGGGTGAACAGGTGAGATACATCAAGACTGTCTGCGTCTGAAATGACAGAAGAAGTAAAACATGAACCAAATACAAGATATACATCAGTATATATATATTGGTTCTTGCCACATTATCGTAACCTCAGGAGGATTTTTGTCAGGATGCTGTAGGATTCTCGTCAGTGGTCAGACTATGGATATGTTTTATTATGAAGTGAACCAGTGGGGCCATGCATGACTCCCACCGGGATTTGCCCTTGATGATAGACCAGCCTCAGGGGAAGAGAGAAAGCTGAACAAAGAAAAGTTTTGCAGGTTTAATGGACGGATGCTTTGTGTGAGGCAGACAGAGTCAGAGAGGAAGAACAAATAAAGAACTGCAAAACCCAAAAAACAAGACGACTTATTGGATTTCAAACTTGAACAATATAAACACACAGCGCTGAAGCGAAATGCTGCAGGTAGAATATCTGTCCCTGTCCTGAAGCCACAGCTCAGCCAGCCGGGGCTTTAGAAAGCATTCAGTTTTATTACCCTTATCGATCCAAATGTAATTGCTGCTCTTACAATACTACTGTGTTATCACTCGCTCCCTCTCTCAATGATCCAAAATCAAATCAGAGGCCAACCAAAACCCTTCCTGATGTCGTACGACGATGGCACAAAATCAGGTTACGGGGCCGAGCGGGACTCGGAGAGCCATAAAGCTTCCAGGCTGCAGTGTGCAGAAATGTCAAAATGTCTAAGAGGCAGACGGGCAGACAGTGATTGGTTTTTTCCAGGTGGACACAAATCACATTCAGATATTGGCAGAGGTAGAACAGAAGCTTTCTGGAGCCATGAACTCAAAGACTTTTTCTACCTCCGGAGATTCATAATTTAGTTTTCCACTCCATTATTTAGTTCAGTGTTTGTTTCTGTTTGTTTAACCGCTCTGTGATTAATGCATCTGTCTGCCCATTAGACTTTTAAACTGACCTTTATACTGAGGACATTCTCAAATACTTTTACGTGAGTAAAAATTTTCCATCACTCACTGAGAAAGAGCAAACATCTGATTAAAAAGAGGGAGTGACATGAGACAGAGAAGGACTGACAATGTGCAGACGGAGTTTTCCCAGAGCCAAACATATCGATTCAGCTCAACAGTTTAAAAAAATAGAAAACAAAAAATAATTGAAGATCCTGTGAGGACAGAATGGAGTTAAAACTTTGTCAGGCAAGCTGGGTGACTGTGCAAAATATCCTCGTCAATCTTCTTCTTGTAGCAAAGTTTTCCTCCTCTTCATTTCCTCATTTCTTCCTGAGCTTGACAAGCACCCGGAGGTCTTCTGAGTGTGATTGCATGGACAGAGAGAAGATGCACAGAATGTTGAACAGACATAAAAAGCATTAAAAGGCAATGCAAGGCAAGACACTAACAGAATGAAATGAAAAACGAATGAGAAGGTTAATGCACATGGAAGGGCAGAAAGACAGAGGATGAAGTGCTACAACAATGAAGAAAGTCCAAAGAGTGAAGGGAAGGAATAAATCCAATTACATAGAGGTCTATTAGGAAGGCCCCCTGACAGAGGTGGAGATGTGAGGAAACGGGAGGAGAGGATGATAACAGCCAGACAAACAAATGAATCCCCATGTTTTATCTCCCTCTCCCTCGTTACTGTCTGGGTTTGTAGCCAGCAGCACTCTGACCTGTCAGTCTTTTCACCGCTAATGATGACACTGCACGAGATCACTGCCCGCTGAGTACAAAGGTCGAACGTTCAGAGAGAGAAAGAGCTCAGCCGGGCTGAGACGCTGCAAACTGCAAAAAAAATTTAAGTTCCTGTGAAACAGAAAGCAGAGCGCTGCTGTTCACGGCCACCATCGGACCCTGAACCAAAGCCGGTTTGAATCCTGGCATCCAGGGCTGAGTCAGGTGCGTTAGCCACACAGCTGCTCGAGCTAATTTAGTAATGTTCTCATCAGGAAAGTCTCTACGAGCGCACAAGATCTCGCAAATTCACACATCGAGTGACGGAGAATAGAGAGACAGTGGGGTAACTAAAGAGTCCTGGACGTGGTTACAGTCAGAGGTGGCACTAAAAATAGAAAGCAGCGCATTAAGCATGAGCAGTAGGACTGAGGGAATGTTAATAACTTCTTTTCACCTCAGAATCACTGTCCACCATGTTGAATGTGTGGCTTTATGTAAATTTATTTTTTTATTTCTTCCAAACCTTTATATGTCTCAGCTTTACATCTGGAACATGGTTTTATATTAGATATGAGAGGCATCCCTGTCTCTTGTTTCCATAATTACGTTGTTGCTGCAGTTTATTCAGTGACACTAGAGGACATGAGCGCTGGGAGGCACCCGGCTGAGCGCAGCCTCCCCTGAGACCTGAGCTCCATCAGATACCAGACAGAGACAAACGCAAACAGATATTTAATCCCAATTCAAGGAAATATGAGGAGTTTAAATCCTTATTGCCCTGTAGTAAGGTTTATTGCAAAGCAATGCATAAAAAACTAATGCAATAAAAACTCAAGACAATAAAATGTCCTTTAAAACATAAAATGCAGAACTAAACTATAAGTATACAGACGACCAAGGAGCAGTTCATGGCACTTCCTTTATGTTTCTCTGATAAATTCAGCATGATGTAAATGTCGATGAATTCATGTAATGATTTTAAAATGATATACAGTACATTAGAAAACATTTGAAGCCAGTTCAGTTTTAAAAACAAAAGGTTCAACTGCTGCCTTACACATGCCAGGTATGTGAATAAGTTCTGAAAATGAAAAACCAATTCATCACTGACGATGAGAAAAGAAGTTCAACAAACAGAAGAATCAAGCTGATGTACAGCTGGTAGTCAATGCAGAGATGTATAGTAACGAAGTGGAACTACTTAAGTACTAAAATGCAGTATCTGTACTTTTTTGGAGTACTTTTTTCCCCCCAACTTCCACTTTTACTGCACTACATATTTTTGATGAATTTAATACTTTTACTCGGATACATTTTTCATGTGCTGAATCGTTACTCGTTACTATTGTAGCGTGCCTAACCTGCTGCCCCGCCCCCTCGCTCTGCATTCATTCAGACGCATTCACAGACCATGGGAAATCACAGAACTCTACCATGAACATTGTAACACTGTAACATTAGAAGTTGTACCTTAATAAATAATATATTGAGTAGCAATTTTTTTTACATACTTCTACTTGCAATACTTAAGTACAAAACATTTTGAATACTTTAGTACTTTTACTTAAGTATGGTGTTTAAAGAACACTTCAACTTCTACTCAAGTCAGTTTTTTGATATAGCACTTGTACTTCTACTCCACTCCTTTACTGCAGTACTTTATACATCTCTGAGTAAATGTTACTAAACAAATGATAGGGGCTGATTTTCATCTCGACTTTCATTGTTGCACATTGTTTTCATTGTGTTATAATTATAAAAATATATAAATATTTACATTATTAATATAAATAAAATAATAGATTCCAATAAATTCCTGCAGACTTGTCTTCATTGTTTGATCGGTGGATAATGTTAATGACACTAAACACGTTTAATGTGAAACATCTGCAGGAAACTCTGTTAGGAAATTGGATTAACCTTCAGCCCGGAGCTATTTATACCAAGTACATGTTCCTGTTAAAATGTCAGCTCACAGATCACCTCAGGTTTGGTAACATTAAAGCTCGGGACGCAAAACATTAATTATGTCGGCTCATCATATGCTGACTGAAACTTTTTCTCTGTGTATGAATAGAATTTATTTTTAATTTTCATGAAGCTCCTGAGAACCCTCATGTTCCGGTCTGTGACTCAGCTCTGCTCCACTGACCTCTGAAAGCTTTGCAGGCATTAAAGTGGACTGTATAATTTCTTCCTCCACACAAACACACATTAATAGACACGACACACACATGCACACACTGCACTCTTGTTTCTTGGAGTAAATTGGCCTCTTCAGGCTCCTCTTATTCTCTCCAGCTCGCTCCCTCATACACACAGGTAGACTGTAATAATCATTTCTAGTTGCCTCACAGATGCTTGACATACATACGAGAAGTATGGAAACAAATACGACAGGATGTGTCACATTCTCATGCTTCCATCTCTTTGCTGCTGTGGATCATAACAGGGTTTTAGTCAGGGGTGATAGAAATCCAATAGAGCAGGGCTTCTAATTCAGGAAATATTGATTTCTATTATCCGTTATGTCTGGAAGAGATGCTGCTTGACTGCAGTGATTGCAAAGCACAATGAAAATATCGCACTGAATGACAGGGTGTATAATGATCTGCTGTTAGCCCTGCTGCCAGGCGACATTATACATCACACATTATTAACTGTCCCACCTGTTTTTTGTGACAGCCTACAAAAAGGTTACTGTAAGCGATGGGAGAAAAATCAAATGAGATTTCACAGATTTTAAAAATCGTGTTGTGAAAAAGTGTTTATAGACAGAAATGTCATGGTTGCACAGGTTGACCCAGGATGCAGGCTCGGACAACGGTTAGAGAGCGAATAGGATTTATTGAGGTGAGGGAAGAGAGGGCCCGATACGAGGTGGAGGAAATGGCTGAGGTGAAGCAGTGGTGGGAATGGATGGAGGAGGCACGGAGTCTGGACTGTCTGAAGGTGGTGGATGGAGAGCAGGCAAGCAGGAGGCAGGAGATGAAGATGGTGGTGGACCTGAGCACAAGAGAGTGGCAGTTAGAGTTTCAGGGAAAACAACGAGGAGTCGAAGAAAAGGAAGTTGAAGACGGTCTGAACGTGCTCTACCAGGGTTTATATGCAGGTGGAGTGATGAGCTGATGAAAGGCAGGTGAGGTGAGGAACTGCAGGTGTGCTTCATTAGATGATGATCCAGGAGGCCCAGGGAAATGTGCCACGCCCACAACACACAGACAAGTAAACAACACAAGGATGGGGAAACACAGAAACAACCACAGTCACGACGAGAATATTCATATTTCAGAAGCTAAAACATTTCTTCTTGGAATTAAAGTTAATTTTTTAACTTTATTTTAATATAGTGCCAGACAGGAAACCAGGCTTTATTGAATGTGTTTGGAGTAATGAGGGAATAATAATTATGGTCTTTTCTTTTTGTTCAATAACACAGAGTGCTTTTCTGTGTAGTGCAGAAAAGGCAGACAAAAAAGAGTAAGGCCAAAGAACATGAACACAAAGGTGTTTAGAGGGAAATTGGGTATATATTAATTGTGTATCATCTGCATAGAAAGTAATTTTTTCAAACAAACATATTTAACGTTCCCAGTCATTTCTTTGATGCTTTCAGTTTTTTGTTTGGACCCAAAATGCAGAGACAGAAGCCAGGAACAGTTTAAAATGAGTTTATTACCAGAATTAACACAAAGACTGGTGAAGTAAGGCGAGCAGATCAGGTGATTCACTGGAGAATGTTGGCTGAACAAAGCAAAGCACTCACAGGGGAAAAACTTGAATAGCATGAAATACAATAGAAATGTATTGCAAGGCTGCAAGTTAGAACACTGAAAACATGAAGCCAGGGCACATTACCGACTGATAATCTGCCAAGGAGTGAAGTACTGATGAGGCTTTTATAGCAGGAGTGTTTGCTGGATGAGAGATGGATGCATCAGCAAACCCAACCACCGTCTGCAACTCAAACACTGTCAGGGAGAGAACAGAAGAAGACGAGAAAGCACAAAGAAAAACCAAAAGTCATACGGACTCCAAACATCAGTGGGTGAGAATTAAGTTCTCATAATTAACAGAAACTACTTCCTGGAGTAAAAGCAAAGCAGACTGACACATAACAAGGGCATGCTAAAAGCCTGAACAAGATAAAAGCTCCTATTAAGGAGTAATTAACATTAATGTACCAAAACATGATTGCTCGGCAGAAAACAAGAAGTCAGAGAAAATGGAGTCTGTGTTACTGAAAGCCTGTGATGCATTAAAAACGTGGATCAGAGGACGGTGATGGGAGTAATGACTGAGAAACAACCAGAATAAATAAATAAAGGAGAAACTGATGGGAAAGTGGAAATAACACAATGAACGTGTCTGTGTTTGTTCTGCTTCAAGTCGATAAATTCATTCCTGACAGCCAGAGTTGGAAACAGAAAATTACAAACGATTAGAGAGATCATAAGATTATGAGATGGGAGAAGTTTTCTCATCAGAGTGACTCGTGAGAATGACTGAGTCTTTAATCCAATTTCGCTTTGAAAGGGCTATTCACAGCCAGAATTACATTTTTGCACGAAATAAAACCAGTAGATTGTTTTAATAGGCAGTAATGGTTTCGTGCAAAGACGTGTGCAGCCTTTTGGCAAGACATCCAGTTATAAACCTCCATTTTAATACAGGACATCAATTTTCTGCAGCTGTGCACTGCGAGTTCATTCAGAGAAGTAATACTGAATTTAAAAGGAGTTTAAGTCTGCCCAGGTAGATGTTTGAGTCATCACCAGGTTCCTTTTATGAAATATAAGTTAGAGAGTCACTCATTAAGGAAATACAAAAGTCTTTTGTGCAGCACATTTCATACAATAGGTGAAGTGCGTTAAAGCGTTTTAAAAGAATGAACAGCAAGGAGAACACCGAGGAGTTCGAATAGAAGTGGAATAATTATGTAGTTCAGATTCAGGACATAAAGGTTTAAGCGTTTCTGCTAAATGGACTGTACTTTATATATATATATATATATATATATATATATATATATATATATATATATATATATATACACACACACCACTCAAAGCGCTCTACACTACATATCTCATTCACACACTGATGGCATTGGCTACCATGCAAGGCTCATCAGTTTGAGGACCTAACCATTCACACACCGATGGCACAGCTTCGTCATTGTTGAGCATCAGTGACAGTCATAGATGAGTTTTGTCCTGTGCTGTTGAGAAATTTATAGACAAGCAAACTTTAAGAAACAGATGATCTGATGTCAGAGTTCTGGTGAGACCTGAGAAGTGAACGGGCACGGCTCTGTGACGTCGCATCAGCGACACAGTTTTGCCCTCCAGACTTTGTTTACTTGCTCAGAATCCATAATTCCTCGGTTTCTATCTTTCCACCAGACGCTACGTAGAACTACATTCTCTGTTCTTTCTCTGTGTCGTATATTCAGTGGTGATGCAGTTGAAGATGTTTAAAGAGAAACTCCGCTGACACTGTCTTATTAGCATAACAAGTTTATTACAAGTTCAGCATCGTAACAAGTAAAACATTACTTGGAAAGCTCCTGGCCGAATGATGAGAGACTCTCTCGACCTATGCAGGACAAACGCTTATATAGGTAGTTTTAGTTTTCATACCTATGGCCTGACTCCTGATCAATCCATCGAAAAAGTCTTTGTTCTAACTAAACATCCAGCAGTGACACCGACCGGTTCTGTCACGACACTTGTTCAGCTCCTCTTCTTTCCAGGTTACTGTTACAAACGCCAACACTAAGAAAGACACACTTCTCCGAATCAATCACAGTCACGCTACAACTGCCGCCCCACCACCTCCATCTTCTTCTCCTTCGTTCTTTACCTCCCCTCTCTTCCTTTGTCACTCCTAACCTTTTGTGTTCATTCTTCCATTTATTTTCACACCTCTTTCTTTTGTGTTTGTGTGTTTATCTCCTGCTCCATGCAGGCTGCCTCATTCAGACATGAAAGGATGCTGATGATGACGGTAATTAGGAGAACAGGCTGGCCTTTCTTTCCAGTTTTTGGTTCGATGCACAAACTTCTAGACCGGTGTGTGTGTGTGTGTGTGTGTGTGTGTGTGTGTGTGTGTGTGTGTGTGTGTGTGTGTGTGTGTGTGTGTGTGTGTGTGTGTGTGTTTCTGACCCACTCTGTTATAAAATCCAAAGAAGCAAACCGCAGCCACAGAGGGGTTCTGACCTGAGACTGCATTGATTGATGTCATGGAGCAAATTTAAAACCAGGACTCTGGGATTTGTCACTTCATCTTGCAGCCTTTGATTCCTTCCTCAGAGAACCGTCATCACTGCACTGTCCGTCCAATTTTAGGCTCCTGCTGTTTTTTTTTTTGCTGCAGGGCCAAATAGGTGTGAACTGAAGTTCACCAATTACTGCGAAAAAGAAAACAGGAAATATGGAGCTGGGGTACAAAGCTTATTAAGTCGCAGACTCCGGCTGGCTGGTCCTTCGTCCTCAGTGGATTCAATCCAAACGACATTAGACTGATTAGACTGACTCGCAGTGAAGCCGAGCCGAGCCGAGCCAGTGTGTCCACACGTTGTTAACAAAGGTGCAAACTTGAGCCTGATTTCTCTTCTCGTGCCCTTTTCCCAGCACACACTTAAACATTTCACAGCAGGTGTAAATGACATAATTAGTGATGGCTCAGTGTCACACTGCCTGATTGGAAATAAAACATTATCAGTATTATTAGTTAAAACCTGCATTTTGTCCGCAGTGAAACTGTCAGGCCGGGACTGAAATGAGGACTCAGATGCAGAGTTAGGCAGACAGTTGTTTTATTCAGGACGAGAAATATCCTCGGCTGAGTGAGCCTATGAAAAGGGCCTAAACTAGAGGAAACAAATCACTCCAAGGAGGAAAAAACAAAATCAAAATCACTCTCAACGAGGAACAAAAAGGCTATGAAACATTAACCTAAGACGCTCAAAAACGAGGCTGAAAACACACTTGGCTAGATACAAAGAAACAAAAGGCTAGACTAGGAAATACAACAAAAAATTACTCATTCGAGGAAGAAAACAAAAGAACACTAGAGCTAAGAAGCTGTGACTATGGACTATGGAGAAAGGGCTTTGGTGCACGCTATGAAAGACGAAACACTTTGGCACGGGACAAAGGGAGACGCAGACAATATATACACAGGGTGATGGGGAACAGGTGGAGACAATCAGACCGGTGACCAGTGATGCCAGTAACGCGCTAAAACAGCAGGCACTTCGGCTACATGTTGACATAATTTATATTGTCCTAGATCTATCTATCTATCTATCTATCTATCTATCTATCTATCTATCTATCTATCTATCTATCTATCTATCTATCTATCTATCTATCTATCTATCTATCTATCTATCTATCTATCTATCTATCTATCTATCTTATTTTTTATTATATAAAAAATTGTAGGTGAAAGCCTTTTTCAGGAAGTAGTTTTCGAATGTCCCTGTCAGCTTTGTTTGTTCCAGATGTTTTTGACATTTTGTTGTTTTTGATGTCAATAAAAGTGAGTATTGGCATAACTGGTAGTCATTTTTATGTTGAGGGGGTGGGGGATCAGCCTCTGCTGTAAGTAGGGTGGCCAGATGTCCATCTTTTAGGCCGGACCGTCTATCTTGTCAATGTCTTGCCCAGCCTCAGGGGCAGCATCAAGCCAGACATCTAATTCAGTAAAATGCAGGAATTTGCATCTAAAGGTGACAAAATGTATCTGCTAGGCCTATATGCTGCAAGTAACTAAAAGTAATCTAACTTAGTTTCTTTCAAAATCAAGTAGTCAGTAACGTAACTAAGTTACTTTTTCGAGCAGTAGTCAGTAGTCAGTAGTCAGATTACTGTTTCAAAGTAACTGTGGCATCACTGCCGGTGACACATGAGGAAGGACAAGTGACCTGAAACGAGAGGAGAGTTATCTTTCAAAATAAAACAGGAAATGACAAGACATAACAAAAACCCAGCTTGACCTCACCGCGGTGTGACAGAAACAGGTCTGATTTAAAACCGCCAGTTTTATAAACTGAATATATTGCAAAGGAATGTTTAAGTATTTAGACCATTAACAATTTTTTTGTATACTCAACACTCTATTGTACACGCCAAAGTGCCAGACTGGCATTATGCTTACTGACTATTTCAGCTGGCTAGACTAAACCAGTCAGAGCTTTGTAGGCAGGTTTAAATGTCAGGTCTGTGAGATTTAAAGAATATGGCAGAAATATCCCCTGAAAAGAAGAAGAAGAAGAAGAAGAAGAACTCTTATGTACACACACATACAAGGGTCCCCTTCAATGAAATCTCTGTTTCTACAGTAGCCCAGAACAGACAAACTCAACACTGGTTCTAGTTAGGGCGTAGAAGACACCTTGGGTAACCAACAGATCCAACCTCTGAAGACCAGCGACCTCAGGTAGAACCTGTGGAGGGGCAGGAAGTCGATGATGGTTGCCAAGTGTGAATGTTTCTGAGGTCTGACACGGGACTCACACAGGAGGCGTGACGGCGGCGCGTCGGCTGCACCGCGTTTTAGCTGCGTCCTTTGCCCATCGTCAACTCACAGATCACCTGGTGCCACCGGTCATGACGTAACGTTGATGTGAAGTTGTAAAAAGCGACATGAACTGCGTATTGTGTTTTATTTTGAAAGAGAGCGGAAGTTTATTACGTTGATTCTGTGTCGGGTTTCCTGTCTGGTGCACAGTGCTCTGTTGAAATTTACAAGGTTTAGCAGCGGCTCGCGTCAAAAAGACGCTTCTGAGACGCTGCTGAGACGCTTGGTGACCGTGGCGCGGCCGTAACGCCTCCGGTGTGAGTGGGCCTTGAGCTGGCATTCGCTGATACCTGCACAAATTATACTCACAGGGTATTTCTGATTCATCACGCAGCAATGTCCAGCTAATGAAGTAAATGATAAGATGTCAAACTACAGGAGTGAATTTAAATCCAGCAACTACTGTTACACCGTTAGATGCCACTAAATCCTAATGTATATCCTGGATCGTCCTCTGAAGCACAGCCAGTTACTGATCCATGAGAAACTGTGACAGAAACATGGAGACAAGTGTGGACAGAAGTGAGACTTTTGGAAGTAACTCACACTGGAGTCAGTATGAAGCCTAAAAATAACAGGAAGTCAGGATGTGTCACTCACTGCTGATTAATTAGAGCAAAACAAAAAGGTCAGCTGAGCTTTCATGATCCCGTCTGATCACACTGCATGCTGAAATAATGTTTCATTCTTCAAATCCAGCTTCTTGATGCCACAATAATTTAAATATTACAAAGTACACAATGTGTATCATGCATTATATGTTATATCACCCATTTACTTTGCTCCCAGTCCTTCAGTTCAGAGCTTCATGAGGGACACGACACTGTTAAAGACCAACAATCTTGTGTTTTTGACACGACGCGCTCGCACAGAGGCGAAGACGTCCGATGGGTCGGTGTTTATCTTTCCTGCAAACTGTGAACGGTGAAGCAGCAGGATGCAGCCAGGCCAGACACACAGCGACCTGCAGATAACTCATTTATCTCTGAAGAGCCCATTTCTCCATGTGGCTGCAGAGAATTAGCGTCAGAATGGGATTATCTGGACATGTTTGGACGTTTCTTTTATTGGTCTGACTCTGGGTCAGATGCACACGAGGATGGAGGATCCTTCCTTTTATTATCTGAGACATGTTGGCCTATGGACACAAAGAAACTATAATATAAATACTTATGTGCCATCTAAATGTAAATAGTCTTCATTTAAATAACAATAATGATGTGACAAATTCATTCACTTCTTCTTACACACACACACAGCCACTTTCTTCCCTCTTCCTCGAGGACAGCTGGACCTGCGGTAGTGAAATTAGCCCAGTGTCATTAGTCAGGTTACCAGGCAACGGGAGCGATGAAGCTAATCACCCTGACAGGCAGGACGTGGAGGAGGTGGCGAAGAATCGGAGGGGAAAAAAACGAATATGAAATATGAAGGAGCGGAGACCCTGATGAGGATTAATCATCATTCTATGCACGTATTTAACAAACACTGCCGACTGTGGACAACTACACAAAGAAACATCCATCAGAGCAAAGCGTTAACTTATTTCTACTCAAAACATTTTGAGTAATTCATGCCATAAAAAACAAAACAAATTATTAACGTGTCGTTTCTCTGCAGCCTCAAACTTTCTCAGAAATCAGAAGCAGGTTTATTGCCACATAGAAGAAATTTGTCCTGGTGTTTTGATGCTTAACAAACATGAAGTAAAAATATAATGGAGGTAAAATGAAGTATGAGAAGAGCTCAGACACAGTGCACAGTGACAGTCAGTGTCAGAGACGACCCCGGGCCTGTTCTAGTGGCGTGACGTTTGGGTCCTGAAGGGCGACAGCTTCCTGCCGCAGGGTCTGAACCTGCACGCCACAGACTGAACCTGCACGCCACAGTCTGAACCTGCACGCCACAGTCTGAACCTGCACGCCACAGTCTGAACCTGCACGCCACAGACTGAACCTGCACGCCACAGTCTGAACCTGCACGCCACAGTCTGAACCTGCACGCCACAGTCTGAACCTGCACGCCACAGTCTGAACCTGCACGCCACAGTCTGAACCTGCACGCCACAGACTGAACCTGCACGCCACAGTCTGAACCTGCACGCCACAGTCTGAACCTGCACGCCACAGACTGAACCTGCACGCCGCAGTCTGAACCTGCACACCGCAGACTGAACCTGCACGCCACAGTCTGAACCTGCACGCCACAGTCTGAACCTGCACGCCACAGTCTGAACCTGCACGCCACAGACTGAACCTGCACGCCACAGACTGAACCTGCACGCCACAGACTGAACCTACACGCCACAGTCTGAACCTGCACGCCACAGTCTGAACCTGCACGCCACAGTCTGAACCTGCACGCCACAGTCACAGTCTGAACCTGCACGCCACAGTCTGAACCTGCACGCCACAGTCACAGTCTGAACCTGCACGCCACAGTCTGAACCTGCACGCCACAGTCTGAACCTGCACGCCACAGTCTGAACCTGCACGCCACAGACTGAACCTGCACGCCACAGTCTGAACCTGCACACCGCAGACTGAACCTGCACGCCACAGTCTGAACCTGCACGCCACAGTCTGGACCTGCACGCCACAGTCTGAACCTGCACGCCACAGTCTGAACCTGCACGCCACAGTCTGAACCTGCACGCCACAGTCTGAACCTGCACGCCACAGTCTGGACCTGCACGCCACAGTCTGAACCTGCACGCCACAGTCTGAACCTGCACGCCACAGTCTGGACCTGCACGCCACAGTCTGAACCTGCACGCCACAGTCTGGACCTGCACGCCACAGTCTGAACCTGCACGCCACAGTCTGGACCTGCACGCCACAGTCTGAACCTGCACGCCACAGTCTGAACCTGCACGCCACAGTCTGGACCTGCACGCCACAGTCTGAACCTGCACGCCACAGTCTGGACCTGCACGCCACAGTCTGAACCTGCACGCCACAGTCTGAACCTGCACGCCACAGTCTGAACCTGCACGCCACAGACTGAACCTGCACGCCACAGACTGAACCTGCACGCCACAGACTGAACCTACACGCCACAGTCTGAACCTGCACAGTCTGAACCTGCACGCCACAGTCTGAACCTGCACGCCACAGTCACAGTCTGAACCTGCACGCCACAGTCTGAACCTGCACGCCACAGTCTGAACCTGCACGCCACAGTCTGAACCTGCACGCCACAGTCTGAACCTGCACGCCACAGTCTGAACCTGCACGCCACAGTCTGAACCTGCACGCCACAGACTGAACCTGCACGCCACAGTCTGAACCTGCACGCCACAGACTGAACCTGCACGCCACAGACTGAACCTGCACGCCACAGACTGAACCTGGAGGAGTTCAGGTCCGGAAGAGATGGAATATCGCAGCCACCTCTCACCTCCTCAGCAGACCACATGACACGCTGCAGTCTGCTCTCGTCTTAGCAGTGGCAGCCGCCTGGTACCAGACGGCGATGGAGGAGGTGAGGATGGACTCGGTGACGGAGGTGTACGACTTCCTCTGCATGTTCAACTCCCATTTGAGCTCCTGGGTGATGATGGAAAGACTACACGCTCCCTCCATGGGCCGTAATGCATTAGCAATAATATTACAGTACCAGCAGTCATCATCACTTAGACGTAAGAAGTACACTGCTGCATTAGTCAAACACTTTATCTTCATATCCGTAAATGTTTTGATGAAAGCCTTTCTTTACGTCCTCGTCAGGAGTTTGTCTTAATAACTGAGATCACACACACTCAATTAGTTTTAATTACTGCCTGCGGAGCCTGATGAAACAGTGACCCAACAGTAATGAAACAGGAACGAGCGCAGCAGGTAAAGTGAATTAATAGCACAGCCGCCTCCGTCTGCGTTCGGTCCTCCACCTCTGTCCTAATCAGTACACTGCCCTGAGACAACACCGTCTGAGTGCTAACAGAGCAAAACAGTTAATCACACAGAAGTTTAGAATTAAAAAATAATGACTTGGTTAGCCCGAGCTCCGCAGGAAAATAAATAAATCAAATCTAGACCCAGCCGGCAGGTTCCTGTCTGTAGACCTGATGCTGAGCACAGAATATAATCTAAAGTCCAGCAACGAGAGCCTTAATTGTTAATTCATTAAAACTGAAAAATCAAGCCTGAAACAAATGGGAAGTGCAGTGATGCTTAATGTGGAGAATATGTTCTCATTTTCAGTCCAATCACAGAGAGATACAGTTATATAAGCAGATATTCCAGGCCGATGACGAGGATCTCTGATTTCTTTCTCACTGAATAAAATTAGCAGCGTTCAGATCTGAGGGATGGAAACAGTCTGGAAAACCAGACTGGTCTTAAAAATCGAACCCTCACATATTATTAAAGAGCAGACAATGTCTCAATAACAATATACACCGACGCACTAAAGTGTGTGAATTCAGAGACGAGCCATGCAATCAAGAGACATATTCAGTCCAGTGAAATGAGGCGTTTCAGTTTCATCTTTTGCACCACTGATGGGAAGCACGTAAAAAACCAGACGATGGAGATTTGAGGTCTGCACTGCATATTTTCATTTCTTGAGTAATTCAAAAAGTTATTGTGTGCAACTCATTTTGCCTTTGGTGTAATCAGGAGTAGATTATGGCTGAACTTTCACTTCACAGATTAGAAGGTAGAGGAGAAATTTAACAATCTTCATCAGTTTCCTTTAAATGCATCATATCTTGATTCCCACTGGAGGATTTTCAACTTTTTTATTTTTTATTTTTTGAAACCAAGGACTTTTACACCCACCATGCTTTGAGAGGTGCCACCGTTTGTTTCAATCCGACGCTGTCGATCATTTTGTGTGAGTGGGCTTTGTCAGAGAGAGATGCTTTGTTCGGTGTGTCATTGTGGAGTAACGCTCCTCAGTCAAACCCAAGGTCTCAGCAGGAGCTGTTTCTTAGTTTAGCTCCTCGATGGATTAAAGAATAAACTGAATCCTCAGTAAATTCATTAAAGAGGTGGCAGAAACTGAATATCAGTGTGTTTTTATTTGTGTATAATCACCTGAAAATAAGAATTTGTTGGTAGTTTTGCATATTTAGACTGAAGTGTTCTCTGACAGAGAAATTAAATGTTATTTGTAGCTCTCATTTGACCCGGGCTGTGAAATCTCTCTTCAGTCACGGGATGAGGATGGAATAGAGTTTGGCAGCCTGGTTTCAGTTTGCAGCCTCATGCCTGCACTGCTGCTCAAATAAACATTGAAGTCTCATCCACATTCTTCTAAGCTGCACGTTTGTATTCCACAGAACAAACGACGCGTTACTACGCTCACGCTTCCACTGTTGACATCCTGCAATCCAGAGATTTACTGTAAACCTTCCCCTCACTGAGACTTCCAAAGCAAATACAGTGACGGGATGAAGGAAAAGATTTCTCTGTGGGATCCTGTTGTCAGATGCTTATTATAACAACTGGAGCCGGTCGGACACTGACAAAGACAAATACTTTTTATGGACATACTCGGTGCGCCGTTGCCCTTGAGGATTAGGATGCAGGCTGCAGCAGACACGCAAACATGCTGGCTGTGTCCGAAATCACTCACTCATTCCCTACTCCCTACATAGGGAAATAAATGTAGTGGACTGTATAGTGAGCTTAACAGAAGAAATGTTCGGACACTTTTCTTGTCGCCGGTAATTAAGTCATTGCTGTTGCACAATTAAAACATACCACAACAATGTCATCTCACGTAATACTTGTCCATTTATTACTGCATTTTTTATTAAATTACAGTCTTTTGATTACTGTCCTGTACGTTTTATTTTCGTGTTTTGTTTGATCAGGAGGAGAACTAGAATAGTGAGAGGGAGAGAGAAAGGAGAAGACGCACTGCTCTTCTGAGTGATACTTTAGCGCCTTTTTAATTAGAGTAGATATCATTTTCTTTAATTAATTCAATAAACCATCCTCCGTCAAACTACACCCCCTGCTGACTCCCGTATTTATGTTCCTTTCCGCGCCCAGAGAACTTCTGGCAATGCATGATGGGATATTGCTTCGGTTAGTGACCATCGGATGTTCACTACATTTCGCGGTGAATTGTGGGATACATTCAGTGCACTATATAGTGCACACTAAACATTCGGACACCACTACAAAATGGCGTGGGCACTCTATAGTGCACTACATAGTGGTTAGGGAGTGATTTCGGACACAGCCGCTGTCACCATGAGCCAGTTTGACACAGAAACATGGGAGAATAAATAAATGGGTCATCGTTGGGAGACCGCGATGACACAGGCGACGAGCTTCTTTTGTTGTAAAAATGTAATTTATGAAATAAAAACAGGCCCTGCACTGTTTGGAGTGGATGTACTGAACTGGCTGCAGCTTTCCAGGTGAGCAGCTGGACCTGCTGTGCGATGCACCGTGTCGGTGTGGCCTGACTGCTCAGCCGACCTCTCAGTGCTGTTCATCGCTCAATGCCTCCATATAATCAGCCTGGAGAATCTCTGATCACAATAGCATAGTAATGATAGTTTGTCATTCATCCTACATGTAACAATAGTCGTTGGAAGAAGTCATTACTTGCAGAGAGTCGGTGTAATGACACATCTCGCCGCTGTGGTCGAGCTGTGACCGTCTTCATTACTCGGGATGAAGATTCCCTGCAGGAGACGTGAAGCCGACAGGAGCTGCAGATCTGCTGGATTCAGCTGCTGATGGAAGTCGTGAGAGTGATATTTATTCAAAAGAGTCGAGTTATTTTTAGTCCTCTCTCCGTCACCTGACACGATTTCAACCCTTCATCTCAGCTTCGATATCTCCCAGTCTGTGTTCAGATGCAGAACATGTTCACGTCTTCACTTTAACCTGTTGATCCCTATTTCAGTCTCTGAGCAGCTGCCGTCCTCTTTTTTTATTCCATCATCTCTTTTCCATTTTTATTCTATTGAGTTCACTGTATAGGCTTAAATGTTGTGTCAACAGTTTTAGCAGCAGCGTGAAGCTAAATGAATAAAACAGTAATATAATAAAAAATAAAGATGCTAAAGCTTCTCTCACTCTGACCCTCTCGCAGCAGAAAGTAAATCTCTATTCGGCTAAATTGAGTGTGTGTGTGTGTGTGTGTGTGTGTGTGTGTGTGTGTGTGTGTGTGTGTGTGTGTGTGTGTGGTGTGTGTGTCACACCGAGCACTTAGCACCTAAAAGCTGGACCTGCCACCCGTGTGAAATATTACTACTTATCCACAGCCAGACACACAGATTACACATAATTCTTAAAGATATATGCACACACTGTTTTTGCAGAACAGGCTGTCATATGTAATCTATATCATCAGTCTGTCTATCTATCATATTCTATCTATCTATCTATCTATCTATCTATCTATCTATCTATCTATCTATCTATCTATCTATCTATCTATCTATCTATCTATCTATCTATCTATCTATCTGGTAGCTCTATCTCAAAGAACAAAATATTAACGTTATTATAATTAACCTCCTGAAATCACAGCCTTGATTTCCACATAATCAAGAAAAACCAAATCAAGATACAAAAGGCTCCACAGAATGTGCCACAGCAGCAGCAGCAGCAGCAGCAGCAGCAGCAGCAGCAGCAGCAGCAGCAGCAGCAGCAGCAGCAGCAGCAGCAGCAGCAGCAGCAGCAGCAGCAGCAGCAGCTCGGTGGTTAACTCGGTGTGGACGCTGCTTTCTCTGTGTGTTCCCTCCGTGTGGGTTTCCTCCCACGGTCAGAGTACATGCATGTTAGATGACCTGGAAGAAGTGAAGTGTCTGCATGTGGGAGTCTGAATGAGGCTGTCTATATGCGCTTTCTGTCTGACCGCCGACCTGTCGATGATGCTTCATGTCTCCACGTCTGTAAATGTGCCGAAATAAACGTCTATCCTGAACAGAACGAGTGAATTAGAAAATGGATGAATTGCTCAGGTGCGAGCACAACGCCGCTCTGTGTTTTCTTCTAAATGGACTATTGACTCGTGACACTGTGACCAGATGAGAGTGGGTGAAATTGGGGTTGTGGTCGCGAGGTTTCATAAATGACTCTCGAGTTACATGAGATGTCTGATAAATACAGTCCAGACTTTTATTGTTTCACATCAAGGCTGCATAAAAACATTGAAAACTGACTGTTGGTTCTGTCTACAGTCAGAAATAAAAAAGAAAATGTTTAAAAACTCATTTTAATCTGCCACCGCTGTGTCGTATGCACGGCTTGCCGAGCCATAATCCAAAGTCTGGCAGACGTAGCAAAGAGTAACTGAGCCTCCTCAACCCCTCAACGCCAAATCACTCCCAGTTTATCGAAATGAAGTTTCCTCAGTGAACTGCAGCAGCTTTCAAGAACCAGTCTCAGGTTGTGTACTCCTCTTCTCTGGTGTTCATAGCACTCATTGTTGAATATGAGCATCTGTTCAGACGTCGTCCTGTTATTGCTGAGCTTTCCAAGTATGATGATCTAATGGCTGTTACATCCAGGCACCCAGCAACACACAGATGTTTCCGGGAGTTTGTTTGGATGGATTTCTGCCATCGTTTAGCAACCGTATCGCCCGTTTCTTTTTCCGGTTGTTGGGTTTGTTTTCATCCGATAATCTGCAGCTGGTTTGTTCGGCCTTCACATGCAATTTGTTATTTTATTGGGCATTTAATGGGCTTTTACTGTCTTTTATGACTTTGTGTCATGTTGAGTGTTTTACTCACTGCAGGATGCTGAAGCTGTGACCGGCTCCTCCGGTGCCAACGTAAGCAAACAGCAGCCTTATCCATCATCGCTGGGCCACCTCTCGGGTTGTGTCAGGGCGTTTATGTTCTCTGGAAGTCTCCCTGCGTGCTCATGGATTAAAGAGGCGGTATTATGGGAAGCTGGACTCATCTGGTCTTGGGGGGTTTGTTTAGACACGGGAGATATATCTGCAGTGAGAGCTGCATGCAGCTCGGGCTCCTCGCCGCTTCCCAAAACTTGTGTTAACACTGCGCCATTTAAATTGGCACACCGTCCCTCAGTGTGAGATGACATCTGAAGAAAAGTCATGTAACTTTACATCAGGGGGTTTCAAACTGTGCACATGGAGGCAGAGACGTCAGATATCATCACAGCTCATCAACACGATCAGCTGGAGCTGTGACAGCGGCTTCGATGAGCTGTCACAGCTTAAAGTATTTTAAACCCGTTAGACTGATCGTGTCTTAGACTCTCGGAGGATAATATCATCTCAGATTATCCCTGAATCCGCTCAGACTAAAGACACAGCTCATAGCTGCAGGACTTGCTATTTCTTAAGTTAGAAACCGCCCCACCCCTCTTTTTTTTTTCTTTCTGTACATGGGTTAAACATTCAAAATGAAAGAATCGAAGCAAAGAACTAGCATGCATGAAGCGTGTTATGTCTGATGCACGTAGGAGATTCGTGCAACTGTTTTCACTTTCTCACTGCAGTTGTTTGAAAAGTCAAATAACTGCACAACTTGCCTGGGAATCATCACTCCTCAGTTTCCTTCAGCTGTCTGCATGTCGTGATAACGTTTCCCGCCCTGTCCGCGCTTCCTCGCGTGTTTTTCTGCAGTCGGGACGACGAGCTACAACTGAATCAACTCCTGATTGCTCTTCCTGATTGTCGCCGTCTCTCCTCCTCCTCCGAGCGATCACCAGCATTTTGTTTGGTTGTGATTTGGTTTCTTCTAGATTTGCTTCCCACGTCACATTTTGACTGCACTGCACTTCCACAGGGTGCATGAATTTTGATATTGTCTTTTAAATGCAGCTTTGAGAGGCAAAGACGAATCTATCTGGTCATTTTTCAAAATAAAACACCTTCATCAGACTCTGATAATCAATAAAATATTGTTCTAATCAGTCTGTCTGTGCGGCCTGGTAGCATATGACTCGGTGGTTGGGGACCACTGCACTACATCATTGAATATACTGATTTACATGTTTCAAAATATTTGTCTATAGTTCAGTATTGGTTTGTTTTAACTCAGTGCATAGTTACCTGTGTGTGTTGTGTTTGTTTTCATTCTTATGGAGCTGAAGTCTGGATCTTCTGCATGCGTTTCCACATTTTGTGGCTGCAGCTCAGATTTCTGCCAGCGGAACAAAATGATTTCCTCATGCAGCATTTCCGAACTTTCCAGATGTTAATGGATCAAATTCAGACAGTGAAATGAGTCATGTTGACTCTGCAGCTGTCTCAATCTCATCCAGACGTTTAAAAGCAGAACTAAATGCAAAAAATGTTTGTTTTGGTCATTTGGGAGAATTGAACATTTAAAAAAGTATTGCAGAAATGTCCCCACCTCCATGACGAGTCTGAAAACTGAACCAAAGTTATGAAATCTGAAAAAAAAAACTGAGAAAATAGAAAATGCGTGGGGTGAAGGTACACACACACACACACACACATGCACACACACACACACACACACACACACACACACACACAGTAAAGTCCATCCATCAGCTGCTGTCGTCAGGGCTTTTAAGACTGACATAAACACCTTCAGTGTCAGAACTCTGACACCTCCGACACATAAAACATCTCTCTCTTTGACCGAGCTCTTTCACACTCGTCTTTTCTCCTGCTGCAGTTCAGAAATGTTCAGCCGTAACTTTTCATTGACAGCTCGACAGACACACAGTCGATGTATTCTTAAAGGAAGCAATCAAATCAGGAAAGGCGTCCTGTGACCCTCTTTCTTTCCTGCATGCTGCTCTGAAACGTTCCCGCCCACGCTCTGAACACATTCAGGTTGGATGAAGTGGAAGCTCTAAACTGGAGGTTGTAGGTGTGAATGAATGTGCGCTCTATACTCGAGCCCACCCTGTGACCCTGAACTGTGACAGCAACAAAGCACTACAAGGCGGAACCAGTAATAATACAAAAGGTCAAAGGTCTTGTGATTCATTTAGCACCAGGAAACCAAATGTTCACACAACATTTAATATTTGTGTAAGATTACTTTAAGAGTATTTCTTTGCAGGGATGGAATGCAGTATGTTTTCATTAGTGTACACGTGTATTCATTATGTTGCAATCTGCAACTTTAAAACAAAAAACCTTGGACCTAAAACTTGTTCTGAAGATACACGAGCTTCACACGACAGTGAGGATCTGCAGCTCTGTGGAAAATTGAACGCTGCCCGTGAACGAAGCTCTCGTCTCTCTCTCGTCTCTCTCATCTCTCTCTCGTCTCTCTCATCTCTCTCTCGTCTCTCTCGTCTCTCTTGTCTCTCTCGTCTCTCTCGTCTCTCTCTCTCGTCTCTCTCGTCTCATCTTGTCTCTTCGTCTCTCATCTCTCGTCTCTCTCGTCTCTCGTTCTCTTGTCTCTCTCGTCTATCTCGTCTCTCATCTCTCGTCTCTCTCTCGTCTCTCTGCCTCTGTGTGAACAATGCCCTCGTCTCTCTCGTCTCTCTCTCGTCTCTCTCTCGTCTCTCTCTCGTCTCTCTCTCGTCTTTCTCATCTCTCTCTCTCCTCTCTTCTCTCTCTCCTCTCTACTTCTCTATATCTTCTCTCATCTCTCTCTATCTCTCTCGTCTCTCTCGTCTCTCTCTCGTCTCTCTCTCGTCTCTCTCTCGTCTCTCTCTCTAGTCTATTCTCTCTCCTCTCTCCTCTCTCTCTCTCGTTCTCTCTCTCTCGTCTCTCTCTCTCGTCTCCTCGTCTCTCTCGTTCTCTCTCGCTCTCTCTCTTCGTCTCCTCTCTCTCTATCGTCTCTCTCTCGTCTCTATCCCGTCTTCCCTCGTCTCTCCCTCGTCTCTCTCTGTCCTCTCTGTCTCTCTCTCGTCTCTATCTCGTCTCTCCTCTCTCTCTCTCGTCTCTCTCTCGTCTCTCTCTCGTCTCTCTCTCTCGTCCTCCTCTTCCTCCCTCCTCCCTCGTCTATCTCTCTCTCTTCTCGTCTCTCTTATCTCCCTTCTTCTCGTCTATCTCGTCTCTCTATCGTCTCTCTCTAGTATCTCTCTCTCGTCTCTCTTCTGTCTCTATCTCTCCTCTATTGTCTTCTCTCTCTCTCGTCTCTCTTAGCTTCTCTCTCTTCTTCTCTCGTATCTCTCTCGTCTCTCTTCCTCTCTCGTCTCCTCTCGTCTCCCTCTCGTCTTCTCTCGTTCTCTCGTCTCTCTCGCGCTCTCTGTCTCTCTCGTCTTCCTCTCTCTTCGTCTCTCGTCTCTCTCGTCTCTCTCTCGTCTCTCTCGTCTCTCTGCCTCTGTGTGAACGATGCCCTCGTCTCTTCTTCATCTATGGGAACGCTCTCCTTGACTTTTTGCCTCTTGTGTGTAATTGCAGTCTGACCTCTTTCCTGGTCATCACAGTCAAGAGGCGGCCGCGTGCACTACTCGTTTAAGCCGCACCTGGACGCTGATCGATCCTTTCTGATCCACGTTCTTGATTCATGTTTGCTCATCCTAATTTCCCATATTGTAATTTTGCTCATGTATTTTCTGTCTGTATACAAATCCTATGCTGTTGAAGGGATTCCTCTTCTGTTTATCCTCTTTAAGTTTCTGTCACGTCTGAAACAAGAAACAAATCTATCTCATTACACGTTCCATACAGAGCAGACCGTACTCTGTATATTATTATTTAGAGACCCAACAATTCCCACCATGAGCAGACGACGACTACTACTACTATTATAATAGCCTAGAGAAAGTGCTACTGAGAAAAAGACGGGATGCAGAGCTGGAGGTAGCAGAGATGAAGATGCTGAGGTTCTCTTTGGGAGGGACCAGGATGGACAGGACCAGGAATGAGTCCATCCGAGGGACAGCACACGTTCGAGGTTCTGGAGATAAAGTGAGAGAGGCCAGACTGAGATGGTTCGGACGTGTCCAGAGGAGAGATAGTGAGTATATTGGTAGAAGGATGCTGAGTTTTGAACTGCCAGACAGGAGGAGGCCTAGAGGAAGACCAGAGAGGAGGTTTATGGATGCAGTGAAAGAGGACATGAAGGAAGCTGGTGTGAGAGAAGAGGATGCAGAAGACAGGGTTAGATGGAGACAACTGATTCACTGTGGCGACCCCTGAAGGGAAAAGCCGAAAGGAGAAGAAGTAGTATTATTTGTGGTGGACGTCAAGCAGGACCACAGCTGGAGGTTGGATCTTGATGTCTCCATGTACAGCCACAAATTCCTTCACTAAAAAAAAAAAACACGAATGATCTCGGACAGTAAAAAAAAAGCTTTGATGTAAACTTGATTTATTATTTTCTCGCGTATTCTTGAATATTTCTTCAATGTGATAAAGTTGATGGAAACTTTATCACATTTGAATTTGGAGCAACATTTGAAAGGAGACAGTATACTCACACATGCTTCACGTTCACTGCTCTGTGGCTGTTATTATGTTTTCTAATTATTTATGTCCCTGTGTGTCTTTGTTCTGTATTATTGATCAGATCAGCTCCTGCTACACAGAAGCAGCTGCAGTGATTGTGACCACGTCTGATGGTTTATATTGATTTATATTCTTTTTATAAAAGTTACTGAATGCAAATGCCACGTGTGATTTTTTTCATTAATTTCAAACTCGGCTTGACATCCACATTTATCTTAAAGGCAGCTTTCACTTTCCTGCTCAGTGACAGCTACAGAAAACTAACTGGAAAAATAAAAGGCTGAGCTGCTTTATGATTTACTGTCACTGCCAGGAACAGTCCTCACAGTGGAGCGTGGTATTACTGAACACAGTTGGCCAGATCGTGAAGTTTCCTTCACTCTCAGTGTTTTTATGATTACACACATTTCTTACTTTCACCTACGAGGAACGCTCGCATGGCTCTGACCGGCTGAGTGAAGCTGCATTCAGCATGTTCGCTGATGTTTGTAGTGGTTTGTTAACAAGGAGCAAACAGTGTGCACTATCCTTTAAGTGTTTCCTACTTAGTGATTACAGTCGTGATGTGAAAGCAGCATCTCCAGCTCATTTCCAGATCAAAAATCCATGTTTTCTTGATGATTGATGATGAAAAATCAGACGTGCTGAGCTCGTACCGGAGGTGTTGTGGAAAAGAAAAGTTTCAAATTTCAAATATTGAGCTGAGGTGAGGGATCAGAGCGGTTATGACCGCTTATAGAAGGAGAGGGGGATTAAAGTGTTTACTGTAGCCAGCATGTGAAACTGACTGCCCTCTCTGTGAATCCGGATGAAAGCGATGATCCTTTTGTTTTTAATCCCCCTTTAGTGGCGAAGAGGAGAAAGAGATTAAGGTGAAGAGGAAGGTTAGAAGGACGACGCGTGCACCTGAAGGCAGCTGAGCTGAGAGCTGAGGAGGAAATGGAATGGAAATGGATTTTGCAGATCGTTATATCTGCAAAATGATTCTGCAGATTTAATTGGGATGAAATAACAGCGCAGAAGAAGCACGCGTGAACACCATGCATGTGATGATGCATAATTACAGCAGGTGCATGGAGGGATGGATGCCACAGACTCTGCTGACTCTCTGGACTTTCCTCTCCTGCAGTTAAAGTTACTGATCTGGATGGACTGACGTAAATCCAGAGCGCTGAGACGTGTCTACTCCAGCCCTCCAGACAGTGTGGACATTTGTCTTCAGTACTCGGTGGATCATCATGTGAGATATTCATGTTCTGCCCAAGGCTACTAAGTGGACCCTGAGTTGTGACTGTTGTTTTTGGTTCCCGGTGCAGTGGTTCGCACTGTTGCATCACGGTAAGAAGGTTCTCGGGCCTCTGTGGGGCTCGGGCTGTGTGTGGAGTTTGCATTTTATCCCCGTGTCTCCTGGTACTTCCTCCCACAATGCAAGGCATTGCATTGCCTTGCATTATTTGTGGGTCCTCATCCAAGAAGTCTGCCTCCACGTTTCTACAGAGAGTGTCCAGACCGGACAAACTCACTGACACTAACTTGAGATCGGTCATTTCACGTTTTTCCAATGTTGAGTAGCCTCTGTTTCTCCTTCAGATAAGAAAATGGATTGTAAGAAGCCATTAAATCCTCCACTCTGGTCCATTAAAAGAAAAACAGACAGAAAACTCTTCTTAGTTTTTTCCGTTTGTGAGTCAGAGCACATCTGGGCAATTTAAAAAAAACATGACACGATCTCCTGAAGACTCCAAAAGAGGAAATGAAAACAGGAACTCGACAAGACATGAGGTGATGCACGAGGCAAAGGGAGAGAGAGAACGCATCAGACCCATAATCCCTCATTTTGGGGGCTGTCATCTGCTGTGATGAAAAATGAAAGAGGAGGAGAACAACAGCTGGAAACTGAAGAATAAGAGCAGCACACAGGCGGCACAGTCGGGGAGGTGATTTCATACGTGCCATGTGTCTTTAAAGAGCCAAACTTTCTGCAAATGCCGTTCTAGTGAGTTTTTTTTCCTCCGTCTGAAATTTTGAAAGTTTCTGATTTGCACAGAAGACGTCAAAGCATCTCACCCCCTGAGGAGACTTCCTGCCTTGATTCCAATCCTTCCATGTGATTAAAAACTCTGTAAGGCCTTGTTAAAAAACCCAAACCAGCAGCTTTCTGTCAACTGTACATCAGTCCTGGACTTTATTATTATTCTAATGTAATACAGGCATGACGCTGGTGCTGAAATCCAGACAGACAGACAGACAGACAGACAGACAGACAGACAGACAGACAGACAGACAGACAAACTGCCCCAAACTTTATGTACGTGCTAACTGATGGGAGGATTGCTTCGATTTGGAGAATAAATGACCAAAGGGCTTCACCAATTTCAGATCATAGTGCTACCTGCAGTGCAAAGCAGAAAAATATGGACGTCCACGCTCTTAATCCTTTAAGTCTTAATATAATGTGAACAGGTGAGCTGTATATAAATTCACCCTCAGTACAGTTGTCATGAACGGGGAAATTAGCTACAGAGACCAAAACTGTTTTTTGTACCAGGCTGGTGTTCTGGACTTTTCTGTCCTTATGTTACACAAGGTCCCGTGTGGCCTTGAGGTCCCGTGTGGCCTTGAGGTCCCGTGTGGCCTTGAGGTCCCGTGTGGCCTTGAGGTCCTCGGCAGTATCAGTTGTTTGTCTTTGGTTGGGAACAGTAGGTGCCAGTCTATCTCCACACTGTGGTGTCCAGGGTCACAGAGACCTGTTGCTGCCTTCATAGACATCATAGATAGCTTGTTGTTGTAAACAGACATGTGTGTCTCCAGACTAGAACATGCTGACAGTAACACCTCCATGGGTAAAGACATTCTCTGTGACTCATTCTGGGCGTGTAGTATTTGTGCTGTTATCTTGGGGTTTAAAGTCGATCCACCAGGATGAGTTGGGCAGAATGTGAGACCGACTCAGACACTTCTGATCAACTTTGACAGTGTCTCTAATTCAATAAATAAAACAGCATCAGACATCAGAGGCTCCTGAACACTCTGAACTCCTCACCTTTGACCTTTGACTTCAGAAATTTCTCCACAACAGCTGTAAACATGTTTATTTCTGCTGTGAAACATGGGGACTTATGGAGACTGACTCACTTCTGGAGCCAGCCTCAAGTGGACGGTAGAGGAACTGCAGTTTGTGGCGCTTGGACTTCACAGGTCGCCTCTTGTGTGTTATTGGTTACTGTACATGCTAATCAATATCTGTCTCTCTATCTCTCTATAGATCCTAATAAATAATTTTACATTAGCAGAAGGAGAAAAAAAAAACTTTACCTGGCCAGCACGAGCTTCACAGACCACATGACTGTCACTGGGAATGACGTCAGGAGAGAGAGAGAGAGAGAGAGAGAGAGAGAGAGAGAGAGAGAGAGAGAGAGAGAGAGAGAGAGAGAGAGAGAGAGAGAGAGAGAGGCTGGTGAGCAGCGCCGCTTCCACAGAGATAAGACCGGACTAGAGAGTGTCTTTACCGGGGACACAGAGGACGGTAACCCGCCTGTTTGCACTTTAATATCTGCGAAACTTTCCTGAAAGACTCATCGACTGATTCCACAGTAAGTCTGCTCAGATCACTCTTCATAGATCGGATGGTTCCACCCGGACTTGACTTTTACCGTTAAAAAAAAAGAGAGATGGCGTCTGTTTTGTTCCACATATCTGCAGTATGATTTAGTTTCACGACAGGAAAGTATTCTGCATGGATGTTTAAATGGGTGCAGTTGTTTTTAAGCGTGCATTCATCGTACATGTGCTTTAGAAAGAGAGAGAGAGAAAAACCGTTACGCCAACCGACTTTGTCTCTTTGCATTTCCAGGCTGTAAACGCTCCATCTGCAGGGATGTTTAGAAATGTTTGCAAGGCAACTAATTGCTGTCCACATCTCTCTGTTGTCTAGATTTGCGGGATGCGCCACTCGTGCGTAAAACCCTGGTAACGGTCTCCAAAAGCGCGCAGGAAGCGCCGCCGCAACCAGAGACCATAAATAACCGTCGTAAACCTGATCGTGGACACCTTTTAAAAAAGCCTCACTTTAAAGCTTCGACAGCAGAGGAGGAGAGACTCAGACGGAGGAGGAGGTGGAAGGATGTGAGGACGCATGCAGGATCTGCTTTCCACGGAGGAAAAGTGATGCAATGAACGCGCGTGGAGATAAAAAGTGTCAAATGTTTTTAAAGAGAAACGCAGCGGACAGTGGAGCAGCTTACTGAGCATGAAGCATGAAGCATGAAGCTGGACATCTGGATCCACGTCTAACCGCGGACCACCAACTCTCCTGGGGTGAGATTTTCTCCTGAGAAAAATTAATCTGACAGGATTATTATTTATGTACATGAGGTAAAACTGCATGAGAAAAGTTTTTACTATCCCATCCTATTTCTTTTTCTCCAGAAACTGAACCAACAGTGAAATTCTGACCCTAAACTACCTTCTCACTGACCTGCTCGTGGTCCATGGACCTTAGACAACAGAGAAAATACATTTCCATCAGTGGTCAGAGCCTGAGCTCCACTGCAGTGATGAGATGGAAGACAACCCCACGTTAATTTAACTTTCTTTCTGTGTGAACTGTGCATCGATCAGTTTCCAGGCTCAGTGAAGATAAAGATGCTGCTCCTGTGATACTCTAATTAATATCTCGGTGGATTTTTGCCTCACAATGTTCAGAAACTCGTAGTTTTTCTCACTTTCTCTTCAAACATGGAGAACGTGTCCATCCCCGACGGTGGACCGCTAGTCTGCAACGACTCTATGGACTTCTACTCCCTCACGTCAGGGAATCAGACGGGCCTGAACTGCACTCCTCCCATCCCCTTCTACGACCTTTACGTCATTCTGCCGGTCATCTACTCCGTCATCTGTGCGGTGGGACTGACGGGCAACACGGCTGTCATCTACGTGATCCTCAAAGCCCCCAAGATGAAGACGGTGACCAACATGTTCATCCTGAACCTGGCCATCGCCGATGATTTGTTCACCTTGGTGCTGCCGATCAACATAGCCGAACACTTGCTTCACTACTGGCCGTTCGGTGAAGTCTTGTGCAAAGTTATCCTCAGCATAGACCACTACAACATCTTCTCCAGTATCTATTTCCTGACAGTTATGAGCATAGACCGCTACCTGGTTGTTTTGGCCACGGTGAGGTCCAAACGGATGCCGTACCGCACCTACCGAGCAGCCAAGATCATCTCGCTGTGCGTCTGGATCCTGGTTATCCTCATCGTCATGCCTTTCACCGTTTTCGCCGGCGTCTACGTCAACCCAAACGACGGGAGGAAGAGCTGCGTGCTCAGCTTCCCCAGCCCTGAGAGCTTGTGGTTCAAAGCGAGTCGGATCTACACGCTCATCCTGGGCTTCGCCATTCCGGTCTCAACCATCTGCATCTTATACACCATGATGCTCTACAAGCTGAGGAACATGCGGCTCAACAGCAACGCCAAGGCCCTGGACAAGGCCAAGAAGAAAGTCACCATCATGGTGTTCATCGTCTTGGCCGTGTGCTTGTTCTGCTGGACGCCGTTCCATCTCAGCACCATCGTGGCTCTGACGACGGACCTGAGGACGACTCCGCTGCTCATCGGGATCTCCTACTTCATAACCAGCCTGAGCTACGCCAACTCCTGCCTCAACCCGTTCCTCTACGCCTTCCTGGACGACAGCTTCAGGAAGGCCTTCAAGAAGATGTTGGAATGTAGACCAGCCTGAATGTACGACGCCAGTCTGACACCTGACACAGAGGTCTGCAGTGACTGACTGAGTGAGGACAGACTGTGACGGGGACGGGACGGACTTCTTCTAAGTCAGTCCCATCCCAAAAGACTCAAACCATCGGTTCAAATCTGAACTCTTCTGATTTGATTGTTTCGATCTATTAAAGCTGCACTAGGCAACTTTGCACATTGTTTGCACATAATAGCACGAGGTAGCTATCGTTTATTTATCTCTGATATATAGAAAACATGTAAAATCATGCCTGTAAACTGCACACAACACTTATTCATAATGTGACTAAAAAGAACCTGTACTACAGTAAACCAAAGGGACGGGACAGGAAAAGCAAAGAGCTTTTCAAATTCATCACTTCCTGTCGATCTGAAGCCTCTTCTAAAGGGACACGATGCTTTTCCTTGTTTGTAATTTCACAGAGTTCGCCTAGTGCAGCTTTCATGGCTCTGAGAGCACAGTGAGAGAATACTGTAAGTTGACAGAAATGGGCAATATTGCATGCAATATGGGACGAGAACAGCGACATGCATCGTCTGTGAAGAGCTGGCCTTGAAATCCGATTGTTTTCCAGGTGAAGAACACTGCAAATTCAATTGTCAGATCTTTTTTTCCATGACGGTAAAAAAAAAAAAGAAGAAAAAATCCAATTCTGAGGCACAGAGTCGAGATGGTTCACGGCAAACAGCCGTGACCTTCTCCGGAGTCCAGGCTGAACTCTTAAGGACCGATCTGAGGGGCGGTCCAACATCTCCAACAGTTCAACACGGACGGTGTTAACTGATTTGCATGCTGTCAATCAAATCAACGTGGCGAGAACAGTCGGGGTTGGAGGATCCCAGATGTAAAATACAAACCGGTGGGATGACATATTGAAATAATGTGTGATCATGTATGCAAACACTTTATCTGCCTTTAAATGATGCTGTGTTTGGAGCAAAGTGATCTCACTTCTAGAGTTTGTTTTCTGGGGCAGGTTCTTGTGTTTGGATGACAAATGTCTCTGGTGCACGTTATTTCATGTATGTACCACTGAAGGAAAGGAAAACCTACCGACCCTGACAGCAGCACTGTAGGCCTGTTAGCAGACAGGCATGGGACAGGAGGGCTATGTAAAATGTAACCTGATTCTCTGTTCACACGTCTTTTCATTTTTCTTTGTGAGCTTTTGTCGCCCCCTGTTGTCAACAGGGCCGCGTTACCCGAGAAGCAGCCAGAGCCATTTTCAGACTTCATGCAAAGACACACACACACACACACACACACACACACACACTTTTTTTAGTATCTGACTAGAAGAATATTTGTAATCCAGTGAGATTCACAATCACACCGAGCTAGTTCAGCACCATCTTCATGTAGTGACGTAGTTTAGTGTGTTCATGAAGAAACATGGTGGTGCGTGCACAGAAAGGAGCTCACTGAATGTCACATGATGTTAAACAATGAAGATACATGTTCAATCAGTGCAATCAAGAAGAAACGTCAGTTATTAGACGCATTTTGCATTTTTAATTCAATAAAATCTTTTTATTTTATGACGAGTTTGAAGCTTCTTCTCAGCTGAATGTCACGCTTAAATTTACAGGAATCATTTATTAAAGTCGGGAGAATTATAAGAGGTAAAACAGCAGCAGGATGAATTAATTCCAGATTAGATTTTTAGAAGTAGCGTCAGATATCTCACTGAATATCAAGTGTACGGTCGATTAATTAACTCAGCAGTAACAATCACATTGCATCCTGCCTACATGCCTGCAATGCAAACCCTTAATTCTAACGTGAATATCATTTTCTTTAAACGTAATAAACATATAAACTCTTTATTCTGAGTGTTGCAGCACGTCACTGACAGTAGATGATTTCATTCATTCATTCATTTTAGGGCTTGATCCTCTCTGACGTGCCGTTTCAGGATCAGCCGTCAGAATAAATCTCCCTGCTCGCTCATATATGTTTTGTATTGTTACACACTTTGCTCTTTAAACTGCAGTGTAACTCCTTTCAGCCTCCGTACACGACAATGCTCTGACTGCATGAACCACACGTCCCGCTGTAAATACTTCAGTCTCTTTTTTGCCATTTACCTGTACAGAGGAATGTAAAGTCATTGTGATGTATATGTGAAATACTTAGGATTAGAACTTGTGTCGCTCATATTGAGAAATAATATGAACTCTGAGTTGATTATAAATCATTGTCTTTAAAGAATCCTGACATGTAATGTCATTTATTGTGTATTTTAGAAATCTTTCCTGTCTGTCAATGAATAATCAATAAAAATAAGTTTATTTTCCCACTGCTGCTCGGCTCTTTTTAATACATAAGAAAGAAATCAGCTTCTTTTAACAGAAACATTCAGATCCCTTTGTTGATGAAGATGCATGAGCGCTATCATCAGCATCATCCGGTTAGTGTCAGGGTCACCGGAGAGCTTCTTTACAAGGTCGACTGCATCGGCTATCTGCTGAGGGACGGGAGGATGGATTAGTGGTTGGAGCCACTCGTCGGGAAAAGGTCACAGATTCAATCTCGACAACAGCCTGTTGTGTTTGTGATGTGCTGTGGTTATCGTCACAGAGACGATGCAGCTGAGCGGCTGCTTCACAGTCAGATGGATGCAGTGACACGATAATGTTAATGAACCAAATCAGTATTTTTGGTGGAAGATTAGTTTCATGTTTAAGGTTGTCATGAGGTTTTCTGAGGGTTTCCTGTTGGTTTTCTCCATCAACGTTCCCAGACTATGCCAGACTGCATAGGTAACTGCGTAAATGGCAAGTCGACTGTACTTATATATCGCCTTTCCAGTCTTCGGCTCACTCAAAAACAGGGTAGATAGATAGATACTTTATTGATCCTGAAGGAAATGAAGGTGTCCAGCAGCAAATACATGTAACACATTACACAAAACCAACATATCAGCACAACAACAGCAAAAACGCATAGCACATACACACACTGCACAAAAACAACACATCCAGCCTATCAGTCATTGCACACGCCCTGCATACATACATACATTCACTCAACTGTCTTTCAAAAACACCAGGTAGTAAAATGTCATAAAAATAGAAAGATGTCATACTGGTAAAATGCCTGTCATGGTAATGAATAAATAAATAAATATTAGTGCAAAACAAGGTCATGATTAAGGGTGGGATGTGGTGCACAGGTGCCAGCTGTGCATCAGTTTTAGGAACACACATCCATGTGGGAGCAATGTGGGGTTCAGTATTTAGCCCAAGGACACCTCGACATGCAGACCGGAGGAGCTGGGGATTGTTTTTCACTCACCTGCCACATCCGTCTGTTCCCGGCACCTACACCTGAAGCATCTGTCAAACCCAACCCTGCACCTTCCTGCCAGCCTCAGACCAATCAGAGCCTCAGAGCCACACCACCACCCACCAGCACCATCCTGTGTCTACCTGTCCATCAAGTCACCTCCAGCCTCTTGTGTTGCACTGTATCAATATTTCAAATAAACTGTTTGAAAAAGGGATTCTAGTGTCCAGCATATTCCAGAATTTACCCATGTAAATACAACAAAAGCCATATAATCAACATTAAATAACATAAAATAAATATTTTGCCAACATGGTTTTACTGCGTTCATTTCAAATATTACTTTGTTTTGTGTTAGAAATCTTCCTGTTTCTATTCCTCCATGTCCTCACACAATAGTGAGGCACACTGTTATACTGGAAGACATCTTCCGTCATTTCCATGAATATAAATATGTATAAAAGCAGTGTGATAGTGGTGAGAGGAGCATGGTGAACAGCTCCCCCTTCTTTCAAACTTATTTAACCGTTAAATCTTTGCTCTCTCCCTGTTTGTCTTTATCTTTTATTTCACGTTCTTTGTTTTCATTTCTCTGACAGTGCAGCAGCAACAGAAATACTCGTTCCTGAAATGTTTTATTCAGCCGACCAAACTTGTAACAAATCATGTGAAGATATGTTGAAAAGGCCAAACATATGCAGGATTGGTTTCATATCCTTCTTTCTTGCATTAGTGTGCATATGATGCATGCACAATAATGTGCTTGTGATAAGACATTATTGCCACTAGGGGGGAGTGTTGTTCCATGCAGCGTTTCCTGTTCAGCGTGCACGTGAGCTCCTATTTTAAACCAGTCTGATGAATATGTTGACTGGAGGCAGCAGACTTGGCAGGTGGAAGCAAAAGTTAAAATAGACACAGGCTGCTACAGAGATCTGAACTCTGTGTACTGGTTCATGCTCAGTGACTCCACATGAGTCTTTCATAGATACCTGAAGACATTCCAGGTGTATTAGGCAGTTACCTGTAGATGGCAGTGTGCAGCTGTAGATCAGACGTGTGTATGATTCCCTCAGGGCTGAGCGCTCCCTCCCTCTCCATCCCACTCTTGTGTACGTACACTCCACTACAAACACAGAGCTTCCATCAATCTCACATCATCTACACATCTGCCTCCATCTCTCCCCAAAGGTTACTAAACAGGATCCTTACATTGGAGATGAAGCATGGTCAAAGCTAAAGAAAGATGTTCGTCATGGTTAAACGACACCATGAAAGGTGTGAGAAGGGTACAGCCCCAGGACGCTGATGTTCGATGGATAAAACCTTTGCAGATCCGTAACCAAGCTGCAACCGGGTGCGAAGTGTCCAAAGACTGCAGTCCCAAAGGCCACAGAAGAAGTCCCCATACTAAAAAGGTCCAAGTTCAGAGCAGAAAGAAACAAACGCCTCAGGTCCACCCACGCTCCACATCTAAAGACTTTATCTTCTGCATGGTAGCCACGTTCATGGTCAAACCTGGATGGACTTTCAGTCTAAAGTTCCACCTGCACTCTGCTGCTAAAAACATTTGCCAACATGTTTATATACACTCTTCGCGTTAGCTTGTTGATATGCATATTCTACCATAAAATCTATTTCTGATGTAAATCATCCATCATGTGATGACATCAGCGATGCTTCTTCATCCTCAGTTTGGGCAGATGCAGATACAAAATCCGTTTTTATGGATAAAAATCACAATCAATTAATTTAATTTAAAATGTAAAACAGCTTCTTCGCATGTCTTGCTTAGTTAATCCTCGTCGGAACATCGGGCTGTGACTACCTGCTCACATCTGGTCCGATCCAGATGTTTTTACCTATTGAAGCGATTCATTTGTCACCATGGAAAAGTTGGTGTAGCGCTGAAGAAAAGAAATATTCTGCAGTAACATCTCTGTCCATCACACTTTATCAGCTCAGCTGAAGGTCAAATAAGATCGGCCTCTATACAAAGACACACTTACATTGTTGCAATACCAATTATTCCATTCTCATTATTCCATCTAAAGGAAAAGTGCATGATTGTGTACAGTAAGAGTCATATCATCATTATCATTTCAGGTTCAATGTACCTTCCTGGAAGCCTGAATATTATGAAGCTTCTATTCTATAATCTATAGAAAGAGAGCTTCATCTTATATGATATACTGAAAACACCAAGGCCAATCCTTGGATTATGTCTTTTCTTTAATACAATGCATTTGCAATATACTGACCCAGGTTCAAAAAGGAAGAAGACAAGCTGAGTGAAGAAGTTTACCAGTGATTGGAAATGTTGGTGACCTGATATCAGATCAAGTATTTTCAATATGTTCGACAACGATTCAGAAACCGAAGACCAGTTTCCGATCTCCTGTACCGCTCCATGGTTAAAGTATGTGCAGCTGAAACTATTTGATGGCTGGTAAAGCCAGGATTGCTGTAGGAATATTGGTGGCGCTGATGATGATGATGATTGCATGAAGAGAATGGCTGATCTGAATGTTGGACTGGACGAGGCGTGAGCTCTGATGAGCTCTGGGCTGCTGGATGTGATGAACAGGAGTTGAATGGGGTGAAGGAGGGTCACAATGATTTCATACTGGAATATGAAAAGCTGACGGCGGCCGAGAGGAGAACAGATTCCCTAGCTTGACAGCAACAACATGACTGACTGACTGAGATTGGGACCAGATCTGTTTGGCTTTAAGAGAAAGCATAAATGCTCATCAGTTAGTTTAGAAGAAGCAAACTTTATCTGGGGAAGGTTCTTGGAAAAAGGAAATGCCGCACATTGATTACTGACGTTCGGCAAAGTAGAGTATTAAATAATAATTAGGGAATTAAAACTGCCAAGAAAGGAAAGTGGAGGACAAACGCAGAGCAGTCTGTAAAAATATGTTTTTGTCGGCCGTTTATTATCCGTGAAAGTCACTTGAGGTGAAGAGGCAGCCTGGTGTGAAGAAGGCAAACCCTCCAGACGGACAGATGGATGCCGTTTCAGCTCTTGATGATGGAGAGTCCTGGGTCAAAGTCATTTACCTTCCATCATCAGTTTGATCTCGGCATCACTCAGAGTTTCATTGGACTCCCACACAGCCAGGCAGACAGACTCCTCTCTGGTTTATGAAGGGGGACGTGTGAAGTCGAGGACGTTTCAGGACAAGATGCAAAACGACGGCGTGTTCTCTCTCTCCTATGATCAGTCTGCCTCTTTCCTCACTTAATAACTAATCAGCATTTTGAAACCGGGTGGTTTAAAAAATGAAATGCAGCATGATTGAAAGTCTGCATGAATATGATGCCATGATGAAAGTTCAGATGTGTGTGTCTGGGGAAAAGCATCGAGCTGGAGTCAGAAAATGCATTCTTGAACTTGAAAATAGCAGTTTGACAAAAATAATCTTAATCTACTGCCAACTGTGTCATATTGGAGACAACAAGTACTCTTTATTCACTGAAGTGAGTATGTTCAGTATGTCGGCTTGTGGTTAAGGCTCTGGCCACAACTTGCAACTTCACCCAAGGGAATAGAAATTGGTATGGAGTAATAAATTATCCCTAGCAATGTTTTTGATCACAGGATGTAAATAGTAGCAGTGTTGTGCATCAGTGTTGATATATTTGCTACACAAAAACATCGAGTGCTGACCTTGTATTGCTATCTCTAAAGCCAGACTTCATTGGCAAAAAACACAATGTTACCTTGCAGAACATGCAAGATCCGCTGTCTACTGTAAGTAATACACTAACTATGGTTAAGTACCTCAAATAACAGATTCAACCCCTGGTGTCACAGTTATTTGCCTTTGTATATCCACCTAACAAGCACTTCTGTTTCCTGCTTTGGAAGAACATGTTGCCAGTGAACATAAGCCAGGCTTCTTCATGTTTGCACACGTAGGAATTATTTGCACATGAACTTAATTTGTAGGAGACAGGGTCGGCTGCCTGTCATTAAATTACATTTCACTGGATGAATGAATGTGTCCTCGCTCTGAGCTTCCGGAGACACAGAAGGAAGCAGAGGTTATGGGACAGAAAGCATACAGTAAGATGTCTGTGTTAGGTACGTGCTACATAACATTACTGTGCATAAGGCTGCCATGCATGCTGCAGGTGTATTCCCTCATGAGCTCATACACCTATCATTCGTGACATGACGACCACCGACAGGTGACGTGAAGAACACTGAGTATCTTGTTATCATGGCACCAGGATGCACCATGGGAAGAAGATAGCATGATGCTTTGGCAATGTTCTGCTGGGAAACCTTGGCTCCCGCCATTCATTTGGACCTCAGCTGTGTTGGAAACCATGTAAACTGCTTCATTTAAACGGCATTACCTGATGGGCAGTGGTCTCTTTCTGCAGGATGATGATCCCTGCCACAAAGCAAACATGGTTCAGGAACACAACAGCAATTCCCCTAGATCTCAAACAAATCGAGCATCTGCGTGAAGCGCTGGACAAACAAGTCTGACCAGTGGAGGTCAGGGCTGGGGAGCCTGCACAATATTTGGCATGTGGTCGTAATGTTATGGCTGATCGGTGTTTCCTTGGAGAGGAAAAGGTGATGTTGTAAAGTTCTTGATGTTTTACAAGCTGCAATCTTGTCAGTGTTGTACATCACAATGTGTCTGCATCAGGTGATCAGATAAATGCCTCCAGCTGAGTGTCAGATCAGGTCCAGGTGGTTGTTCCGAGAGAGGAAATGTATTTTCAATTTAGAATTAAATGTTGTACAGGGAGCACTGAGGCTGCAAAGCAGCTGCTCAGTTGGTAATGCTGGTTCCTCTGAGACAGAGTCATGGGGTTTGTAAAGCTTCACAGCTCCTTAAGCAAATATCACTCTGTGCTGTAACTGTTGTGGGCTCGGTGTGTTTGGACATTCGGTTCTGGGAGCTCATTCAGAAATACTGACAGAAGCTATGAGCCCATCACCTTTTTATTAAGACAGTAAAAGTCTGCATGCATCCTCCTGTGAGATGACAAAGCAAGGTATCATTCAGATCTGCAGGATTATTCTGAGATCTCTACAGGTTAATTATATTTCACATTCAGAATATTTGTTGACAGTCTGAAAGGGCGCACGCTTTCCTTACACCACACGACCCAGGAGTGAAATGTGAAAGTCATTATCTTCAAACTGACAGCAAACCCAACCAAGATCTTACCGTCTTATTTTATTCTCTGAAGCTTTCCATGTTTGACTCCGGTACAAGCGTACCCCTAATTCTAACCTGGATCATTTAAACTAATCCGAAAATCTATTTCTCTGCGCTCCAAAATGTTCTGGCAGGAGGAAAATGTCTCACACTCTCTCATCCTTCTGTAGACGATTCATTTTCATTCTGCGGCTCCTGCCTTGACAGATCTTCAGTCTGTGTTTTAGGCGCTGTGAAATGAGATAGACGCTCGATCCTATTGTGTGTCTAAATGAAACCATCCATTAGCCAGCTGCTATAATCCGCACACAGGGAGACTAGCCTCTGCCAAGTAATCTGATTAACGGCTGACTGCTTCTACCTCGCTGTGGATGGGCCAACATTTGCACTAAGCAGGGATCATCTCAACAATCCGCTTTCCACCGACTGACTCTTTACGCACATTTGAATTTTGGTTTGTTTAATGGTTAAAGCTACTGTTAAAAAGGATGTGCTGGTGTCTTCTCCTGTTCGTCTCTCTGTATTTGTATCTAAGATCTTTGTCTGCACTCCTGCCAGCCATGCTCACAGCTTCGCTCATCCATCTCTTGCCTTGTATGTTTTGCAGTTTGCCACTCTGTCTCAGCCCAAACCGTCCAGCGATGCCAGCCAGTCCTCTCACCTCCTGTCGTCACCGCGTTTGGCAGTAAAGTCGCGTATTACCCAGCAAACCTCTGAGCCTGTGTTCTTCATTAAACCTAACATGTTCTCGCTTCCAGCTCATCAAATACAGCAGCCTGTTAGCACAATAACAAATAGGCAACATCTTGGTAGACTTTCAAAATAAAGCTTTAATAACATTTTTTTAGTCCCCTCCTGGAGCTGCCGCCTTACCGTGGTGGAGGAGTTTGCGTGATCCAGAGATCCCAGGAGCTATGTTGTTGGGGGCTTCATGCCCCTGGTGGGGTCACCCAAGGCAAACAGATCCTAGGTGAGGGACCAGACAAAGCGCAGCTCAGTTCCCCTGATGAAATGTCTCCAGCAAAGGAGCTGAGTTTCCCTTGCCCGGACGTGGGTCACCGGGGCCCCCCTCCCTAGAGCCAGGCCTGGGGGTGGGGCTCGTTGGCGAGCGCCTGGTGGTCGGGTCTTCACCAATGGGGCCCGGCTGGGCACAGCCCGAAAGGGTGACATGGGCCCACCACCCATGGGAGGGGTCTCAGGGGGCAGGTGCTGCGGGAGTTGGGCGGCAGAAGTCTGGGCTTCCCTGCTGAAGCTGCTTCCCGTCACAAATGGATAAAGCGGGAGAAGACGAGACAAGACGATTTTATTCAGTTTAAAATGTTGCAGTTTGATTGGGTTGTGGTGTGAGTTGTAATAAGTACGTAGCTTAAGTCAACGCTGATTTTTGGTCACGTGAACCAAACACTCCAGAGTAAAAGTTCGGTTTGTTCGACCATCCACCTCCGTGTGCTGCAGACTTCTTGTTCTTTACACCTGACTTCAGTGGCACATCACAACATTACTCCAGACAGGCGAGTCATGAAATAAGAATGGAGGCGACCTGCAGCATCCTAGTCAGTCGTATTAAACAAACTGGGAAATGGAATGTGTCCTTCTGTTTCTGTTGTTTAACCTAAATAAGTAGTTGAAGGACTTTCTGTAACTTACAAGCACGACAGAAATGTCTGGACTGATGAGGAAAAGCTCATTGCTGGACGCCCGATATTAACTGATGTTTACCATCTCCCTGCAGAAATAGTATTTAGGAAAACAGCATTTATATTTTTAAGATTTAAATCGAGGCAGATGCATCATCATTTCACAGGGTTAGCCTCCTCCTACAGAATTGAATTTTGAGCAGGGCGGCTGTTTATTCTAAAGGAACATAATTCATCATCAGCAGTTCATAAAGCCCGAGTCTTTTCTCTCTCTCTCTCACCAAGTGTGCTGAGTTAAAGATCAGAGCGTTCCTCACCTGTGCTCCGATGCTCCGCAGCAGCGTGATGAAGGATGAAACTTCACGATGCAGATCTTTGTTCATTATGGTAGTTTGAGTTAGAAAAACCTGAAATGATCCGATTCAGCAGACTCAAAGTAACTGGTTATGAAACTTGTCGCCTGTGTTGCATTGGAGTTTCTAATATAATGCAGTCTTGTTCATTACAGTACATATAATACATATATAACAGAAACTTTGGCATCCTCACTATCTGTCTCACTGAGACTCCAATGCACAGCAGCAGCAGCAGAGTCCTTCATCCACAGATGAGACACTGAAGATGTGTCGTGTTTGAATTCAAGCTTTGGATAAAAACTATTTTTAATGAACGCGGATACCAACATGAGAGGATGAGTGAAATGAAATGTTGTGAGCCTGTAGTCATTACAGAAAGGAGCAGAAACAGATTTTAATAAAATACAATGAGACACTCATCGCAGATATTCTCCTGAGCTGTGCATGTGTGATGGATTAAAAGTCTCTCCCCTGGCTTCTGTTAGTCAGTGAGAACCAAACTTTCTGTGGAAATAACGATCCTGAGGCAACAGCATTGCCTGAATATTGCAACACCTTTATAAAAAAAATAAAAAAACCCTTTCTTTCTCTTCTGACAGCCGAGGGTGCTGTAATGCTTTTTCAGGGCGAGGTACTCATTGTGCAGAATGGACCCTGCAGCCTTAAATTAGAAAAGCACGCTCTGCTGCAGTGTCAGACACATTTCAGCTCCCTGAGATCAACTGGAGGATCAGACGCAGGTTGTAGGTTGGCAAGGGAGACGTGCCACTGAGTGGAGTAATGAAGAGAGTTATTTACAAGTCTGCATAGTTACACTGTACATGTGCTTCCTCGCCTGAGCAGGCCAGATAAGCTGCGGCTCGGCTGTTTGTTCAGTGGCTGCTACTGTAACTCAATGAACAGACAGCAGACGCCTTCAATGTAACAGTATGCTTACTTTATAAACACCAAACAAACACCTCTGTAAGATCTTCTTCTACCACCTCAGAAATATTGCCAAGCTCCGGCCAAATCTCACCTTACCAGACTGTGAAAAACTAGTCCACGCCTTTGTCTCCTCCAGACTTGATTACTGTAACGCGCTCCTCATCGGGACCCACAGTAAACACCTTCAGCAGTTACAACTAGTCCAGAACAGCGCTGCTAGGATCCTGATACGAGTGCATCCATCCATCCTTCACTCACTGCACTGGCTTCCAATCTCCGCTAGAATCAAGTACAAAATCTCACTTCTCACCCATCAGTGCATCTATGTCAACGCACCCACCTACCTCAAAGACCTGCTCATTCCTTTAAACCCCCACACGATCCCTCCGCTCCAAAAACTCTAACAATCTCTTCTGCCCGAGGACCGAGCTCAGCACCATGGGCGACAGAGCCTCTGTGCCGCTGCACCCCGTCTTTGAAACGCCCTCCCCGACCATCTCAGATCATCTCAGACTCTTGAAAGTTTTAAAAAAACTTTCCTTCTTTCCTCATCTTATCGTATTCAACGTGATTTATTCTGTTGTGATTTATTTGTTTTTGTTGCTTTATGTGCATATTCTTTGTGCGTGTATTGTAGCACTTTGAGATTTGATTCAAATGTAAAGTGCTTTATAAATTAAATGTATTATATTTTTTATTATTATTATTATTTATGCTTCAGGATCATATCAGGGTTATATTCTGGAAGTTGCTTCTTACCAACTTTGTGAACACGGCAGCGTTCAGTTTAGTTTTTTTACCAGCTCGTGTAATCATGAAACAGTTATTTCTGATAGTAATTACGTCAGTGAGGTAGAATAAGGATTAATGAGCAGCCCGAAGCTGAAGAGCTTTGCTGAGCCTCTCTCGTTAGATCTGAAGGAGGCAGGTATCTGCTCTAACTGAAGTGATGAGTACAACAACACTCCATGTACAACATGGATTTATTTATCACACTATTTAACGCAAGATTATAGAAATATTCAGAAATAAGAGTACTCATTATACACTGTGGTCTCTGCTTACATTACATACATTAAATCAATTTACCCGCAAGGCCCATACTAATTACTGTTTCTATTAATAGCACTGCATGAAGCTGCACTAAACACACAAGATAGAAGATGAAATAGATTAATTATTGGGCTCTGAAGTGCTGGTAGGCAAAAAAAGAGCCAGGTATACATATAATATATGCTGATATACAGATATTAAGCTCAGAGCTTTGGCAGAACACTGAACCCACAGTGCAGAGCACAAACTTTTTATTTCCAACACGTAACACTACAGGAAACATCCAGGGGGGAAATCTTCAGACCAGCGAGCAGACAAAGATAGAAACAGGCGTCCAGAAACGAATCAGCTTCTCAGAGCTGGTACGCGAGCAGCTGGCAGCGTCTGTTAAATACTGCAGGAGCTGATGAGATGATGAGAAGCAGGTGTGAGAGGAAAAAGCTGCACAGAGTCACAGCGATCTTTATTCTCTCTCGCCAGCCAAGTGAAACTATAGATTTCTTTCTGTGTGATCACATGACAGCTGGTTGAAGTGAAAGACACAAAGCAAAACAAGAACGAAAGCGGTTTGTGTGATTTCAGACACGGTTATGCAACCTGTGCCATAAATCAGAAAAAAAATAAATCACAGCTCACATGTTTATGATGCCACAGTGTGTTAAAATTAATACACAGTAAGGACGAAGATGATGCTGCAGGTCAGAATCAAACTGAAAAGTCATTTTCAGGTATTCTTCATTGACACTGTTTTATTAAGTCAGTGATGACACTGCATCCTGCGGTCAGAGGCGTACAGTGTATTTGCATCCACTGAAACTCTTTTATGATGCCGCAGCAGCAGAGTGCTTCCAGTTTGATGCAGTCTGAGTGATTACAGCGACTGCTACATGCATCCATGTCAGGGCCTCACTGATTACTGTACGAAAGCACTAATATATATATATATATATAAATAAAATAAATAATCTGCTGCTTTTCCCTCTGACGTCCTCCAGCTGCTCAGCTTCAGATCTTTGATTTACAGATTGCTAAGATGAAAAACACTAACTGTTATTAGCTTGGTCAATAACAGTTTAAAATGAACAGAGCATGAGCGACACCAACACCCACCAGCCCAAAATATGTGGCACTGTTTTTTGTACCAGGCTGTAAACTTGTTTATTTCTGCTGGGAAGCTGGACATTTGAACATGGGGACTTATGGAGACTGACTCAGGCTGTCACCTGTTTTTTTTTTTTTTGTTTTTTTTTTTTTTAAATGTGTTTAATTTTCTTTATGTACAGACATACAAAAGACAGGACCAGACAAAACAGCAAACCCACACAACAACAACAACAACAACAAGCTGGGAATAGCAATACAAAAACCCAAATACATCAGTCCTGGATAAATCTTGCAGGTACATTATACAACCTAGAGTGCAATACAGCGGAGGCTAGACATGGAGAGAAAAAAAACACATCTGTTTACTTCCCCCATTACTCCCTCCTCCTCTCTCTTTAAACAGCAGAAACATTTCCATTAATATAGTCAAGAAATGGTTTCCATGTTCTTTCAAAGACATTTGTTTTGGAGTGCAGAAGGCAGGTGAGAAAGTCCAGCGGCATGTATTCCATTATTGTCCTGTGCCATCCCGACACTGAGGGTGCCTTATCCATGATCCCGTGCATAAGAATGCTTTTCCGGGCACAGAATGTCAGAGCATTATAGTTTTTTCTGATACATATCAGTAACACGCTCATCTGAAAGTCCCAGAAGAAGGAAAACCGGGTTAAGTTCAAGCCTTTTTCCCCAAAACCTTCTGCATTTCAATCAGAATATCATTCCGGAATTTTTGTCTGTCACCTGTTTTTAGCACTTCCACATCGGCTTCATTTCCCAGATATGGAGTTGCTGCTTGGGTCCTCCATGTAGCCGACAGCTCTGGGATGCCAGGAGCCGAACCCGGCAAGAAAACCACCTCAGCAGGCTACTGTCGTGTGCCAGTCTGCCACTAAAGCAAACATCCTTTAGTTTTATATTTGCAGTCACACTCATAACTGCAGTGACTTCTTCATTTTTTCTTTATTACATTGAAAACCTTCCTGACACTGAACCCGGCTCTCTGAATAATCGGTGTGTCACATGTTTATTCTCTCTTGAAAGAGTTCCTGATCTCTGTTGCCTTCCATCAACATGTGAATGGATGTTTCATGGAAATTATTTCATATTGTACATTTGCACATTGTCTCTTCAGTTTTGTCCTTCTGCATGTTTTCAATTACCAGAGACACACACTCCCACATGATTGCATGGCAACATGCTTAAAGAGGTTGAACCAAACAAAAGGAGAAAAAGTAATATGCTAGAAGACCAGGACCAATCATCCATCTCTCCTCCTCCTCAGTTTTGTACAAAGCAATTATTCGTTCAGTGCTCGGCTTGCCTCTCCCTCCATAACTCTCCTCTATTGATTTTCTGCCTGAAAGTTTTAAAAGAAAGAAAAGAAGAAGTGAAAAGCAGGAACGTACAGTAGAGGCTGATGAAAGACCGAGTGGCTCATCTGGTCTTTGCTTTCATTTCGTCCTTGTAGTTTTAATGTGCAGTGAAGTCAAGGTTCACGCCATGCTCCTGCTGATGAATCTTCAAGAAGGCAGAATATGAATAAAAATATGAATAAAAGTCTCCGTCTCCTTTTCAGATCCGCCTCATGCTGAAGGTTTCTCAGAGTCTGTGGGTGCCTTGAGCTGTTTTTTCTGCTTAATCTCAAATTATTAAGAAAAGAATCAATAAAACAAAACAAGGAAACTGACAAGTCAAACTTCAAGGTTCATAGAAAACATTTGGTATTAACTAAAAAGTAAATTTCTGTCTTAAGTAAAGACTAAAAAACTTAAACTAAACTCACAATATGTAAAACAACTAAAAAGTCAGAACTGTGTAATAATACCAATAATGTGTTTGTATAGTTTACAGTTCAATACCTAAAACATGAGGAACAGTTTGACATTTAAAAAAATAAAATAACGGTGACGGGTTGTAGTGACTAAAGAACGTAATCCAGAATAAAACCACAAATCTTTGACGGATAGTTTAGGTTCAGATGTTTTGTAATCAGAGGAACTAACAAGAGTTGATCAGTGAATTTTGTCAGGCTGAAAGACAAAAATGTCCAGATTAACCTTCTCGTTCTCGTTCTGTGTTCGAGTTGTCCACAATGATGAATCTGCGAGAACAGCTGCTCAACATATTTATGGACAAACTCCATTATGCTGTCTTGTAAATATAAAATTGGATATTTTAGCTTAATTATGAGCGGGCTGGGGATGCATACACTCAACAGGGAGGTTCTGGATTTATTGAAAGTCCTTCAGATAAAAGAGGAAAGTGAACACAGCGGTTAAATTAAATGAAAATGTACTGGCTGCTGTGCAGAGACATGAAGTGTGTACGAGAGAGAAATCAAGTGTTTTAGTTCTCCCAGTGTGACACCGACTCTTTCAGCTGGAATCATCTTCTCTCTTTTCTGACACTGTTTTTTAAAGGGCATCATCTATTGATAGGATATATTATATAAAAAAAGAACATGGAGACACTTTGTGTAAAACTATGGTTGATGTTATGGTAGAACTTAATGTGCATCCTGGGCTTCGTGCTGCACCCGGACTATCGTCGAAAATAACATCCAACAACAAAACGAGCTCGGATCAGATCTTTCTGCAGTGAAACAAATATGGTGACAGAGCTGCTTATGCAAGACCCCCCAAACTATAAAAGGGACTTGATGTGTCACTTCATCAGGGCCATGGACCACAGCACAGACCATGATCACACAGCTCTGCAGCTTGTCCATTAATATCTCCATGATTCTCACCAAAGTATGATTGTCTCTTCGAAGTACGTTCCCAAAATCCAAACAAGATGAAAGGTCATACAAAAGACGATCAGCTTTATGAAGCTTTGTTTGAGCTCTCCAACCCACAGTTTGGAAACACAGATCAGTCTCCACATATTCCCTCAGCTAAAAGAAGAGTGGATATCTGACTTCTATTCATGAGCTGGACAGAAACTTGAAGCTAAAGGGACGATAATGTTGCTCCATAAGTGTTGAAATGTTAAAATGCTTCTTTAAATGCTGCTGCTGCACTCGAGTGGCCACAATTACATTTAATGTCTATTATGAAAAACACTTTTTAGAATTCAAACACTTTGCTCAAAGTGAAATAGTTGTGTTCAGTAAAAAGCAGTTTTAATGTCTGACACAATGAAAAATCCAAAAACATCTTCTGGTGCTCGTCCATCTTTAGAAGCCTCTGCCGTTAAATGTTCTGCACATCCTCCATTCTCATTTCCACCATCTCGGCCCTCTCGACAATGACGGGGGTCAAACGAGAGAGTCATCACGATACACCATGTCAGTCCATCAGCAGTAAGGACGGAGGGAGGGAGTGATGGACAGAGTGCTGCTGCCTCCAACCTGGTTTGATATTTCTCTGCTGCTCTTATTCACAGGTTTTAGAGTTTGGATTTTTCGTAACACCCACCACACCAGTCCATCAACTTTAACACTTTGAGAGTGATTTCCTTAATTGTATCAATCACTTTGAGCTTCCTGGATTCTGCTGCACATCTTTCTCTCTCATGGCCGCCGTTGCCTTTTTCATTGATTTTTCGGATCTGTATCTTCATCCTTCTCAAGGTCTTCATGGTGAAGCGGACGTCCCGTGCCTCAGGTCTGTTTGGCGACATCCAGAAACTGCATGACGGCCAAATAATTATCCGATCAAATAGATTTTAATTCAGCGTTCATGAACCAATTCAAGTCACGCTGCTGATTTTTGTATGTCTGCCTAGAGAACATGGATCACAGAGGATTCTCTGCACGCTGGTCTTAGAGAGACCAGTTTAAAGTGCCTTCAATACAGACACAGAGAAACCTGTAACACTGAACTTGGTATAACCGTGTAACGAGCTGGCGAGCTGTCCAAAGCGCACCTCACCTCTTGCCCAATGACCCCGTGTGACCCTGTCATGGAGAGGTTACAGAAGATGGATGGATGTAAAACTAATCAACACCTTTCTGCACACTGAGGGTCTGAAGTCAGTGCGTCGTACGAGCAGTTTTTAAAACCCCCTTGAGGCAGATTTGTGATTTTGGGCTGTATGAAATTGATTTGACTTCTCTCGGTTCCTCTCTCTCTCTCTCTCTGTATTGATCGCAGTTGGGGCCGTGGTCTTAGGCCATGTCAGCCATGTCCTCTGAGTGCTTAACGATTTTCTATCACATGTTCTGCCTGCAGAGTGAACGGACAACATTGTGTTTTTAGTCACACAAAGCAGAACGTCCCCTCGCAGCCGACCATGTGATCATCATCTTCAACCATGTGAATCATTATCTCGTGTCTGTTTCTTTCTCATGTCCTGTCTCTTCTCTCTAACTCCCGTCTTAATTTGAGCATCTTTAATGACACCCCTGATTTCTGCTTCTTGCCCTTTCACCCCCGTCTTCCCTCCTTCCCCCTCACCTTATCGCCTCCACTCCCTTTCATCGTAATTTTATGCCTCCTTCCATCGCTCAATCGTTCCCCTCTATCCAATCACTTGCCACAGTTAATTCTGGTCTCGCAGGACCTTTTCCAGATGTCACCTCCAGCGGGTCTGCCAGCAGGGAGACTCCGCTACACTGCATGAATACTGATGAGCAGAGGGTGGATGAATGCATGGATGGATGGATGGAGGGAACAGCTTTATTCATACGTGACGCAGTGACAGCGCCATGCTCGCAGCTCTATCTTAAGGCACAGTGCTTTAAGCAAAACTTAGTGACTGCGATCCCTCTGCACCATCTGACTTGACTTCAGATTCAACCCCAGGCTGACTTTAATACATCGTTTTGTTATTCTGTAGCTCCACAGTTTCACACTGAAGCTCCTCGTCTTTTTAATACTTTGTAAAAATCTTGCTGTGTAAAAAACAGAGTCAAGGATTTCCTCGGCACAAGCCGACCTTGAGTGGCTGGTTTTTAAAGGAAATCTCATGACTCAGCGATATAACAGTGACTCATGGGTGGCACAGGAGACTGACACACAATAATACACAACAGTTGGTTAATTCTTTTATTTAATGGATGACAACCCACTCAAAATCTCCCCAGATGGACCCCGGATGTTCGACCACTGTGAAACTAAATCAGCTTACTGAACAAATTAAGAGTCAGGTTGGTTTGTCCCAGCAGACAAAAGTCTGTGAGCTCTGGTCCTTCTGCTGTTTCCTCTCGTCCTCTCTCCTTCCTGCCCCGCTCGGCTGTGTGCCCTCTCTAATAAAGCTGCCATCCCATAATGCTAATCTCATAAACTAATGAATCCGCGGCGCTCGAAGATTGTGGGCGGCTTTGTAATCGAATCACGCAGCTATAAACCTTTAGTGGTGTTTGCAGAAACTGTTGAAAATGACGTTTAACACCATGAGAGTAGAAAAACAAAACAGGCAGCAGCTCCCGGTGGAAAAGTCCAAAAGGTTCAATTAAGAATAAAATATTCAATAATCTAAATTGCGTGCGGCTTTAAATGATACACAGCACAGTGTTGTTGCATCTGCTGATTCAATTTAACGTCACTTTGCCCGGCAGAGTTTGGCTCAGCCCGGACAAGAAAATCACTTTACAGAAACACAGCGCTGACTTTGGACTCCAAGCACTTTGTTGCTTCCCGTCTTCTGCTGATGCTCTGCAGCAGTTCAACACATTTTCACGCACCATTCCAATTCAGCTCGGCCACAGAGTTTCCAAAAGTAATTCAGCTTCCCAACAACAACAACAACAACAACCGAGCTGCTGCTGGAGTAAAACATCACATGAACTTCTGCACCTCCTCTGCTCCGTGCACACTGTTCTGTCTCTGCTCCTTGAATAAGTGAGATAGGGATGGAAACATTAATGTGGAGAATGGACTCTAACTGGCAAACAGATTTGGCAGGAAAGACTCTCCTCGTTTCTGCAGCGTTCAAAGAATCTCAGCAACAACGAGGAATTGCATGGAGACAAATGCAATTAAGTTCCAGCCCACAACGGAGAGGAAAACGGTTCAATGCTCTTCAAATTAACTTTGCAATAAAGTAAAGAACAAAAATTGAAGCAAACAGAAAACCAAGTCTTTGATTTGATCAAATGGTTTATTAAAGTCGCCCACTTCTGGCCCATTCTCAAAGAAAAGCAATTAAGGAAATGGAAACTGAAATCAAGACAGAATATTCAGTCTGAGAGTATGTTGTATTGTTTCTTCTCTGGTAGACGACAGACAGGTTGTTAAAATAATGTTTTTAAACTAGCACCAGGTGTTTCAGACTTCAGTTGCATAATGTTGGTGATAAAAGCACAACTGGTGATGTCAGGGTGCTGGTGCTGGCAATGAGAACCCAAAAGCACGACTCAGAGGCAGACAAGTTTAATGGATGAGCAGTTTAATCTGTCCAAAGTACAGGAAGGGTCAAAACCAGGAGAGCAGAAAGGCAAACAAATCTGATGAGGGCAGGCGGGAATCCAAAGTGCAAAATAAGTTTAGAACGAGACAATGTGGCAGGAATGAAGTGAGGACCAGGATATATATGTGCTGAGGGACTGATGAGCAAATGGACTGCAGGTGAGGAGGGGGGCGGGGAAAACCCAGGTGAGGGAAATGAGCTGATTGCAAGGTGGGATTTGAAATGACAGGAGAGTTAGTAAAGACATGGAACCAATGAAGACAAACTGAGTGTAACTATGTTACAGGTGAAACTGAATCACGTGTTATATAAAATATATTTGTTGTTTCTGCTGGACCGGACCAGGTTCATGCACAGCTTCTGAGACCAACAGGGAATAACGTTACACTATAACAAGGTGATTTATTCCAGGAGCCAAATGCAAATCAAGTTTCATTAAGAAAGACCAGAGTCCATGAGGCTCTCACATCTCAAAGTTTTCAGCAGCTACTGAAGGTGACGTCTGAAAAAACCCACGCCCAGCTTAAAGTTCATTAGTGATTTGATTCATACATGTCGACACGGCACACGAGGAACCAGCAGCACGTTGGTCAGAGTGTATTACTTTACCTTTTTGTTATTACTGCCTCAGATCTGATCTCCATGTAGCCCTCAGTTAACTGGAGAGGACAGAACGTGATCGCATTAGCTTTTATGAGGAGCGTGTACAGAAGCGGCTGTTATTGAGTTTGGGTTTATGTGAGTAAACGCTGCGCGCTGGTCAATGCTCCTCTGCTGTGCACTGGAATCAATAGACATTATATTCACAAACAATAAAAATGCACTTTCACTCACAGTCATTCCCATCACCACTGCGTGTAGGTTTTTACAGTCTAGTCTTTCTTCAAGGATTCAGCAACTCTCTGCAGGTTCGACCTCGATCTGTCTGTAAAACATCTCGTGGAATCTGGAAACTTGAATTTGAGGAAATGAAGTTTCACTTCCTGAAGGTCTGGTTCAGAGAACATGTGCATATCTGAACAGCGCTCCCGCTCCATCCATCCCTCCGTCTGCACGTAGACAAGGCGGGAGGTCGTCGCAGTCCCCTCTCTACCTCCTCGAAAACATGAACTGATGCCACGTGTCGCCATTTCCAACTACTTCCTTTTTCCTGGACATACACAATCTGCACAGTATGCATATCATCTTTAAGTGCCTGTTCCTGTTCAGAGTCATGCAGGATGTGCCAGCTCTGCAGTGTCTCACAGATCTGACACTATAGAGGCATGAATAAAGTGAAACTGCACCGGCACCTGTTTTAGTTCAATGGCTTAACACAAACTGTTGCATATAGTATAAAGTGTACCTGTTAATAACCTGATATTTCAAAGTGGCTGTATAGTTGCAGGAACATCCATCCATCTGTAACCGCGTATTCCTCATCAGGGTCATGCTACCCCAGCTGACTTTGGGCAGGGTGCATGAACAAGTCACCAGCTTATTGCTGGTTCATGTCTGAAGCCGGAGTACTCGATGCACGTACACGGGAGAACATGCAAACTGTGGCTGAGGTTCAAACCAGGAACCTTCTTGCTGTGAGACGACAGTGCTAACCGCTCAGGAACACTCATGTTACATATCATGAATAAATGAACTGTGAGTTATTCAGTTAAGTTTTAATAAGATTAGGTGACTATGCTATGAACCAAAGAAATCTCATCTGTTTGGTGTGTGCTGGGATGTGCATCTCGTGCCTGTACGAGCTCTCGTACTTCACTTTTACATCATTATCTGCTGAAGGGAGACACAGAGTACAGAGAGCTCCATTACTTTTTAAAGAAAGCCCAAATTACAAATGAGAGGATAAACACTCTCCTGGGCTCTTCATGCAGAGTTGAAGTGCTGCTGGTTGGAGGTTAAAAAATAATAATTATCCTCTTTTGCCCTGATTGAGCAAAGACATAAGTATCACCTCTATGTGCAGCTACATCTTCCCTGACAGATGAAGGTGTAACACCTGCAGGGCTCGCCACCTGAGGCACCTCCCATGGTGTGTCTGGGCCAGCGGAAAGGTCACCGTCCAGGAGCCTGCACCAAATGGGGTCAACTCCCTGTCACCTGAAACAGCTGAGGCTTCTCCATCACTCACAGACTCAGACTATTAGTTTAAGACCCGTTCCACAAAGATGCTGCATCAGGTCGCAGTCCAACGCTTCAGCACCTTTCTTCCTCTGAGTAGACAGAGATGAAATCATGGACTTTTTTTGATTTCATCATCGTCAACATTTTGCCATTTTGTTTCATACTTCTTTTTTCAAAATAATCAGCTGCTTAGTTTTCAAGTCATACCTAAAATGCAGCCAGTAACTTTCAGAAGAACTCATAATAATCATTGTTGTAAAGCTAATATGACTATTACTATTACTATATGATATGTTTTTCCGATCTGCCACATGTGTAGTTAGGCTTCATCTTTGGCAACCGTCCATCCATGTTTAACAGCGCCTTCCAGAGATCCTTTCCCCAGCAACACCTTAGCTGGCTTAGTTTACTAAAACTATTGGGAAAGAGCATGGACATGGTTAAAAGAAACAACTGTAATGTATTGTGCTTGTACTCAAACTTTAGTGCCTTTGCACTGGCTTCTAAAATCAAACCTATCTCATGTAAAATGCAGGTCAGACCTCTTCTTTAGATCTGCCAAGAAACTTCTGCTCCCAGTTTCCAAAGCCTTAATTTTACTCAGATCTGGGCTTACATCGGGTCGTCACAACAGCCTCGCTGAAAAATGCAACAGACAAGCAGAGAGAGAGAGAATTTACTGAAAGAGAAAGAGAACGACATGAAATCACAAAACAACGAGTCGTAAATCATGAGACAGCCTGATAACTGAGGATCTCTGTCAGTGAAATATGGCTGGTTAAATAAGAGACTGAGGAATGAAGAGCTGAGAGACAGGATGGATGGAAGGTGGACGAACGGCGAGAAGATCGAGGCGACGGGTGACAGAGAGACGGATGGTCACACGTCTCATTTCAAGGTGACTTCTGACAGTTGCATCTTTCCTGAGCAGAGTTCACACACACACGTTTCTACAGACGACACAGAAGATCTTAAAAAATACTTCACACTGCAACAAACAACTCTTTCCTCTGCCAACAAGCAAAACAACAGCGGCGCATCAACTGAAACTGAAATGTTCTAACTAAATGTTCCAATTACTACAAAGTTTGCTTTTAGTATAACTGTTTGTTCTTTTGTTGCATTGTATGAAGCACTTATGTTGATTTCAAACAGGGAACCATCACAATGGACGATGAGTTTGATTACATCCCGTCTGCGTCACAGCGTGGCCACGTTGTAGCTGCAGTTTAAGAGTCTCGTGAGAAGCAAACTGTGAAGACAGGAACTTAAATAAAGATACTTATTATTCACTGGTTCCTTCATAGTTCTCTTCTGTGTTCAGAGGCATGTCCATGTTAAAAGAACGCGTTTGAAACAGTTTGAGATCTGCCCGACTGTGGACGGGGGAGGAAAGAAAAGAAATCAGCAGATATCGTGGTGCAGATTGATCTCGTCAGGTGTCACAGGAGTGCAGGTCTTATTAGGTACTGACCCGTGCATCACTACACTACTTTGTTTTCTCCGACAATATCGACAATGTTTTAAATTTTCACTGCTAACATTTCAGCCTCACCTCCAATGAAAACAGAACATTCATTTCATCGTAGTTTTTATCATCGAGGATCTGATTTTTAGCTCATCATCGTCATCGTCGTTAAGTCGAGACGGGGAGAGAGAGAGGACACCCAGAACCGCATTAAGCCTCAGGGATGTACAGTCTGATGGACAGATGAACTGATGGATGGGCAAACAAAGACGTTAATGGACGAGAAAAACACTTAGTCGTAGGCGTGGACGGGCACAAACAACAAACACCTCGTGATTACTTTAGAGAAGCAGAAAAATACCATATGCCATCGCTTACACCGACACATCATCAACACGTCTGGACAAAGCTGCTGATGTGTGATATTGGTTTCTGTGACAACAGTAACTGTCTGCGAGGTCCAATGATGTCCAGACGCTCAGCAGGGAAAAACTGTCAGCGGATATTAGAGGAGACAAAATGTAAAACATTTCGAGACCGTTTCACACATTGGACTTCAGATGAATTTAACAACCAAGATGAAGGAAATAAAAAAATGAAGAGAGGCACTAAAGAACAGTTACGAGAAGTCAGTGACATCCAGCTGTGCCTGTTCTCACAGATGAAATCCAAACTGTGCGGTTCATTATATAAATCCTGCTTTTAAATGTTAATGCGTTGATCTAATTTCACAGACCTTTAACGCCGCGTATAGAAAAGTTTTTAACACCGTTTAACACGGCATGAAATAAGTGAAATCAGAGCCGCGGGCGGTCAAGTTACTGCTGTTAGTGAGGATGGAGGGCGATGATTAATTAAACGAGGGAGCTGGTGCGAACAGAGCAGAGGTGTCAACTCTGCTGCAGACTCGTACGTTATAATACTGTGTTCATAATGTGATTTTAAGTTTAAACTCAAAGTAAATCCACCTCAGTCATCGTCGTGTCTTGTTGGTTTTGCCCACAGTCTGATGCATCGCTGTCAAACAGTCACCTGCAGACGTGTTTCTGTCCACCTGTCGAATCTTTGTCCAGAGTTCACTGAATTCAGCCGCTCTGCAGTTACTGTGGACGTCGTACCGGACCATGGTGGGGAAGAGGGAGCTAAGCCAGAAGACGAGGCTCTCGATTTTCCAGTCCATCCACGTTCCAACCCTCAGCTATGGTCGTGAGCTTTGGGTAGTGAAATGAGCTTCCTCCGCCGGGCGGCCGGGCTCAGCCTTAGAGATGGGGTCAGAAGATTGGACATCTAGGGGGGAGCTGCGGTGGTTCAGACATCTGATTAGGATGCCTTCCTTTGGAGGTGTTCCAGCCAAAGGAGACCCCGGGCAGACCCAGAACCCGCTGGAGTGAACTATGCACCAAACACTCTAAACTAAAAATATTGATTAGAGCCACTTTAAGGATGAATAAGTCTCATGTCGTGTTTTCAGAGCCGCATTAATTTTCTGGCCACTAGAGGGAGCAGAAACCTGACACAAAGGTTGTTGAAGCTTGATGGTTTAAACGTTTTTCAGTCCTTTAGGACACACCGGGATTTAAAACAGCAAAACCAATTAATTACAACGAGAAAGAAAATCCTCTCGAGGATGCAAAACTGATCTGTGAAATTTAGTTTTTGAGTATTTTTCCTATCTACCCTGTGAGCTGCTGGAACAAGCGGATTTCCCCCAGTGTGGGATCATCTCATCTCACCCACGCAGAGTTTAACTTCAGTTAACTTTGACACATGAATGCACTGTTGACTGAGAGATGAAGGACTCCAAAAAACACCCTGCAAAGTCTGCAAAAGGGAAAACACTCCATGGTTTCTTGTGTCATCAGATCTTCTCCCTCTCATCCAAACAAACTGCTTCCATGTCCGCCTCTTTCTTTTACACAGGCGACACTTAATGATCAAAGAAAAGTTGTTACAAGGAAGGAAAGAAGAGGAGGTGCAAGACGTTTAGTAGATACACACGATCATGATTTCATTCACGGCTTCAGAAAAGAAAAACAACAATGAACTAATGAGGCCTGCAGACGCCCGAACAGATACAAAGACATCTGAGGCTGAGCCAAGATGAAAGCGGCGTCTCGAGAGGATGTAATGCAAGGAGACACACACACAGACACAGACACACACACACACACACACACACACACACACACACACACACACACACACACACACACACACACACACACAGCTTGTTTTCACAGCGAGAACAACAGAGGTGCAACTATTTCATCTTAAAGGTGAAACATCACAAAACAAACTGAGCATTAAATGAAAAAAAAGAGACGTCTGATATTTTCATAAGTGTTAATCATCAACAGTTAAAGTAAATGAGATGTGCAGGAAAAAATCGGACTGAAATCAGTTTGAGTTGAACGGTGGTGGGAGCACACCAGTTATTACCGGCATCACAGATGAAAAGCAGCTTTATGTTAAAGTTCCAGTCACCACCAACCTGCATGGTCATGTTTTGTTTTGTCATTTCTTTATTTTTGCAATAAATTGGAACTCCACCCGAAACAGAAGAAACCTTTGCACATGATTTAGTTTTTAATAAAATGAGTGAAGAACAATTCTCAAAGCACCATTACCGACTAATCAAGTTTCTTTTTGGTCGTCACACCGTCTTTCTCAGAGGCACCACAGGTGACGAGTTGTCATTTTGCTTTGCTGGATACGAAGGACAACAACTCATGTCATGTCACAGTCTGACTGGACAGGTGATGGAGAGGAGGTGAGAGGCCTCTTCATCCCGTCAGGGGACCATTTCTCATGTTTCTGCCTCCTCTTGTATTTAACATTAGAACGACTTAAACTGTTATTAGTTGGATTAGTTGGTATTAAATAAGTGATAATTCCTCATGTTTTGTCATTTGTTTAAATATTCCCTTTGATTACATCTTTTCTTTTCTACAACTCTGTAAAACTCCGTCCATGTTTCAAACGTGAACTCGTCCACATCCGTCTTAAACGAGTTCGGGTCTGCGTGTTGTTGAGCTCTGTCTCTCTCTTTGCATGGTGGAGTCTGAACTGTATTTGTAGATGCAGAGATGAACTGTGGTTACTGACACTGGTTTTCTGAAGTGTTCCTGAGCCCATGTAGTCATATCAGTGGTTGAAGGTCACTGATGTTCAGTGTTGGTTTTGGGTGTCGTCTCTTACGTGCAGAGATTTCTCTGGATTCTCTGAATCTTTAAATTATGTTGGCAGGAAATATGTGGACTTCACCAAGTGTTGAACCTCTTTCCATCCACTGAATGAGCCTTTTGAAGACGCCTCTTTTATATCTAGTCACGACACTATAACCTGTTACCAATAAACCTGACTGAGGCAGGCACTTTGTTTCCTCGGCCTCCTTTGTGTCGTGTTTGTCTTGTACTGCTGGACGTAGCTTTCATGGTCACCTGCTACCAATCGTCTCTTCAACCTGACCTGTATGGGGACAGACTTTGTCAGACTGTTTTGTCTCCTAAGTGATAATGGATGCTAACTATGGCTACTGAACATGGCTGATGAACAAAGGTGAATAAATGGATGGAGGTACATATCGCTCGATTTGTTTCCTACATATAACTTGACTCATTGGACCAAAGCGTCCTCTGACACTTAAAGATGTAAAGACATCTAACCGACAGATTTGCATTGCAGTCATGCTCGGCGTCTCCTTCATTCAAATAAATTAGAACATAATTGATGGGATGTCAGTCTGTGTATAAAAATGCAGACTTGCATCTGGTTCGGACATAAATAAATATGTTTCAATATGTTTCATGCCTTTACACCGACTCTGTACAACGCAAGTGTTATAGATTGTGTTTGTTTGTTTGGGAGAATGTCCACAGCAGACTGGTGTGTATTTATTCAATGTGGACGAGTAATGACCTTCATGACACACACACACACACACACACACACACACACACATTGATGGAGCAGAAAGGTTATTTAGGACACACGGATGGACAGAAGAGATTTCATCTGCGTTGCGAAAGCGATTTTCTGGACGGGCAAATCACAAATCTGAATCACGATTTAATTCTAATTAGAATCAAAAGGCGATTAAACCCTTTGACCAAATATTGACAGAGATGTGAGAGACCACGAGAACTAATAAATCTGAGAAATCTTAGAATAATGAGATGAAGCACGGCCGGTATTAGAGGCTGCATTTGCATCTCCACTCACATGTCTGTACGTACGCAGGAAAATCACTATGAAATAGAAGAGTGTGTGTAAAGTTAGCGGGCGCTCATGTTTTTTTAGACTACAATCAATGCAACACTAACGCGACTATAAAGGAGCGGCTGCAGGTGGTGTTCTCCGTTCCTCTCTTGAATTCCCGCTGCGGCTGCAGATGACATTACACTTTAGTCCTCGTTGTTAAAAGTGAAAAGATAATTTGGTGAAACCCGCAGAGAGAGCAGAGACTATAACAAGCACACGGAAAGGCCGACTCAGGACAAATGAATCACCTTCTGCATGCAAGCGGCTCTTAATGGACGATTCGTCCTCTGTTTGAGAGGAACTGGCTGGTTTGTCCATTACGGAGCAGAAATAGCTGCAGAGTGACAGAACAGAGACTGACAGAAGCAGAGAGTGCTACGAAAGTGTGAAAGTCACTCATTTCCATTTGCTCTCCATATTTTACCTCTCTCTCTCTCTCTCTCTCTCTCTCTCGGATAATGAGATTTCTCTCCTCACATCTCTCTTCAGTCCCTTTCATCATTGGTAAGTGCATCTCTGCTTTGTATAAATGTTTTCCAGTCTAAGTTTGCAAAGAATACAAAGCAGTCTCCAGCCCTGACATGTTTTATTGAAATGTTAGTGAAGGAAACATCTGCTCAGTATCAACATCATCACCCACTATCACAGCTAGGGCTGCCACAAACCATTATTTTGATAGTCGACTAATCACAGATTATTTTTTCGATTAGTCGACTAATCGGATCATACGTAAATTGACTGTCCCGGAAAGGGGCTGGTTGTGCGGGCGCTGTAAAGCTCACGGACGCAGCCGTGAGCCACCTTCTCCCCCGAGTCTTTCCATGCCGACCCAGAGCCGGAGAGTCCCACGAGGGGATCCTCCTGCACCGTGCGGCCGTCCCTGACCCGCCGAGTCGAATCCTCCGTGCAGACTGCGCGGAAGTTGCGGAAAAATCGCGGTGATTGGTTAAAATTAAAAATTACTGAAATTAAATTAAAACTACTGTGCATATGCGTAGGTGTGTGTGTGTGTGTGTGACAGAAAGGCAGACGCGACAGTGGAAGCTGCAGCCGCAGGTTTGAGAGAAAAGCAAAGTTAAAAAAAACAAAACGATGCGTCGACTACTAAATGAGTTGTCAACGATTTTGTTCGTCGACATAATCGTGAATAATCGACTAATCGTGGCGGCCCTAATCACAGCATCCTATTCCTCTTCCCTAAGATCATGATGCTCAACCAAAAATTAAACAGAATGCATTTTTATTTCAGCATTAAATGATTGGAAATTCATTACACTTAATAACAACAGCAAAACTATTTATTTTGTGAGCTTGTCTTCAAACTGGATTTGTGAAAAGAATTCAGCCTGATTCATTATTTTTATTGTGTAAAGGAAACAACTTTTAGAAGTCTTTATTTGTCCCATACTAAATTGTACAATAAAATATAATAATTCATTGATATTAGTGCATAAAGTCTCTTTATTCTTAAGTAAATGTAGCCATGAATAAACAAACACTCATGAAGTGAAAAAATAATAAGAACGTATTATTAAGGTCAAAGACTGCAAAACTACATTTTCTATTTCATTCCTGTAGTTTTAAAATAAAGTCACCACTTGGTAGTTTAGAAGATCACGTCCACTGTTGGCAAGGTTCACATGTATGTGTGTGTGTCAAATTAAAATAATAATTTTTAAAAAACAGTGATAAAACATACAGCAGTGGGGCGGTCGGTAGCGTAGTGGGTTAAGCGGCCGCCCCGTGTGTGGAGGATATAGTCCTCGCTGCAGCTGGCCTCGGTTCGAATCCCGACGGCTAATTTACTGCGTGTCACTCCCCCTCTCTCTGCCCCCTGCTTCCTGTCTATCTTCATAAAAAGGCCAAAAAAATAATCTTGAAAAAACAAACATACAGCAGTACAGACATATTTAAGGAAACTCAGTTTACAGACTCAACAGTTCCAACCATGAGCAAGAACTTAGCGATGGTGGCAACGGAGAAAAATGCCTCCACTCCTCTTTCTCTCTCTCATCGGCCTCACTGCTCAGGTTAGAGGGGCTAAAGTGTGAGGAGAGGAATCGAGCATGTATACACTGAGAAATAAGGAAGGCCTTAATTCAAACTTGCTTTATAACAGAGATCATGGTAGCTGTGCATGCAGGTGGAGGATCACGTGTCCTGAACATATTCGGCAGAAACATCACTTCTGAAAGGACAAAAGGCTGCAGCTGATTATGAATCGTTAAATGTTTGCATACATTATCATCCAAGTGAATGCAAACATTTATCCATGAGGTCAGATCCATGGAGACTGAAGTGAGACTGAAGAGGAGGATGTAATTACAGCCAGTTTTCTTTGAGCAGGAGCTTTCTCCAACAAACAGACCACAGAAGAGAAACCAGATGAAACCTCGCTCTGCAGCGGCCTCCTCTGTCTTTATTTCCTTCCTGCTCTGTGCTCTCTGTCTCGGTCTTCGTTAATAGATCGGCGTCATCGGGGAGCAATACGCAAGTGTTTAAGGAGCATCAGCATTTCAGAGAATTAATTGCAAATGAGGAAAGGAGTGGAGTGTACAGTCACCGAGTCGCAGCAGTTTGTCTTCGTCATCTGTTTCAGACCAAACTAATGTTCAGGGATTAAAGAGTCACTGTAGCTTCCACACATCACAATCTTTATGCAAAGATGGAAAATCCTCGTTTGGATTCTGTTTGCTTGCTCAGGATGTAAAACCGACGTGTTTTTGTCACCAGGGATGGACTGGGAACATTTGACTTTGCAGCACAGCCAAAACAAATGAGCAATCTTCTTAAAGTTCAATATTTATTATTATCAACACTTCTTAAACACGTGTCTCCCAGTATGCATAAAATACTTCAACCTTTTCTTGAAAATAAACTTGTGAGTGCACTTATTTTAGCCCCATGTAGCTCACACTGTCCTGTGGTCTTTGTTTTCTTATTTATAACTTGCTTTAAAATTCACATGTGGCCTTTTCACAACAGGACAAGCTTCCCAAGACCTTTCCTTTGATATATATATATAAAACTTGTTTTTGCCTGAAATGCCACTTGCATCCCTCCGGTTCTCACCCGTGCAGCTGGGGAATTGACCCAGAGAAAGTGCAGTATTTCTCATCCAGCCTCTCTGAGAGAAGGAAAGATGTCGACGCTGCTCTCCCTCAAACCTCTTCACCTCTGCTCATACACTGTAAGTGACGCGAGATGTCGATGTGTGTGTGTAAAAGAACATCTGATAAATCCGTACAGCTGCACAAACGCTGCTTCACTGTCTGAAAAACCTATTTCTGATATAAATGACATAATGACATAATTTCTTGCTTTGTGATTTCTCATTTTTACTGAGATTTCGTATTTTAATTAGAATTCTGACACAGAACAACCTGACACATATGTTCAAATCGGATCATAGGCACATCTGGTAATGGAGGTGTCAAAACTATAAGTTTACTAGCAAGGGACACTCCATCGTGCAATATGGCCCAGGCACGGCAGCCCCTATAAGACCCTACAGAGAGTAAATAGTGGAAGAAGAAAGATCTGCAGAATACGAGAGAGAAAGCGGAGGACGTGGTTCAGAGTGTATTTATAGTTGATGCTGGAGGAGGCGTGGCTGAGGAGCGTTCCCGCTCTTGAAACTTCATTTGTTTGCGCGTCCTTCATCCATTCTTCGCTGCACAGCGGAGGGTACAGGCTCTCCTGCTCTTTGTGCAGAGAGCTTCACTCATTTTCTCTCCACCATTATATATCTTTATGTCCATCATGTCCCATTATCTTCCTTTCTGATAAGAGGCTTTCTTGGAATAACGGCGGGTCATTATGGACACAATGTACCACACCATGGGTAGTCAGGAAGTAGTTCAACACTTCTATCTATCTATCTATCTATCTATCTATCTATCTATCTATCTATCTATCTATCTATCTATCTATCTATCTATCTATCTATCTATTCCAGGATAAAATGCTCTCTAAGGAATAAATGGAGGAGATGACAGGAGCGTTAGGACGTGTCTTTGGTCGGTGTTTTCATCTGGTGTAACGTTTTGTTTTGTTTTATTGTGAAATCTTTCGTGCCAAAGCGAATATTGTTCCCGTAGCCGCTGGACATTAATAACAGCAGCAGCCTTTGACTGATTCTTGCCAGTGTGAGAAAATGTCATCAGCACGCAGCCAGGAAAAGAAGAAAACTCGAACCAAAGCATCTTGAATGCAGACAAACGTCACCAGTTTTTATCAGCGGTAAAGCTGCTATTTTAATAACTAGACAGATAATTCCATAAATGAGCCAAAGACAAAGGACGGCTGTCTGTCTCCCACCGTCCTCGTTGCTCTCGCCTCTCGTTGGTACAGTAAGCCCGAGCTAAAACTTGAGAAGGAAGGTCAGCTCGAGCCGAACTCATATCCTTTTTGTCAACATGATTTAGCATCAAGCAGACTGACTTTAATCATTTTAGTTCCTGGAGATATCCGAGCTCATAACATCCAATCTGAGGAGATTTTCTTGTTGCCTCCCTCAATCCACAATGATTTCATGCATCGGCATTGGAATCCCTCCAGTCCTTCTGTGTTTACCCTCCACTTCCTCCAGGATTGTCTAGTATCATTAAGAAAACATGTGATAGAGCTGGACCCTCTGAATGTACTTTATGACCAGGATTTATTTTTAGTGTTTATTTGCTGGAGGAAGACGAGTGAATGCGTTCACTTTCACTGTCCAGCTTAACGCCTGCAGAGCCTCGCGTCTGAAAGCTACTGTCAGGCCGGACTCAAAACAGGGCTCAATCGCAGAGGTGTCAAAATTATTGATAACAAAAAACCCTCGACAGAGTGAGGCTATGAAAACGGCCTAAACTAGGGAAAACAAAAACACTCCAAAGGAGGAAAACTCTAAACTACTCTATCAAAGATTATCAAAATCAAAATCACTCACAAGGAGGAAAAACAACAGGTTGCAAAACATTAACTGAGAAAGAGGCTGAAAAACACAGGAAACAAAAAGCTAGACTAAGAAGTTACAACCAAAAATCACTCATACGAGGAAAAATGAACAAAAGAACACCTGAGCTATAACGCTGTGGCTGTGGACAAGGAAACAAGGCTTTGGTGATCGATCTGATAACGAAACACTTTGGCACAGGACAAAGGGAAACGCAGACAATATATACACAGGGTGATGGGGAACAGGTGGAAACAATCAGGGCGAGGACACATGAGGACGGACAAGTGACCTGAAACGAGAGGAGTTATCTTTCAAAATAAAACAGGAAATGACGGGACAGGCAAAAAACTCAACTTGACCTCACCGTGGTGTGACAGCTACAGCTCAGGAAAGCAAAGATGAAGATGACATAATTTCTTTTTGGGCTATGCCCTGTCCCCTCTGAGGTCCCCGTCAATGCAGAAGTTAGATTCTTTAAAAAAATGCATTGATTGTAGCTTGGTGTGCCCAATAAACAGATCCAGCAAACAGAAATGCATCTTCACATCATCTCTGTCCACAGGACGGTGACGAGATCAGGAGACGACTGAGCTCCTTCTGTGTGATGGTATGTGCTCATATCACTGGAGCTGTCTCAAGTGACAGAACAATGGCGGCTTATTTCAGTGTAACGTCAGCTGCCATTATCAGTCTGGACAGACCTGGTTATTTCCCCTGAGTGAAGAGTCCATGTGTGAGATGGATGAACCCTTACCACATCCGTCCATCATGCAATCAGCTTTCACTCCATCGTGCTCCTTGAATACATTTACACTGAATGATGCAGCTATCTAAATACATATAAAGTGATTGTAAAATGAGGTCTCTTTCCATCTATACACGCTCTGATTGGCTCTTATCTTGTAAAGAAGTCTTTATATTCTCAAAGCCTCATTTAAAGTAGAAGAGCTGCTGATGCTCAGTCAGACTTTACCCTCATTCAAATAAATTCAGTTTAACTTAAAATTTGATATTTTATCAGTCCGATACAAAACAGCAAAGATCAGACACGCTGCATCGTTTTGTCTCGCCGGGTTTTCATCGCACAGTGATGAGACACATATCTTTGTAATCAGCTGAGTCTCTGCGTTCACGCGACATTCGTGTGGTTTGGTTGAAGTGGTGAAATTAGCAGAAGCTGTTTTTGTGACATGCCCAGATAATTGCATGGGGATTGCAGTGTGTTTGGTTTGGGTAGCATGTAGCAGCTGAGTTTCTCCCCGTGCTACATGTTAGGATTGATGCTTCCTAGACGCTGATCGTCTGTACTGTGCATGCATCTTATGCTGGGACTTTCAGATTGAAATATGAAGTTATCGGTATTGGTTGAAATTTTTCATATTGTGCATCACTACTTAAAATGTATTTAATTTACTGGCCGTGCTCGTAGGTATACTATACATTACGAATATTAAAAGTTCAAACCTGTGTTTTCTTTGACTTTACTTTGATTCAGCAAACTTGGCAGACTTTTAGTTTTTGACACTGAGGAAACTTTTATCAGTTAATTGTCCCAATTATTTCCAGCTCCCATCCGACTAAATGACTGTGATGCACAAATCTACTGCTGCACATCCATGGTTATTATTCTGATAAGACTTCACACAGTCCAGCTTTATCAGCTCAGTTTCTGGTTTACACATGTGCATCTGTACACATGCGCACAGAGAAACATACGTTTCTTTTTTTCTATCTCTGTTTCTCCGTGTCTCGTCCTTTCCCTCTACCACACACACACACACACACACACACACACACACACACACACACACACACACACACACACGGAGACGTGCTGTTGAACACCTCAGGCTGTGTGAAACGGAGGCCTTAATCCATCACTAAGGGATTAGTTATAGACTGATATCACACAGAGAGAGAGAGAGAGAGAGAGAGAGAGAGAAGAGAGAAGAACAGAAAGCAAAAAGAAGAAGAAGAAGAGAGGAACATGTGGATCAGCACATGAGGAGAGCTGGACGGAGGAAGGACGGATTAGAGGAGGCATACGGATGAGGAGTAAAAGAGAATTTATTGATTCAAGTGGGAGGAAAAACATGCAACAAATAAAGGTAGAGGGAGGAGGGCGATCGATCGGAGGGAGGGGAGGAGAGATGCTGCAACAGGGAGGTGAAGAGAAGAATATGATGGAAAAAAGTAAGATATACAAAAGAGTTTGGAAAGGATAAAGGGGGGAGAAGATAGGGGACAAAAAGGAAAAAGAGCTCGAGAAAAATGGAATGTGGACAATAAAATGAATAATAAGAGCAGGTGAAAAGTGAGGAAAGAGCAGCACACGTTTGCAGATGCAGGATCAGGCGGGGAAAGCAGACGAGGAATACTAAGGAGGAGAGAGGGGGAGGAGAGAGGGAGACGGAGGGAACAAATGATGGAGGAAGACAACGAAGGAGAGGGACGGAAGGAAACAGGATTAGGACGATCCTCAACAACGCTGCGCTCTGCTCTGTGTCTCGCCACAAAGAGAATTAGCGACATAATGAATCAGCTGAAATTGAAGAGAGGAAGACGCAAAGGAGAGAGAGAGAGAGAGAAGAGAGAGAGAGAGAGAGAGAGAGAGAGAGAGAGAGAGAGAGAGAAGAGAGAGAGAGAGAGAGAGAGAGAGAGAGAGAGAGAGAGAAATCATTATGCAACGATCATTTATCTGGGTGCACAGATGTGTTTGACCTTTAGGTCAAACTTCATGATTTGTTGAAGGTCTTCCAGTGTGTGTGCGTGTGTGTCCATACATGTCAGCGTGCGTACGTGTGTGTCCATACGTGTCAGTGTGTGTACGTGTGTGTCCATACGTGTCAGTGCGTACGTGTGTGTCCATACATGTCAGTGTGTGTCAGTGTGTGTCCATACGCGTCAGTGTGTGTACGTGTGTGTCCATACGTGTCAGCGTGTGTACGTGTGTGTCCATACGTGTCAGCGTGTGTACATGTGTGTCCATACGTGTCAGCGTGTGTGCGTGTGTGTCCATACATGTCAGCGTGTGTACGTGTGTGTCCATACGTGTCAGCGTGTGTGCGTGTGTGTCCATACATGTCAGCGTGTGTACGTGTGTGTCCATACGTGTCAGCGTGTGTATGTGTGTGTCCATACATGTCAGCGTGTGTACGTGTGTGTCCATACGTGTCAGCGTGTGTACATGTGTGTCCATACGTGTCGGCGGGTGTACGTGTGTGTCCATACATGTCAGTGTGTGTACGTGTGTGTCCATACATGTCAGTGTGTGTACGTGTGTGTCCATACGTGTCGGCATGTGTACGTGTGTGTCCATACATGTCAGTGTGTGTACGTGTGTGTCCATACATGTCAGCGTGTGTACGTGTGTGTCCATACATGTCAGCGTGTGTACGTGTGTGTCCATACGTGTCAGCGTGTGTACGTGTGTGTCCATACGTGTCAGCGTGTGTACGTGTGTGTCCATACGTGTCAGCGTGTGTACGTGTGTGTCCATACATGTCAGCGTGTACGTGTGTGTCCATACATGTCAGCGTGTGTACGTGTGTGTCCATACATGTCAGCGTGTGTACGTGTGTGTCCATACATGTCAGCGTGTGTACGTGTGTGTCCATACATGTCAGCGTGTGTACGTGTGTGTCCATACATGTCAGTGTGTGTACGTGTGTGTCCATACATGTCAGTGTGTGTGTACGTGTGTGTCCATACATGTCGGCGTGTGTACGTGTGTGTCCATACATGTCAGTGTGCGTACGTGTGTGTCCATACATGTCAGTGTGCGTACGTGTGTGTCCATACATGTCGGCGTGCGTACGTGTGTGTCCATACATGTCAGTGTGCGTACGTGTGTGTCCATACATGTCAGTGCGTACGTGTGTCCGTACATGTCAGTGTGTCTTTAGGTCAAACTTCATGATTTCAGGCATGTATGAACGTCGACACGTGGATGTTTGCACACGTACAGCTGTCTGCTCGTGTCTTTGAGCGTAACCGTCAGTCACAGTCAGAATTGTTTCACCATTCTCATCATCGCATCATTTGCAGCCACAGCTCTTCATCCTCTACCTGCTCAGCTGCAGACAGGAGACAGACACAGTTAGAGATGAGCTGGAGAGCATTTATTATGGCAAAGACGAAGAATGGAGTCAAAGAAACTTCAGAAACACGTCGCTCCACGTCAGTTACCGACTTAAAAAGGTTAAATGTCAAACGCTGTGTTGACGTGAAGAATTTAAAGGATTACTCTGACACGAGTGATTTCATGGAAGGATCATTTTGTACATTGGATACTGAGAGAACACTGGAAGCAGCAGTTAGTTAAACTCCATTAGAGTTATTACGCTGCAGCTTCTGAAGGTCTTTTATTTATTTATTCAGGATGTTGAGTGTAGATAAAATATAAAATGACATTTTCTGGTTTAATGAACTTCTGCACCACAACAAGAGAGAGTGTGTTCTGAGCCGGAGCTATTGACCAGATGAACATTTATCAGTGTTTCCCTGAACTTTGACATTTTAATAAGGACACAGTGTTTAAACATGTGAACCTGTAGAAGACAGAAGCTGCTTCAGTCACACATGAAATCGAGTGAAAATCTGTGTGAAACAGATTCTGGGTCAGGTCAGAGACCACGTGACTGTTTTCCATCGCAACCGTCTAAATTTAGGCACCAAAACTGTAGTTAGGGAGCAATTATTGTTATTGCTGTTGCTCTGTTGCCGAGCCGCTCGTTTCCCCTGCTTCTACATATGATAGCACAGAAGTGATTTACAACAGCCGACTCTGAAACAGTCATTTATTATTTATTAAGCAACATCTGGATCATAATCAGACAGTATCAGACATTTTGCAGCTGTGGCTCTGGCTGTAGGAGGTTGTTTCTTGGCTCCTCCTGTGATTGGACAGGACGCTGGATCTGCTTCTGACTCCTTGAACGACACGGCATGGGTAAATGTGTCAAGTGCTGTGAGAAAGTCCACGGCCTGAAATCAGCAACATGACTGTGTCCAACCATAGACCTGATCTCCTTTTCCCTTAACAACTCAGGACACGGTGCAATCAGAGGAAGAACAGCTGAACCAGATCACACAGCTGTCACACCTCTCTGATCCATTTTGAAGCGTAGAGAGTCCAGCCTGTTTACAGCCCGATGGTACAGAGCTCATCAGCACAGTCACTCCTCTACATTTGAGATTAATCTCAAGGAGCAAACCTCCTCTTGCCTCATCTCAAACTGGTCTGATGTGCTGGCGGATACAAACATCTCCAGGAACACGACACAGACGCAGCAATAAAGTTTTTGGAACTTATTTTTATTATTTCCTTCATGATTTCCATCTTTCCCTGTGGGCGCTGAGTGACTGACAGTAGGCAACAGTGCAACACTAAAATTATGCATTCATATGAAGAGGAACGAAATTAAAAAGAGATGAAACATGAAGTCTGACTAAACCAAATGAAACTTTACGTAGATTATCTTGCTGTTTTCGGAGAGAAAATTGTGACGACTGCTGTGTACTCACGAATGTTTATATATATAATATATATATATATATATATATATAATATAATATATCTATATATATATATATATATAGTGCCAACGGAGAAGAAAAGATACATGAAGAAAGAAAACCACAACATCCAAATGTCGAGTAGTTCGGCTCTCCAAATGCCCAACGGAGAAGAAAAGATGATCCGTTATTGATCAACCAGAGGTGAAGCTCAGGTCTAACAGCAGCACAGGCAGAGCGAGACTGATGGTGTAAAGTGTAAAGGATTATGCACAGAGGTGGAGACACCAACATCTTTCATATAGTTTAAAAGAAATCTTGGAATTGCCTTAACACAGACTTTAATGACTTGTGTTGTGTTTGTATGTGTGTACTGGTCTCCAATACAACCAGCTCGGCAGCGTCCAGGAGGTGACCTGGCCCCTCTCCAGCTGCAGAACCAGTCCTCGCTCCAAACTGGGATCCATTACATTACATTACATTACATTACATTACATTGCATTTAGCAGTCGCTTTTATCCAAAGCGACTTACAGAAGAGGACATAAGCTGAAAAGGTGTAAAGGAGCACAGAGTAGTTTGTTAGTTTTGTTAGGATCCAGGCTGGACTTGAACCAGACACACACTCCAGTTTCCCAAGCCAAGTCCCCACAGCCTGCTGCTACTGTCACCACAGAGATGTCATTCATGTGCTGAACATGTAAAATGTCAAAAAAAATGATTTTATTACTTAATTGTTTTAGAAAAAGAGTGAAAATAATTGGAACAATGACACACTCACATGTTTAAATCAGTTTTACGAAACAAGAAGTCACTGATGAAAATGCGCGCACGCACACACACACACACACGCATGCACGCACGCACATGCGCACACATGCACGCACACACACACACACACACACACACACGCACGCACGCATGCACGCACACACACACACACACACACAAACACACAAACACACTTTTTAGATCACTTAAGTGAGACACGGAAACAACAGAGCAGAAAAGAAGCAGATCGATGGTCTTCAAGCTGCTGCACCATAAACATGCAAACACACAAACATATGTAATGTGTGTGTGTGTGTGTGTGTGTGTGTGTGTGTGTGTGTGTGTACACAGTTACACACACAAACATATGTAATGTGTGTGCACAGGCAGTGTGTGTGTGTGTGTGTGTGTAACTGTGTGGACAGTTACACACAATTACACACGGGCACACACACACACACTGTTGCCATTAGAGATTGGTGATAGATTGCTTGACAGTGCTGCTGTAAGGTCTTTAACTTGTTTTCACACACACACACACACACACACACACACACACACACCACACACACCACACACACAGATAGAGATGTGGGCAAACAGCAGACACGCTCGATCTTATCAGCGTCTCTGGAGGAAATCCATTTTAGAGGTTAATCTATTGTGACTTTCACAGAGAATCCAACGCAAAAAAAAATTCCACCATCAGATATTCTCGCTGTGTTATCGGTTATCGCGTCCATATCTGCAATCAATGCAGCAACACGGCTAACACGTCCTCATACCTAAATCACAGAGAGCGTTAAACATGGAGGGAGTATCTGTGAGGTTTCTGAAGAGCCCTCGTGAAGCTCACGGCTCATCCAAAAATATATACTGCTGTCATAAACGGGACCAGGACGGACCTGTCCTGTAGCCAGCCTCCGTTTTTTTGGGGATTGCCAGGACTCAGTAGTGTTCCCAGTCTGACCCTGGTTATGTGACGTAAATAAAGTTCTGTACACTGCGTACGTCAATGGTGACTTTCGGTTTCACACGAGACATGAGCAATCTACTGGGTCAAAGTCCTCTCTCCATTTTTGGGTGAGGACAGTGGACAGTGTCAGGACGCGTTCAGGGTGTCCATGAAGGTAGGCGGTGGACTGATGGACATTTTCTGGGAATTTTAAATAAGTGAATGTGACATTTCTTTTTCATTATTATTATAGCGAAGTTAAGGCTTTCCCCATTACGTCCTTCCTGCAGTTCTTAGATCACTGATCATGGCAGTGTCATGGTGTGGCTACAGCACGTTTTCTGAAATGAAACTGAGGAGCTTCAACATATACTAAAGGCTGAATCTGAACAGAATTCATCAGAAATGGTGGTACAGCTTCAGTGCATAGTTTAAACCAGTGGTTCTCAAACTTTTCCCATCATTCCCCACCTGAGAAGGTCTGGATGTTGCAGCGCCCCACCTTGCACGCACCGATAAATGGTCATGAAAAAACAAACACATAGCCTACACACAAATATATACTTTTCAAATTTATTAAAGCGACATCAGTGTGTGTGAGGGGTGTGAGGTCTCCAGGTGTCTCCGCAATTTGTTCGGCCTCATACTTTTCAGCTGCCAGTTGCCGGAGACAAAGAACACAGAGAGGTCGTTGCTCATCACCCACCTCCACTGCCGTGAATCCCAACGCAAGATAGGCCTCATCATATTTTCGTTTGGGGCATCTCGTCTTCTCTTTCTCGATTGCTTTAGAATCGCTAACTTTTGTTGTGGCCCGTATAAAAACTTGTCCATTTTTTAACGCAGCTTTTAGGGCTGCCTGTGACGATAGAAATAACAGCTAACTGTGAACTAGCTAACTGCTGTCTGAGGTAAAATAACAAACGAATCGAACGTTAGGATTTCTGCACAGACTCAAACGAAATTTCCTGCGCAGACTCAAAGGTTGATTTCCTTTCTGACAGGCTTTTCAAAATTATTAATTAACTGTGGATGAATGTTTTAAACTTGACTCGTAGGCAAAACAGAAAAATATTCCCATGCATGTGGGAAAAAAATCCGCATGGGAAAAAAAAAAAATCCGATGTCACGCGCCCCACCTGCAATACCTCCGCGCCTGCCCCACTTTGAGTAACAATGGTTTAAACGCTGTTGACTGTAGAAGAATGTATCAACTCCAGGTGTCACCACACAGACTGGACCTGAGTCACACCAGCTCTACTTCACCATGGAAACCTGGAATAGGAGACTGCACAGTCATGATAGCAAAACTCGAGCACACCGTTCACAGAAAACAGAGGCGAGAGGAGAGGGCTTCATCTCCTGGAAGAGCTGGATCCAGATGCAAAAGCCTGAGGAGAGACAGACACGTCCCAGGAGGACTGATGGTCTTGTTGCAGGCTTCCATCGTCAGCGTCTTCTAATGGAGTGGAGTTAAGTAGCAGCATCGAGCTGCCGTTCATGCCGATGTATGGATACATGAATACACACACATGGCAGCCGAGCAGAGGTGAAGACTGAAAGCGAGAGTCATTAAAATCAAACTTCACTGATCTTCAGTTACAGGGATTTACCTTCAAACTATTTTCTAGTGGTGTGCCAGCGATGAACGAAGCATTCAGTTTGAACTAATCTTTTATATGACTCAGGAGTAATGAGGAGTCTCAGTGAGTGATTCGTTCGGCGGCTGTTTAAGCTCAGTCAGGACAGGAAACAGAAATGATTCGTTTACAACTCCACCATGCATCCTCATGTTTGAGTCTCTCGTCCATTTGTCTCTTGGCAGGCCGAGACATCGATCACAAGAGAGCTACAGCGCTGCACTAGTTAAAATGAGCGGATAGTTCGATGTACTATCTGAGAGTCAGTGATCAGAATCAGTAAAAAGACTCGAACTTTCCAACACTACTACTTTCATTTGGTCATTGCAGGAGACAAATAATGAATTATGTTTTTCACCAAATGATTTTTTTCATTCGATTACAGACGTCAAAACTATGTGAAAGTGCGTTTGTCTCCTTACTGGATAATAAAAAAACTCTTTCTGCTGCCAGACTGAGGACAAGGACGGCAAAGTAGAAAGAGGGAGGGAGCAGACAGGGACCCCGTCCTCTGTAGTCTGTAGTGTTTGATTCCCTTCATTGTTAGACTTTATTAAAACAACCTTCCATTCAAAATGAATCAGATATAAATAAACTTCTGATATTATGAGTTTAAAGAAAAAAAGCCAGTGTGAATGTTGGTGCAGTCTTTTAGCTCCAGATCAAAGGATCATGGTTTTATTTGAGAATAATTACTAAAAATACCAAACGGACGTCAAACAATAGACGTAGAAAACGACATCAGGGAGGAACGCGAGGTGAGAGCTGAATAAAAAAACGGCGTCCAGGAGTGAACTTCTCATTCTGTTTCAGCCTTTTATTTTTCCTTTTGTTGCGTGTGCTCCTCTCGCTGAAATATGAAAACCTGTGTGACCTGCAAAAAGCTGCAGAAACACACACAAACACAGAATGCGGAGCAGTTTCATCATCTCACCTCCATCTGAAAGGCTGGTGGGTGGAGAAGAGAATGCATTGAAACATTTATTTTGTTCAACCGAGGGCTTATACATTATACATACACAGAAAGCTGTGAACCTGTTTTCTCACATTTCTGACCTCGCTGCAGAACTCTTCTTATTATTCTTATTATATTATCGCCCGTGGATACAGACGCTGCTGTTGTGTGTTTACGACCTGCAGGTCCTCCACTCCATTTATGAGCCAGCTTCAGTAATGCAGAACATCACTGAAAAGCATGTTACAAGACAAGATATAATTCACTTTGGCAAATGAGTTGTTTTGATAATTTAATATTTATAAATGTTAGATTTCTCTGTAGTATTTTGTCCATTTAGGGTTTGTGGTTCCAGTAAAACAGTGAAACCCCACAGGAAACGTCTTTGTCACGTCGGTTTCAGGAGCGTTCAGAAGTGACAAGGCTTTATTAACATTGCTCAGATTCTGTCATTTTATGTGCTTCTGAATATGTAAACATGCAGTTTATTTGTTACTGTCAGGCCGGACTCAAAGCAGGACTCAGATGCAGAGATTGGCAGAGAGCTGTTTTATTCAGATCAACAAAATCCCTCGACAGAGTGAGGCTATGAAAACGGCCTAAACTAGGGAAAACAAAAATCACTCCGGAGGAGGAAAAAAACTCTAAACATCCCTATTTAAGATGATCAAAATTAAAATCACTCTCAAGGAGGAAAAACAACAGGCTGCGAAACAATACCTGAGGGCGCTCAAATGAGGCTGAAAAACACTATGCTAAACACTAAGAAACAAAAGGGACTTAGAAATTACAACAAAAAAATCACTCATACGAGGAAGGAAAACAAAAGAACACTAGAACTATAACGATATGACTGTGGACTATGAAACAAGGCTTTGGTGAACGCTACAAGAGACGCAACACTTTGGCACGGGACAAAGGGAGACGCAGACAATATATACACAGGGTGATGGGGAACAGGTGGAAACAATCAGGGCGGGGACACATGAGGAAGAGCAAGTGACCTGAAACGAGAGGACAGGTAAATATCAAAATAAAACAGGAAATGACGAGACAGGACAAAAACCCAGCTTGACCTCACCGCGGTGTGACAGTTTCCCTTTTGGCTGAGACCCGCGTCTGTTCGATCAGAACAGCCGTGATCAGCTCCGCCGCACACGGAACGTGTCAATCTGTTAACGTTAACGTGTCCTTTAACATGTTCTGCATGCGTGTGCTCCTCTGACACCAGATCTTCACGCTTCAAACAACATGTCCTCACTGTTATTGGCATTCATGACATTTCATGTTACGAACAAGGACTGTAAGTATTCTGCAACACCCAACACACAGTCTGATGTGTTGGGTGTAACCACTTCTCACAAAATGAGTTTTTTCGTGTCCAAAAACAACAGATGTGTTTTTTTGTTGGAATGACATCCAGTGCCATCTATCTGTGTTCTGAATCAGCAGCCATTGAGGTCAGTGTTTAAATGATGACTCACGCAAACAGAAACTTCGTCACCACCGGCCTTTTATTCAGCCTGTCTGTGCGCCAATCTGCCGTTACCTCCACCCACGGGTGGCCTCTGTGCAACTCTAAAGGGTTAAATGTCCATTGTTGGTGTTATACAATTCTGAGTCACGTAATAAAAGCAAGTACGAACTCCTTCTCTCTGAAATGACCTCTGTTTGTCCAGAGTCTGCAGTCATGGTCAGATTTTCTAAAGCCTGAAAACTAGAACATCCAGTTCTGTCTCCGATCACTTGAATAGATTTTTTTTTTTAAACAGCCTGGCTGCTTAAATTAATGCAGGAAATCTGAACATAAAAATATTTCAGTGAAGACAAAAACAAGGATTAATATGGTGTCCAATCATTTATAGTATTTAGATGATAATTATAATGATAATAATAATAATGCATAAAGAGTGAGAGAGAAGAAAAAGCAGGTCAGAGCTGCAGGAAGCCAAAGTTAAGAGAAGCAGAGCTCGGGGTCCAGCTGGAATATGAAATATTCATCAGGAATATAAATGACGGTTTAATTTATTTAAATGAGGTGATGATTCATGTCCTTGCTGCTCTAACCTGCGTGTCTGGCTCACCTTTATTCACAGTGTGGCCATATTGGATTCACTTATTCACAGTATGCGCGATGAGCGTCGCGCCAAGGACCAAACAACTTGAGATAACGTTAGCACATGATCAGCAGCAAATGTACATTAGAATTATATCTACAGAGGTCATAGGTTCTCTTCCTCGGAGTCCATGTGACTCCAGATAGGTCCAGATTTTGTGGCCACCGTTGTTTTACAATCTACAAACTACACCGCAACTAATTTCACCCATACAGCAACCTACATAGGGGCGTCTGTGGCTCAGGAGGGAGAGCAGATCGTCCAACGGTTTGATCCCCTCCAGGCTGCATGTCGAAGATACTGAACCCCAAATTGCTCCTGAAGGCTGTGCCTAGGCGTATGAATGGTTAGCTCCTCAAACAGATGAGCAGTCGACACCTTGCATGTGCTAATGCTATTAGTGTGTGAATTTGTTAGTGGCAAAAACTGCAGTTCCTCAAACATCCATTTGAGGCTGGCTCCAGAAGTGTGCAGTCTGCATAAGTCCCATAAGGCTGAGCATCCAGACTTCATTCAGCCCGCCTCAGGTCCACCAACGTTTCACGTCTTTGTTTTTCATCAGCCTGAGGCGGCAAAGGCAGGATCAGTCCCCACACTGAACTTCAGAAACCCGTGGGCGACGTCACGGACACGTGACAAGTATGATGACGTCCAAGAATACACAGGTGAAATGAATAATGTACTAGATTTCTATTTTGTTTCACTGTCCACACATTTAAAGTTAGTATTTTTTATAAAACTTGAGTTTGAGTTTTGGCTGCATGTTGCAGTAAAGTTGTACAGAAGCATCTCCTCATATAACGTCCTAATTCCCTTCACATCTCCGCCTCTCTCTCTCTCTCTTTGGCTCCCTCTCTTTTCATCTTGCTGTGTCGTCCGTTGAGGTAAGCAGAGAGACAGGCTGTGTGTGTGTGTGTGTTTGTGTGTGCACTTGTTTTAGGCTGCCTCGGCTTTTATTGCTAATTTGAGTAAGAGGTGATCCATCACATAATGAAGTAGCTAGTAAAATGTTTGTCTGTGTGTGTGTGTGTGTGCTGGTTTTATTGCCAGCCTTGAGATGTCAACAACCTGAACATTGTACGAGAGGAATTAGAACTAAACACACACACACACACACACACACACTGTACAGGTTGAATAATGAGCAAAGCAAATGCAGCAAATGCATGTTTATCGTTCAGCTTCTGCTGCTCCGTAATTCATGTTGATGGATGAGTAATCAGCTAATGATATGAGCGACGGAGGCAGAGAGAGAGAGTGTGTGTGAGAGAGAGAGAGAGAGAGAGAGAGAGAGAGAGAGAGAGAGAGAGAGAGAGAGAGAGAGAGAGAGAGAGAGAGAGAGAGAGTGTGTGTGAGAGAGAGAAAGAAAGAGAGGAAGATGGAAAGAAGGACAAGAAGGACAAAGAGTGAGTGAGAGTGAGACAGATTCGGGCTGACGGTGACGTATCGATCTGATGAGTTGGATCAGATATCAAGTCTTGGCCAGACGTGACTCGTCAATATGAAATATTGTATTTTCAAGTCAAGTCAGCTTTATTGTCAACGCTGTCATGTGTGCAGAGACATACGGAGAATTAAGATTTCCCTCATATCCAAACAGCAATAAACAAGAAATATAAAATATACAAGTTTAAAGATCTGAAAAAAAAGGCAAATATGAAAACAGTATAAATATGACAAATATCAAAAATACAAGCTGTAAACAATTTGAGAGGCATTCAGCAACTGACTGTACATATTGTAATATTTGAGCTCACCAAGAGAATTGTATATTAATTTCAGATTTCTGCCATATTCTGTAAACACACTTTATGTGTTCGCTTAATTTCTGTTTTCGCTTTTTGATTATTTGACTGACATTTACCGGTATGATGTACCTTTATCCTTTTCATAAGATGCCCTATGCTAAATAAAAACAGTGATTTTCTTGTATATTAACTGTTAAAACTGCAGCGATAGCAGTTGCTGTTAGTCACGTATATATATGCATGGAGCAATCACTGGAATTGCTTTGATACAGAAGATATGAAGCATTTTTTTTTCCTTCTCTGCAGATTTATCTTTCTTTCCTGCTGTCACTGGAAAATTAAAGTCATGCTGATTCCAGCTCGATGTGATGTCTGCGCTCTGATTTGAGAACAAGGACGATGATTTATGATGCAAAATGTGTCATCGGGTACTTAATGTTGAACCCAGAAACATGAGCGCAGTCGGATTTTAAAATAAGAGTTTGGTTTTGGATCAGTACCTGACATCGGAGCCAGAACCGGTTTTCCTGACAGACCTGCAGGTCCAGTCATGACCTTGACAGCAGCACAGTCAGAGTTTAGCTTTAGTCTTTTGTCTTTCTGTCGACCTTCCAACTCTATCTTCCTCTCCGTCTCTCTCCCTCTTTCATCCTATGAATGATGCATAGACCTCTACATAGACGACACACACATTGAAAATCAGCCGTGACCTTTGCTGATAAGCTGAAAGCCAGACCTTGCTGTTATTTCACTGAGCTCGGGGCTCAGGACCCTTCTCCTTAACAAATTATGGAAATTGCAGCTGACCGTCGGAAAGGCAGAACTGCTGGACACCAGCAAGTCCACTTGATCTAATTCACATCTAATGCTTTTCTATTATAGATCTGGCCTGAAGGACTGAAGAAAAAGTTCTACCTTTGGCTGTTATGAAAATTACGCATTATTTCCCTCTAATTAATGCCTAAATGAAAAGAAATCCAGGGAGATTTGGCAATGATATTAAAAAGTCCTCCAAACCATGAAAGGGATTAACATTGACCCTCATTCTTATAAGTTGAGATGAGGACGAAGTTAAGTCAAAAACTCTTTATTCTAGCGTCGGACATTTCAAGTAGGGAAATGCTGTCTGACACTCTGATCAAAGTTGGATCATACCCACATTGTCGTCTATATATATAAAATCAGGGAACAGACAAGAGCTCGACAGCCCCACGTCAACGCTGCCACATTTAATATAGCAGGGCATACCCCACCACCATGACTGTCAATGTCAGCCATGATTCTGTGATCACCAAGAGATCCAAATCATTCGTTAATGCCACAGTTTAATTCTTTCAAAGCTTCGTTTACCACATTAAGGTGAGCTGACTGTAGTTAAGTTGATGAAGAACTTGACGTAGGGAGGCAAGACACGACCATTGGAGATTGGGGAGTTCTACAAAGCAAACGATTGAGTCACCCACCGGTAGAAATGTTCTGATCTGAAGTGTTGCCTTCATACGTAGCAAGATTTAAAGGAAGGGACCCCGACAGTAATGAAGGAGAAGGAGGTGATTCACATTTCCAGCCAGAGCAAAGTAACTGGGGGGGTCCAGAGTCCACTTCATCCATCCAGTCTGTGAACCCACCAGTGCCACTCGCTGTCAGAACAAAACCAGTTTAGTCTTTCTGCTCTTCCACCACAATAGGTAAAAGGGCATTAGGCATTATAATTTTAGTTTCTTCGTCTCAGACTTACTCATGACACTTTTTACCCCCCAATTCTAATCACGTAACTTTACTCTCTCAATGGAACTTCATTTGGGGGGGCGGGGAGGAATGTTAAATGTATTAATGAGGAGAAACAGAGCACTTGTATGTATTTTGGCATTCAAATACTGCCCAGTGCAGCTTTAGGCCCTGTTTACAAGTACACAGGTATTTTTAAACGGAGACATTTCCCTTCGTTTGTATCTTTTACACGCAAACGGTGAATTCGCCTCTGAAAACGAATCTTTCTAAAAACTCCGGCTAGAGTGGAGATTCTGGAAAACTACGGTTTTGCGTTTGCATGTAAATTCAGATAAACAGAGTTTTAGGCAGCTGATGCGCCAGAAGTGCGACCAGTGTTTACCTGTTGCTATGACGATGATCATGGAAGCATTATTCTGATTGGCTTGCAGAGCGTTCTCCTTCTTCCTACACTGCCGCCCAGAGGCTTGGCGTAGTTATGACGGCGCTCGATGGCGTATTTATGCGGGTTGAAAACGATGCTACGTGCACGATGTTATTTTGTAAAACGGAGGGAGGGAAATATGTGTAAACGTAGCTTTAACGTCGAAGCTACTCTCAGCCTGAAGTGTTACAACTTTGATTTGATCTTCAGTCTGTCTGGTTTTCTAGAAATCTCTCATGATTCACAACTGTTTCATTTTCATATCCTCAAGAAACTGGATGCATTTCTCTCTGTTTACGAGGAAACTTGATTTAACAAAGCAGAAAATTACAGTCTCATTGTCTCCATCTCAGCTGTACTTATATGTAATTAGCTATTGCAGAAGGCAGACATTTGGTATCCATACCTCTTAATTTAAAGATACAGTCTTATTTTGAAACAATACAGAGAAACGAACTTCCAGAGTGGATTCAGGCCCCCGAGGTCACTCCTGACCTCCGTCTCTCCCATAAGCCTTTCTCTCTTCCTTTCTCATCACTCTCTCCTCTTCCCCTCCATCACCTTTGGTTATGAGAACGGAGCAGCAACCTTTCAGCGTCTTTCATCTCTCAGACGTCCTGTGTAGACCCCCCACTGCAGCAGGGAAGCAAATTACAATTTTTACCGTAAGATCTGGAGACGACGTCGCTGTGACAGGAAGGCGGACAGGTAGAAGAACATAAAAGACAAAGAAGAAGTGATTCAGTGGAGATAGGTCAGATACTTGAGTGAGTCATTGCTGCTCTAACAGTTCAACATGTTGCAATTATCCAACCCCCATACATCTGACAGTTTCATGGCGTAGATATGAATTTCTCATGTCTGAGGAAATGTTCTCATCCATCCATCATCCATATTAATGCTTCAGGTCGGGGTAAAAAGACATCAAGTTGTGCAGCGTCTCCTGGGAAAACCCGGGGATTCCCAGGCCAGATGGGATATACACTGCAATATAATCTCTCAGTGTATCATGGGTCCAGAAGAACTCCACAGGGAGACCTTTAGTAGACTATAAAGATGCAGACTGACAACACATTGTTTAAGAAAGGCGCCTGCTCTGCCCTCACAGTAAAGACACAGGGCAATGACTGAAAAGGGACCACTCAGTATTTGTGTGCACCATCTTTCTCCAATGTTACTGTCTTATATGAAATGAACAGCTGCCTGAGGGAAATGCAAGTGTCCCAGAACGTACGCCACTTAAACGCAGCAGTAATGGACTCTGAGCAAACCCCGAGCGAGTGCTGCCTTTCAAATGTTCAATCTTCCCCGCAGCTGTCCTTGAGCACAGCGCTTACATCATGACTTAGTGAGCCGTGCACCATTCAGCATCGATGTGAACAAAGTGGAAAAGTAGCATCAGAATTATAGTAGTAGTAACTAGTAACAGTAATCAGCTGATCGAAGCAGAACCCTTCAAATCTAAGTCAAACCAAAGTTTTACTTTCTAATTGTAAGTAACTAAAGTTGTTAATTAACTTTGTTTCTGAAACTCTTAATTCAATTTTCAGTTTTGAGAAGGAACTTAATTTCTTTTAACCCTTTTTGTGGTGGTTTCGATTCAAAATTATTAAAGCAAGTTCAAATAAACAGGAATTAACTTTAAACGTGAGCTCCCACCTTACATAATGTTGCTTTAATGGTAAGTATGAATTGCTATTTTTGTGATTTAGTGCCCTCAGTTTCAGAGCACAATTACCTATGGTGAAAAACCAGTCGAGTCAAGCCTGTAATTCAAATCAAGTCATCCATCAATGATGGAAATACACATTAAAATGAAATATTGTGACTCTTTAGTCTGCCCTCACTGATTCCAAGGACTCTCCAAATATCAGCAGATAATTGTCCTGCCTCACCAAACTCTGCCACGTCAGAGTCAGAGTCCATGTGGAGGTTTAATTTATTTTAACTGTGAAGGACAAAAGGGAAAAAGACAAAACAAAAAAAGTCATATCTTATAAGATGCTTAATCAGGACTTAGACTACCTGGAAAACAAAAAACAGACTGCCTCATTGGGACAGACAGCCTGCTAAGCTCCTCCAGTGCCAGCCTCAGCTCAAACCCTCGTGACATGATTCCTCCAACAACTTCCCCAGAGACGCAACCAGCTCATTCCCCACCCGGTGCAGCACAGACAGCATGTTGTCCTCTCCACTTTAAAAAGGCACAGTCAGAGCATGCTCCCGGTCAAATACAGCACTGTGCTCAAACACACCTAGAAGGTTTTGCACCTGCTCCACCTGCAGTTGAAATTGGCACCTCAGCCTGCTCCTATTGTGGGCAGAGGTATGAGAATGCCCACTCCTCCAGGGACTGGATGAACTGTGGGTGTGACCAGTTGGAGGAATGGCCTTGGTGATGTATGTGTGGGGTATCCTCCACATACATTTGGAAAAAGGTCGGATTATTTTCCACTATAGTCATCCCACAGTGCAGGGAGATGGACTGAGGCCGTCCTGCTGTGGTCATGCCTCGGGCTACGGGACCTGGTGGTGTAGCGATCCAGAGTTGGATCCAGTTTCACACACACAGACTAGGAGGTAAAGTTTTTGATGTACTTTAATTCACACCACAGATCAGGGAGGAGTCAGTAGTAGACAGTAACACGAACAAAATGTCCCAAGTTTCTCAACAGGAACACTGCAGGAGCAGCATAAAATATCGGATTCGGAAAACCAAAGCAAACAAAAGCCAAAAGCCTCAGGGCAGAGATTTGTAGTTGAATTCAGAAGGGTGGTAGGGTAGTTTAACAGGAAACTGGCCGACTCTACAACGGTGAATGCCAAGACCAATCTGACAGTGCATGGAGGTCTGGGGTTTAACTAGTGGCTGAGTTAGTGGAAATCATGTGTGTGTGATTGTCCTGATTGCAGTGGAGCCGAGTGAAGCGGGGGCAGGGTCAGTCCCTGTGGAGAACAGCCTAACTCACACAGACAGTGGTCAACGGGAGACCTGCCAAAGAAATAATGGAACAGGGAAGAGAGGGAAGAACAATCCACGGCTGACAGAAGATGGAAAAGAATTCAACGTTGACTTCATGGGGAAACGGAAATAATAAAGAGAATGGTATACAGAGCTACTATCCGAAGTTCAGAGACAACCACGCAATGACAGCAAAGCATGTGCGTCACTGACTGACAGCGTTGTCACATCCTGTCCCATCTTTCCTGTCATCTGTAAATTTAAAAAACAGCAGCTGAAGATGTGCCAGTAGCTCAGAGTGTTACAATATTTATGCAGTAACACATTTACATGAACCATAAACTCAGTGTTATCAAACATGGGTTAGTATCGAGACGTGTGGGTGCTGTTTAACAGCTGATGACAGAGCAGATGTTTTAAACCAGCATCATGCAACTGTTTTATATTTGATATATTCATATCCTGATTAAAGGGACAAATGCTGACATAGGGATGGATGTGTCCAAACTTTTATCCATAGAAGCGCTGGTGCTGCTGGTCACTGGCATCACGTTTGGAGTCATGGGGATGCAAACAGTCCAACAAATTTATCTGTTTTGACTTTACTCCTCTCATTTTTTGATAATCAAAGGGCGATGCACAAATCTCTTTTCTTTTTTAATGTCCTCTGCATTTTAAGAGTGGTGTTTCTTTAGGTATCTACTATTGAAGCTTAAAGCGGAGCCCAAACACGCCTCGACCACGCCCATAAATACACCTAATCATGTCCTCTGTCCTCCCACCCCTTCTGTTTCTTTATTTCTTACTCTCCAGGTTCATAAGGGGGTCCGGATTCCCCTCCGGAAGCTCCCCACAACATAACCACATCCCGAGATCCAAGACCACAGCACATTTCATCATTTTGTCTGTATCAATAAATCCGTTGATGGTGGTTTTGGAGTCACTGTACCATGTTTGTTGTTTAAATTAAATGGCAAACACATTTTGACTGATTGGACTTTTTCCTCGAGGACAGCGTGGGCAAACATTTTAACTGGCGTCCGTCTGACTCTCTGATGATGCTGATTGATAGCAGATCTATTTTACTCACTTTTAATCACTTGTAACTTTTATTAATTCCCATTTCAGCTGTAACCCAATTATTTATAACTTCCCACGCCTGCTCTTCTTCTCTCTTCTCCTGACCGTGACTGTTCACACGGTGCTGAGCGATTTATCCAACATGGAGAATTCATCAGGTGCAAATATTGTTGTAGGATGAAAACCTGTTGGCATAATGTATGAGGATGTGCTTTTAGGTGTTTATCATATTCATTCCCATGATGCCACTAGATGGATAAATCATTAGGATGCTGGATGGGGTTTCCCGGATCCAGTCTGGAGTCCTGCACTGTTGTATAAATGTTCTGGTGGGTGGCTTCATTTTTTAGGTTTAGATTAAAAGAAATGACACCTGTAATTTGAAATTATATAACACATTTAATGTCTTGACTTCCTCTGCTTCCTGTCAGCTTTCACATATGTTCATCCAAAACATCAATAAGTAGAAAAGGCACACAGCGGCGTACATTTACAGAATGATTGCTGTCAGCGGGAGATTCACACAGACTCTCGCTCATACGAGCGGGTAAGTACAGGCCTGTGTGAGTTAAAACTCTTCGACATTCATCTGATGATGCTTTTATCCCAGATGAAGGTGAAAGCAACAAGCCGCACTTCCTCGAGTGCCAACATAACAAGCAACCACTCTTTAAAATGTCAAGTGTCGGTTAGTGGCAGCGCTCCGATAATTTTCTTGTCAACGTGGAAAAAAAAACGGCCTGGCGGAGAAAGACGCTGAGTGATCTTTGAGAAAAAAGGTTTCTAACTGGTTTGACTGGTCACTGAGTGCAAAGAGCATTTTTATGTGTTCGTGAAGTGAAGATGCACTTCCCATTCTCCATTTTCTTGAGCAGCCCAAATCTTCTTGTATTTGGATTTGGCAGAATAGCTAAATTACACGCCTGGCTGTCTGTTACCATCTGCCACAGGAGCTCAACGTCCATTTTAGTGCCACGACTGTCAGCATTAATGCTTCTTTCTCTGCACTGGAAGCTGGTTTGTGGGGGAGTGATGGCAATCAGCAAACATGTCATGGAGGTCATATCCTTGTCCTCGTATAGTATAATTGGAATTACTTCTCTGTGTTTTTCCTTTTGTCAGCCATGTTTCACAGTTTAACTCTCTCTGCATCTTCCTCCTCCATGTTCATGTAACCCATTAGTCCGCATCCTTGTTCGTCATTCAGTCGATCGCATCACTGATGACACTCAGGCTCTCTCACATGTATGATTCACCCTTCTTTATCTTTTCTATTCTCCCTTGGGCTTAAGAGGCTGAGACGGAGAGAAGGAGGTGGCTGCCTTTAGTGTCTGGATGTGCGTGGGTGGTTCTTTGTCACCTTGTGCTGTATGTGCACACGTAACTTTGTCGGTTGTTCATGTCGTGTGTGTGTGTGTGTTACATTTATTACTTTTCTTGTTAGTGTTTCTCATGTTTTGAGGTGTTGTGTAACATTTATACAAAATCCTCGAAAAGAAAGCGAGTCACGACATCTTTTAAAATATGTCAGCGTCCCAGGACAGACAGAACAGAAGACACCGACATCAAATCTCATGAAGGGCGAATGTTTTAAAATGTTTAGAAAGGGACAAACTGTTGGAAGATTCTCTCCACCAGCACGTCTCTGTTACATCACGTTGCAACACTGCATTGGTCCATCCTTTAGCCCGCCAGACGTGCTGCTACTTTCATGTGTGTTATGAAATTTTCTATCCTTAGGTTACACAAGGTCCCGTGTGGCCTTGAGGTCCCGTGTGGCCTTGAGGTCCCGTGTGGCCTTGAGGTCCTCAGCAGTATTAGTTGTTTGTCTCTGGTTGGGAACAGTAGGTGCCAGTCTATCTCCACACTGTGGTGTCCAGGGTCACAGAGACCTGTTGCTGCCTTCATAGACATCATAGATAGCTTGTTGTTGTAAACAGACATGTGTGTCTCCAGACTAGAACATGCTGACAGTAACACCTCCATGGGTAAAGACATTCTCTGTGACTCATTCTGGGCGTGTAGTATTTGTGCTGTTATCTTGGGGTTTAAAGTCGATCCACCAGGATGAGTTGGGCAGAGTGTGAGACCGACTCAGGCACTTCTGATCAACTTAGACAGTGTCTCTAATACTCCTTGGCCAAGCGTCAATAAATAAAACAGCATAAGACATCAGAGGCTGCTGAACACTTTGACTTCAGCTATTTCTCCACAACAGTGTGCTTCTAAACATATGTGTGTGAATATGCCATGTAGTCAATTTGTTTCGCTTTTGTCTGTTTTTACAACTGGCAGTTTGCACGGGGTGTTTTATTTTGAAAATCTACTGGATTCTCTATGCTGTTTTTGTGTCTGGCTTCCTGTCAGCTCGAGGTGTTCTGTCTAAATTGGAACAGCCGTGTATTCAACGTGGAGCCGAGCAGGAGGTCCACTTCTGGGACAATTTTGGGGGGTGAGACTTTGGAAAGTGAGGACTTCGTTTTTGTGTTTGGCCCTGTGCTTCATCCATTCCATCAATTTACTTTTGGAAATATTAAATGAGTCTGTATTTGCTTGGTACACCGTGTGAAACACAGAATCGATCTGTATTTGATGAGCAGAAGAGTTCATGTTGTTTTACTGTGCTCGATCCGTTCAGCTCACTCTAAATAATCCTGGTTTATTTGCCACATTCTCAGTTTGCTCAGTAAAAATGTTCTTATCTCTCACAGTGTTTACTCTCTCTCTCTTTCTGTCTTTGTTCAGCTGTCTCTCATCCATCCATCCATCCATCCTGTCATCACTCCTCTTTTCACAGAGCTGTTCTTCATCTCGGTCTGCTGTTGGAGCTCTTTAACCTCCTCTGCATGAGGTTGATGATTCCTGGCAGCGCGGCTGGTGTGCGATGATGCCGTTTCTGTAAGTGTGAGTGTGTGTGACGCGGGCAGTACAGATGTTTGACAGGTTTGATACATGTCACCATCGTCTTTTGAATGCACGTGCCTGTTATACGCGTTATTTGCATGCTGATTTTAAAGTGTTATTAAATATTCTATGAATGCAAAGTGAACCATGTTTTTATTTGATATCAACAATCAAAGAAATTAGAAAAAGGACCTTTGAACGCCACACCTCTGAGCCAATCAGAGCTTTGTAGGCAGGATTAAGAATCACTGTCAAATTAATATAATTAACAAACATTTTGTCACAACGCAGACAGGCTGAAGACAGCCAACCAACTGACCTTTGTTTAATCAATCAGGTATCCCGACCCAACAAACTGAACTTCCAACCAAACGTATTTCAAATCTGAACCTTACACCAGTCGAACCTCGGTTGTGAAGAACAAACAGAACACAGATTTAAATTAAACATTTGTGTTTCTTACATCGAGGGAACGGCTGATCAGTCATGGAACCTGAATGTTCGATACATCGCAACTTATTCAGAAAAAAGTGTTTCCCATTAGAAGCAAAAATCACGTCAAGCGCACATGAATTCAAGAATTTTCCATTTCCATCAAACTTTTCTAATGCGATACTTTAAAACTGACACGTTTTGTCCAACAGACGTCTAAATCCAACGTACTGAGACACTGCAAGGGCTTTTCTTCAGAGATTTGCGGGAAGTTTAGTCGGGCGCTCACCATAAAAGTTATGACCGTCATTTCATGTATGTTCACTTTCAGCCAACATGGTAAATATTATCTAGTAATAATAATAAAAATAATTGTTTCTTTCCCAGCCAGACGGATCTCAAAGATCATCGTCTGAGAAGCGGCTGCTCACCATCCGATAAACATGTTCACTCAGAGAAAGTGCAGCAGAGAGAATAAATCACTGCCACCTCCTCCTGCTCCGACCGTCTGTGCGTCCAGTTTTTAAAGTCCTTGAGTCAACATGTGGTGCCAAAGTGTGTTTACTCTGTTTAATGGCAGAGAGAGAGAGAGAGAGAGAGAGAGAGAGAGAGAGAGAGAGAGAGAGAGAGAGAGAGAGAGAGAGAGAGAGAGAGAGAGAGAGAGAGAGAGGTAAGACCTTGAGGTGACACACATGTCTGCACACACACACACACACACACACACACACACACACACACACACACACACACACACCACACACACACAGGTGTGACAGATGTTATCTTCAGTTTCCCTCCTGCCGTCTCCTTATGCGTCCTTCCTCCTCCTTTCCGTCTCCCTCTCTTGTGTTTCTTCCTCCTTTTCTCCCTTCCTCTTTTCATCCCTCCCTCTAACACTCCTTCCACCTTCTCTCCTCGTCTCGCCTCCAATTCTCCTCCACTTCCCCTCTCCCTCACTCCCTCCCGATCAGCCGACATGCATTGAATGTTAAAAAAAAAAAAATGATTTGAGTGCAGGTCTTGTTTTTTTTCCAGATTGTCAGATTTCATTTTTGTTTGACTTGTTCCTGACAAAACTATTTTCTCTCCTCCTCCTCCTCCTCCTCCTCCTCCTCCTCCTCCTTCTCCTCCTCCTCCTCCTCCTCCTCCTTCTCCTCGCTCTCTTCACCTCTTTTCTTCCCTTCATCCTCGTGTGTCTCTTTTTAATGAAACCGTGACAAGAATAGTCCAGTTCGACACTTTGCACGTGGAGCGCAGGTGTAGACATGTTATGCACTGAATATATATCAGTCTGTTACTGTGTGTGTAAAATGTTATTCTCTGTTTCTATTCTCTGATTTCAGTTCATGATTTCAGTGTTTTATCCTTGTTTGTTTTATAAATTGCCACACAACTATTCTTAAACACTTATTAGAATTGATACCCGATCTTTACTCGTGCCTTTTGTTTGCTGAGCCAGTTACAACTGCTGGTTTTTATGTCCTTTGACTTTTTTATTGTCAAACGCCTGCAATTATTTGGAATTTGTTAGATATGAATCTGTAATATTTAAGGAGTTAAGGCAAATTATACTACTTCTAAATAAAAAAATAAAAGTTTGGTTGCTTTTTGCATGATTTTAAAACAATGTCAGAGGTGTGAAAATATAATAAACAATAAATTTAATTCCTAAAATAATATAAAATCAATCATTGTAGCATAAATACACTTGTACATTAATAATGATTCTCTCAGCCAAGAATAATGAGTCACTCATTTTACAAAGTCACTGTGACTTCAAGATTATTTACGGTATAACACGCCTGAAAAAATTTCCTGTCTCCATATTGACAGCAGTCGATGTTCATATTAAGATCCTGGAGACAGTCTTACCCATAATCCCCTCTACATTGTTGTCTTTTACACCTAACACACAGATACTGGTAGATTATGTCAGACCAGCTGTTTCTCCATGTGTCCATAAGAGCTGCTAAGTCTGGGGACATTGCCTGCTTGCCCAGCTCCGGTTCTGGCACGACACTGGCTCCACTCCGTGTCAGAATCTGTGCACGTCCCCAGACATTAAAACCTCCTCTGCTTCTTACCTGTGGTCCAAAACACCAACACTACCGGTGCTCTGAGCTCAAAGTCTGGGCAAGCCAGCTAACAGACTGAGCCAACATGAGCTAACAGCAGCTACAAAGAATAAAAAAATAAAAAAAATAATATTCCGTTGGTTTAGATTCTCAAATGTGAGGATTCATTTTATTCAACATTTTATAATTGTCTGTTGATTGACACCCCGTGTGACAAGCATTTTAATATTTTACAGGTTGAGTGACTTGTACAAAATATTTACTGTATAAAAATATAAACTCATGTTTTGTTCTTTTCATGGAAGAAGACAAAGATGGAGAGAGGCCGGGCATCGCTCACCTGCACACCCGTCTCTCCCGTCTTATCTCTCTCCTACCCTGATCTTTGTCTCCAGCTGTTGCCATAGTGACACACAAGTCCCACAAGACGATGCCAGTTAGCAGTAAATTGACTCTCCACACACACACACACACACACACACACACACACATACACACACACACACTCAGAAACAAACGCACACACACAGTGAAGCTGGAGAGTCCGCTCGTCCACGTGAGCACACAAACACGTCTGTTGTATGTTGAATAAAAGCCTCCTCGACGCGTTTAGACGCAGGAAGGTCAGAGGTGTTGTGCTCCAGACTGTCGTCGTAGATTAACGGTGTTTCTCGTTGCTGTCTGAGAGTCAGTGTGAGGCTGGGATGTCTTCTTCAGAGTCTGTCAAAGAGGAAGAGACGCCTGAAGAGACGCAGCAGAGTGTGTGTGTTTGTTTAGTGGAAAAGTTACTCAGATATCTACCAAGAAGTGTTCGCCCTGGTTTCTGCTCTGACCAGTCACCAGTGACACTGGTTGTTGTCCCTGGAAACTCATTTAACAGCTGAGATGCCTGATTCATGAATGATTTATGACCCAGCCGTGACAGTATATGGTAAATAAATAATGCATGCATCTACGAAGGCGATCCAAAATCTGCCCAGTAAATATGAAGCTACAGCAACAGCAGCAGCTTAGCATTAAACCTGTGGCTCTACAGCAGACACGTCAAACTCAAGGCTGAGATCATTTCATAAAGTCCATTATTAACGCCACCTTACCATAATAACCCATGTAACCTAAACAGACCAGCCTCTGTATCTCTAATTACTTAGTTACCTTTGTTTCATCCTGAGGAAATAATATGATATAAATAATGATATTCAGGGAAGTCTCATGTGAATTTATTCTTTATTTTTGCACAGACATAGCACTGGTATCTTTGTCTGTATAAGTTCATATGTTTCTGTACCGCAATTAACTCAGCATTCTCTCACATGTCCTGTCTGACAATAATTACACACATCACACAAGTCCTCCTACCTGTTTCCTAGCAACGCTCTATCGCTAAATGAGTGTGTGTGTGTGTGTGTGTGTGTGTCTTAAGACCGACTGACCACTTATCACGCTGGAGCAGCATGTGAGGGTCCTTGGATTCGTGTTTCAAAGTGTCAGTTATGGAAATGTCTTAATGTACCTGTACACCTGCTGTGGCTGTGAGTACATGCATGTAGGAGGAGTAACATGTGAGCACTAAACCAACAAGCCACCTGTCAATCAAAGCGTCCACGCTCTTAACCCTGCATAACTTTAAGCCTTAATATAATGTGAACAGGTGAGTTGTATATAAATTCACCCTCAGTACAGTTGTCATGAACGGGGAAATTAGCTACAGAGACCAAAACTGGCTGTAAACATGTTTATTTCTGCTGTCTAACATGGGGACTTATGGAGACTGACTCACTTCTGAAACCAGCCTCAAGTGGACGTTCAGGGAGTTGCAGCTCTTGGCACTTTGGCATCAGCTGCATTCAGTGTGTGTGTGTTCAGGGAATCACCTCAGCCGTCTCAGTCTGCCAGTGTGCTGAGAGAAATCCATCCGCCTCTGTATGAGTGTGCAGCCATCAGGGAATCAGCAGCGTTCTCTCTGAGATGAGCTGAGACAGCAAATTCACTTTGTGTGTGTGTGTGGTGTGTGTGTGTGTGTGCGTGCGTGTGTGTGTGTGTGTGTGTGTGTGTGCGTGTGTGCCCGCGGTGAACAGAAAATCAACTTTATGAGATCTGTGGGTGTGAAATGAGCTGAGAGAGCAAATTTATTAGCCAGCGGTTAATGCCGAGCGTGAGCGTGCATTGATGTGTGTGTGTTGTAACTACCTGTGCGAGTGTGTGTGTGTGTGTGTGTGTGTGTGTGTGTGTGTGTGTCATTAAGTGCGCATCTTAAACCCCCTGCTTGAATCTCTCTCACCCTTAGAGAATGTCAGACACATCTAACATCACTGTTGTGTTATTTGTTCTAACGTCGGCAGTGTGTCCGTGTCAACACGAGCCTCCCGCCTCTGTTCCCCACGTCCTCTTTAACAAAGCTGATTTCAATACGAGCTCAATTTCCTTAAATGTCAGATTATGTGTCTTTATTTTTTCTGCTGAAGATTCAGTCAAATCGCTGCTCCACTGTGCAAAGAGCAAAGCTCAGAATGAACTTAAACAGCTGTGCGTCCAGCTGCAATGGGAGTCGAAGGCAGAGTGACTCCAGCGCTCTGCTGCTGCTGCTTGGTGAAGCACCGCCTGTTTTATGCTGTCCAGTGGTTTGTGTTTCCTGTCATTTATAATTAATAATTCTTTTCTTGTTTCGAACTTTACTTTCTGCTTTTGTTGCGTTTCCAATTTTCATCGTACGTTCCACCCTGATTAGTTTCACCTGCATCTTCTTGTCCTGTGTTCAGTCTGTCAGTTCCTTAGTCCCAGTTTTCAAGTTGAACGTTCAGACCTGTGTTTTGAAATCTTTATTTTAATAGAACTTGTCTTTTCTTTTGAAAGTTTGAACCCCTGCCTGCCCTGCCACCCTCCATTTTGGGCCTTTCCTGCTTGTACAACCATGACGGACAGGAGAAATCTTTCATGTGGTGCTTAAGCTCGAGGAAGCGAGCTGGGCTTTGAAGATAATTTTTCACAGTGGCCAAACCGTGTAATAACAAAGTCACATGATGCATAGAAGCCCCCAAAGGACTTCCCCATACATTCACACTGTGAGAGAAGTCGCTGTGAAATGATGAAGGATACATTAGTCTAACAGCACGAAATGACTTCACCATCATAATTCGATCAGCTCCATCCAATAACGTTTCCATTAAATTCAAAAGAGCTGCACGATTAAACGACTTTGTCCTCATTCACATTAAAGGATGGTTAAAACAGAGATTAGCCGCCTTCATCTGGGTAATTCAGCTGCAGAGTGAAGCGGTTTCATACATGCAAAGGACGGAATAGAGCCGCTCTCTGTACGTATTAAACACAGTGCAGTCTTTAATGATCGTGGTGTACGATGCACAGCTAATCTCTCTGTGCATTGGAACTCGAGTTGTAGACGTACGTTATTATGACTCTTGTTAAAAAATACTGCTGGGTCCGACCCGCTCAGACTGCTTTTGCAACTTTTATGGACGGTGACTTGTGGGAGTTATTCAGACGGAAGACCAACATGTTAAATCGCCGTCACATTTATGTAAGCCTGTAAGCCTCATGGAGTCCGACAGGCCTTTTTTTCTTGCTCGCAGCCTGATGATGATGATTTAAAAAAGAAAAAAGACTATAGCCTCTGAATATACATGGGGACATACGCCGAGCATACATTATGGATGCTGATGAATTTTTAATGCCACTGGCGACACAGAGGTGGTGGTGGAGGCACAGTGTGCTCCGTCACAGAGAGAGAGAGGTGGGTGGGAAGTTTTCAGGGTGGAAATAAAAATATCAAAAATAATCCGACACATTTCTCTGTCTCCATCCTTAGTGGTCATAAACTTGTTGTTGTTGTTGTTTCGCTTCAGTATTGCTAAATTCATCTTCCATGTCAGGAGACCTCAACACTTCTGTTGAATATTTAATAATAATACTGATATCGCAGACCTGAATCTGGCCCAGATATTACCAGGGCTTAAAACAAAGGCCGCAGCTTCGTTCGGTTATAAATAGTGTGTCCTGGAGGGTAGAGGAGAGGGTGTGAATATATTTCCACAGTACATGAAGTTCATATGTATAAATGCATGATGAGAATGAGGAGGTGTCATTATTGTAGTCGATGTGACCAGCAGGCCGAGAAAACCCAATGTACAGAAGAAAGAATCATTATGATGAACATGTACCGTTATCCTGCTGCAGTACTGAGACTCTTTTTATTTATTTATGGGTGAAAAGATGATTGAAGTTTCTCATCTGCACGACCAAACAGGGAATATATTTCAATAACAGCTAATTAGATCGACTGCGTCCTTGATTGAATATGACTGGGCTGTAATGGTAGACTGACTCCGATCAGACTAATCGGTTCTGTTGTCAAACAAAGCAGTTTGAGGCTGATTAGAGAAACACGCTGAGGCTCAGTGTTCTCTAACTGTCGTCGGTGTTTTCAGGAAGTCGTTTTCTGAGAATAAAAAAGCTCTGAAACTCAATGAGAGCAGCGAGAGTGACCCAGAAAAAGAATCGACAACAAGGTGAAGGAAGTAGAACATCTGAAGTCAGACCAGAGCAAACCAGGGCAGAGCTGGAAGGAGAGTGAATATCGGACTGGATTCCCATATTGCTCAGACATGCGAACACATTAGCCACGATCGACATTAAATCAAAGCTTTGTTGTCGTCGGTTTGTTTTGGAGCCTTCCTGTCTTTGTGGCCAGGAATCAATTAATGCTGCTTGAGGGATTAGTACCACTGTGTTGCTTTGGCTACGGCTGCAACATTTCCACAATCGATCAAAACTTGGCCATGAGGAGACATCCTGTTCCTGATGTTAATGTAAGCAGCACAGACACGCGGCTCTCTGGAGAAGTGTCTCTTGGTTGAGTCAAACATTTATTTGTGCAATCCCAAAACAATCTTAAGTTCACATTGATATATATAATATTGTCTGTGGCTTGGGAAATCTTTGCAATGTGGGAATCTTCCAGTTTTTTTTTGTCATACTGGCTGATGTGAAGTAAAAAGATCCAACAGTGACTTCATCCAACTTTGTGATGCTGTCAAACACCAGAAGCAGCCGCTCAGAGAAACATCCAGCTTCTCTGTCATGTGCTGCCAAACGCTCCGTTCACACAGCTACCCAATAACTCCACGGGAAGTAAACAACACATTATGTGTCGCATGTTTGCTTCAGTCCTTCACTGTGTTAATATGCATATGGTTATTAATGTTGTGCCTGTATTTCCCCTTCTATACATACGGTTATTAAAATGTATTCTCCCTCTTGCACAGAAAAACACACACACAGTCTTGCAGGGTTATGAAGTTATGGAATATATCAGCTGGTGGTATAATGAAATATATATATGTGTGTGTGTTTGAGTTTGAAAGTACATTTATGAATCCAAATAGAGTATTTTGATATTTCAGGGTCGGTGCAGACTTATGTTGAGGGGTGTGTGTGTGTGTGTGTGTGTGTGTGTGTACTATGAAACATTTCATCGACACTAGCTTGCTCGCAGCTTTGTGTATGTCTACACGATACGGCACATCGTCTCCAGCTGAACCTCTCAAAAACCTTCCAGCCAAACGTTCTGTACACCTTGACATCGACATCGAAACTGACTCCCTGTATCTTAGTGCAAAGTGTTTATTTCTCCTGTATTCGTGTCATGTCTCTCTGCCTGGGAGTGCCTCTCTCTTCTCACTGGCCTAATCACGATCACAACCGTCATGCAATCAACCTGGACAGGATGAAAGACCAGCTCAATCACACAGACTCTTTCCGTTTTTCTCAGTGGTAACGGCTGAACTCTGCCTTCTGTGATTGCCTGTTCCTAACCTTTTCTTTTCTCTGCTGTGTACGCCACGTCCAGGCTAGTTTTATCATCCTCTCCTCTTGGATTTTTTCCACCACCAGCCCTGCACCTCCATTAATACCTGATTCTGGTGTTCTGAATATCAGGTCCAGAATCTGTCCGGATCCTCTGTATGCAGCCCAGAATGAATGACTTTGAGGATCTTATGTGTGGTCATTACTCACATCTGGCACTTAGCCTGTATTTTAAGTGGGTTCATCCTTATCTAGTGTATATGAAATGCTGTGTGTGTGTGTGTGTGTGTGTGTAGGGGAGCGGCACATCTAAGAATAAACTTGCTTAGAGGAGCGTGAAATATCGCCAGACAGATGAGCACCAAGGGCGTATAGTTTCTTAAAACAATGACTTGCTTCCCCCTTCCACACACACACACACACACAGTGAATGACACACTGACACAAACTGACACATTTTTACAAAAATATCTTGAGAGGATGTGGACTGCCACTTTGCGAACCTGTCTCAAGGCAGGAGACGTTATGTAACAGTGAAAAAGTAATACAGTGGATTTTACAGCTGAGGAGATAAAACTGCTGAATGGAGTAAACAACACGCTCAAGACCGTTTTTCTCAGAGCAGGTGCTTTTTTTTTTTTTTAACTAAAACTGCAAAAGCTCGTCCCGAGGGTGGCGGTACAGATAAGGTCATAGTGTCATTAAAATTTAACACGTCATCCCCAGGGGAGCGTGAACAGTGCGCACATTAGGTAATTTGTTTTGTGTTGACATTTTCGCTCGAGGATAGGTAGTAGCGGATTCTCCAGACTGGAAATGATTCGTCCTCTTTGTGGGGTTGATGTGCTTAGGATTCCCTGTCAGTGACCAAATTTCTCCTGATGGAAGTGCTTTAGGAAAAGCCAGGGGTCACTAATACATAAGGACCCGTCCTCTCGGGACCGCGAGCAATTAAAACACGGCAGCTCGGCCATTAGCTTTCAGGATTTCTTGCTATGGAACAAGATGTCGGACAGAAAAACAAAGTGCTTTCCCTGCTGTGTGCTTGTACGTGCACTGTGCTGTGCCCGGCTGCCTCAAGCGAGACACTGGAGCTGTAGTTACAGTGGTCAGATTGTAAACTGTCCCACAGCAGAGACAGGTCAGAGCTGAATGTGAGGATCGATAAGGACGTGAAGTAAAGTGCTGCTGAACAAGAGCAGACATGCTCAGCGAGCCTTCCCTCAGTGAGTGCGAGTCCAAGTACAAAATTAATAATACATGAAGATGTTTTCATTCTCTGCACATAGAGACCATTTAAAATAAAAACACATTACACAGGCTGTAAACTTCATACAGGTAATGTAATGTGCTTTTATATGCAAGTGTAGCATCCTGGTGGTAATTTAGAAAAAGCTTAGTTAAAGTGAAATTTAGTATTTTGGAGGTTTAGTACCTTCAATTTCAGAATGCAGTCCCACTGTGGTTAATATGGACCGTTGCACATGTGTATTATATTATTTAGGATCAAAAACCTAGCGACAATAACTTACGTCAAGCAAGGTCAACACCACAAGGCGTAGCAGGCAGATAATACTAGTCTAACAGCAAGAAGCCCAGCTCAGCATCTGTTGCACAGGTTGACCCAGAATGCAGGCTCGGACAACGCTTAGTGAGAGAAGGGGATTTATTGTGATGTGGGAGAAGAGGGGAAGAGTGGTGGGATCGGATGGAGGAAGGCACGGAGTCTGGACTGTCTGAAGGTGGTGGATGGAGAGCAGGCAAGCAGGTGGTGAAGATGGTGGTGGACCTGAGCACAAGAGATCGGTGGTTAGAGGTCAGGAAACCAACAAGGAACAAGAAGTTTAAAGACGTGAAATACCACGGAGGCTGAACAAACGATCTGACGAGGAGTGGGAGGAAGGCCAGGGTTTATATGCAGGTGGAGTGATGAGTTGATGAAGGTAGGGTGAGGAACTGCAGGTGTGCTTCATCTGATGATTATCCAGGAGGCCCAGGGAAATGTGCCACGCCTACAACACACAGACAAGTAAACAACACAAGGATGGGAAAACGAGGGGAAACAACAACAGTCACGACTGCCATGGTGACAGATTTACTCTTGCTCGTCCTAGCTTCTGCCTCTTACAGACTGCGGATATTTGAACTCAACCGCCAAACAAACTGCTGCAGCCCCTCGTCAGTGATCATCCAGAAGCCTGGATCCCCAACGTCACTGACATGCACTGTCAAAACAACCACACGGACAACCGATCCCTCGTAGCTGAAACAAAAGATGATAAAATATCAAATTTCTCAAACAAATGACATGCAAGCACAAAAACACAGCACAGGAATGCAGAAACAGATGAACCTCCACATCCGTATTCAAGCCGTTCAGCTCCTGGAGGACTCTCCACTGATGTTAAAGTCATTCTTTGCCCTTGCATGATTATAAAACTTGCATTGATATAGTGCTTTTCTTGTTTACCAGCCCTTGAAAGCACTTTTACAACACTTCCATCACGTCCATTCATCCACTGAGGCTGCCAAATGCTCATCAGGAGTGATGCAGTGCTTCCTGTTCAAAGGACTAACAGGTGATACGAAGCTCAGCCACACAAACTCAAGAACACTTCGACAGAACCGGGAGAGGCAACAATCAAACAAGCAACCCTCAGTTTTCTAGACGACCACCTGAGCCCTGCATTCACGGAGCCAGGACCGGATCCGTCAACAATAACCTGAAGTATCAGCCTTTTCTTAGGGATAAAGGAAAATGCACTGAGTATCTTCTCGACCCCGATCTTTCTTTATTTTTCTCTCCTTGCCAGTTTTTTTTCCTCACTTTCTCTTTGTTTGTCTCTTTCTCTTCCTCCAAGGGCATCGGGGTAAACAACAGTCCAGACAGTCTTGTTTACTCATTGAGTTGTCAAGGTGCAGAGGGACTCGTTAGTCGGCTTCATTAGGAAGGCAGAGCGGATGATTTCTTTGTTTATAGAGCAGTGCCGCCACGCTCGGCTTGGTAGGGATGTAGGGACGAGGTTCCTGTGTTTCAGGTTGGCTGGGAAACCTCAGGAGTCTGACCCTCTGGATGAAGGGAGGACTCACAGTAACATGATATTTCACACCTTCACTCAATGCTCGGGTCTTTTTGTCCAATGTCAACGTTGACAGGTCAGAACGTGAGCAGCAAATCTGTATAACAGCTGGCAACATTACTGTGACATCTGTTATATGATGGAGACTCCCTAACCTTCCTCCAGCAGCAACATTGGCTCAAAATGACACATTGAACCTCATTTTCATTTGACAAGCTGTTTATGAAGTTTAATTTCTTCTTATTGCTGACAGTATCAAGCAAACACAGTTTAATAATTGTTGTGTCAACTCATGGAAACCTGGTTCTTCTCCCAGCCAGCAGGGGGCAATCAGAGGAGAGTGGTTCCCAGGAAATGCCAACATGAAATTCTCTGTGGGACCTCATTCACATGCGCACAGGACGTAGAGTAAAGCAATGTTTGAAATGATTGTGAACACAGTTGACCCTCACTGGAACACCAAGGAACGCAGAAACCACAGCTCATGATCAACCATAAGACGCAACTGGTAGGATTGTTTGCAATTAACTGTGACGATGATTTTGTTTGGTAAACGTGCATTCAAGTTTAATTTAAGTTACGGTGAACATGCACATTTAAGTTATGCAAATTTAAGTTGCATTTAAGTTTGAAGAGTTTAACTTTAAAATGGAAAACTTTGCATTTAGTGCTTACAAGAGGTCTCAGAGCAGTTTGAGCACGAACACGAAATCAGCTTCTGTTTCACATTTACTCAGACTCACATTTAATGAAGTTCATTGATAATAATTAGAGCTGTGATCTGATTTCATGCTGCACATGGCGTGAGAACAGCAAACAGCACTGTGGCCCTGCTGTCATATGTTTGAGATCTGCAGCCTGTTGACTGCAGATCTTCATCTGACCCACAAATACAACCCGATACACGCAGGGATGGGAATGGAGGTCGGGGACCGACTGTTTTAACCTGTGTGGTGTTTCATCGTGAATGATCACACCAACAAGTGTTGCAACAAAACCGGCAAGCAACTCCACAATGTTTTTTGTGATGTTGACCAATAGCAGTTTAGAGCGTCTTGCAGTGTAAGTGTAATGTAGTAATGTTACATTCTTGTTACCAGAGGTCAGTCCAAGCAACTCTTGTCCGGTGATGTCACACAGGTCATGATAGATGGTGAGTTGATCTGGGACTGATGTGAAGTCCGTCACGTCTCTGACTCTGTGAGGAGCGTTTCAGAAGTGAATCCTTTGACCACAGGGGTTGCTCCAATTTGGGGATTTTTCCTCGGCCGTTGTTTCTTCTGGTGAAATCACAGTCATCGATGGACGTTTCGCTGCTAAAGCGCATTGCAGAATTTATCTATTTATAATTTTAGTAACTGGGCATGTGGGTCCTCTTTCCTGTTGGCAAATAAGAAACCCTCGGACACACAGACCAGGGTGGTTTGATGGCTCTTTACTAGAAACTTTTAGACTGTAACCTGCAGGGAGTCAGACAGTCATCGAATCTTAATGGGCCGAGTCACTGATGCAGATCACAGGACGGCAACACATCAGGATCAGGGCATCGGGATCAGACACTGGAAAGGCAGAGATCTCTGAAAAGTCTAAACACAGTATATATATATATATATCTCATGAAATAATAAGCAGGTTGCCATGTTCCTGCTGCGACTTAATTATTTTATCATCTTTTAATCATAGACTCTCAAAATCTAAATTAGAGTAACATGGTTTGTCTGTCGGCACTTTTTTATACCAATTCTGACTCTTTTAGTTTTCGTTTAATTTCAGGGTGCCGATTATCCTGTCAGTTCTTACTTTAGAAACTCATAATGCTCTATTGTACTTCAGTGTATGGCAAAAGACGACCTCCATCCATACTGAGATTATATAATGTAGCATAATGACAAAACACTGCCCTACATTACATAAAAACGGACCCTATTTAACATAATGCACTGTGAAGGAATATAAAGGACATTGTGCAACATAAAGAAACGTATTACAATTGAACACAGTCTAACACGGCAGGCCATTAAAATCCACAAAGGTGCCTCCAGGGTAATTTACACAAACCAGATTAAATACATGTTTTGAGTTTGGATTACACTGGAGTGCACTGTGATGGTGAATTACATTTTTTCCCCTGTTGACTGAACGTCTGTGGTCAGACCAGAGCGGAGCTGACACTTTCTGCATTACCCAAACAAGCAGCCTCGTCTGAACCCGCACGCCGCCGGCTTGTTTCCTCAGTGATAGTTGTTTGTTTCAAATGAGGCAAAAACATCCAGAATATACGATGAATGTTGTCGAGGATTAAAATGGTTTAACCCCCAGATGAAATCTTAAACTTTGACGCAGTTTGCTGCTGTCAGAAGGAAATTAAATAAGTTGTTTTCGTTTTAAAAATCTAAACTTTACGTTATTTTGATCATTTGGGTCAGGGTCTGTTTCACAACAAAAACTTCCATATGACTGTAAACCTTGGGACGCTTTGTTGGTGGAAACCCACAAAACAAATCATGAATATCAATGTAATGATGTGTAGTTCTGGTTATTGAGAACTACAATACAATAATAGATGCTCAGTGTGTGTGAAGCACAATCAACCATTCAAGCATTTCATCTGGTTCAGGTTCATTCTGGATCCATAATAACGTCTATTCATAGAAGTCCTTTGGTGCACAGATTATAAATATCCTGTCTTTGTGTTCAGACGGTAATTAATGCAAACTCTTCTTGTGCCACCTCTGCGACTACATACAGATTACAGGAGGTGGGTCATGATGGATATAAACATATACAACATATTCTCCTTTTCACATCGCAGGATGGATTGAATTAAAAAGCAGGAAGCAGCTCTCACACTTTAAAACGAAAGCGGTCTATCTGGATGAGACTTCAATTATCGCAGCGGCAGCGGGCTCATAGTTCACGCAATTAATGGAATCACTCCGTCCCCCAGAGGGAGGCGCCGACTGCTGCTTCTCAAAGTTAAAATCTATTCTGGAATGGCGCTGCGGTGATCACAGCGGGTCATTTATTCAACTAATGTGTTTTCATATTGCTTTGTGCTTTGACTAATTATGGTGCTTCGTAATAACTCAAAATAAATCAAATGATTTTTACGTAATTCCTGGCTCTTATGCTCATCTACGGCTAAATTCCTCTTTTTTTTCACCTCGTAAATTACTGCTCGTTCTTTTTCCCTCTTCACTTTGAAACCGGATCAACCTCTGCAGGCTCAGGAGTGCTCGGTGATCTCATTGGTCTCCATATGCAGCTCATTAGTCCTGATGTAAAAACAAACTTGTCACCGCTAAGTGCGTTTGGCACAGGAGCGACCAGGAATGCAGGAGCACTCTCTCTTGGAAGCGCAGCAGGTTTGAAGTGTACACAGCCGTGAGCAGGAAAATAGAAGCCGCGTGCAGTCGTCTTAGAGCTTCACTGCTCCACTCATCATTTGTCAAGTGAAAAGAAATATTAGACTACTTTCTCAACCTGCCGTAACACATGAATGCAACATTTTCTGAGAGATGCAGCAACGTCAGAGAAACGAGCAGGAAGGGTGACATGAATAAAAACGAGCAAATTATTTCGAGTGTTAGACATAGACATCCAAGGTTAGTTAACACATCCAATATGATATGACTGATTTTTGTCCACCTCAAATATTCTCAGATGAATAGATGAGACTGTCAGATCTCGGAGGATATTACATTAAGAACTCCTCTGAGCTCTACTTGTGAATTGGTGCTGTCAAATGATCTGAGCAGTCTCAATGTTGACCACAGACGTACAAACTTTAAATAATTTAGACACGACATAGTAGAGATTATTGTGGAGGCCGCTCCTGACTCATTTCAAACCCAGCTGTCAACTCCTGCTGACTGCTACTCCAATTTTTATTTATTTTTATGTATTTTGATTGTATGAGCCGAGATGTGGCTGGAAGGAAAAATATGTGACAGCTGGGTAAATCCTAAGTCTTTTATTCGAAGGGACCATGAACAAGGAGCCTTCACAGTAACGTTGGGTCGATACACCTAATGGATAACAGTTATTGATTGGATACTGTCGTGGAGTTTCCTGTTTTATTTTGTAATACGCCCTTCTCTTCCTGTCTGTGCGTTACTTCCTATTATTTGATAATGAATTCACAATATCATTAAATACATAACCTAAAAAAGTAGAGCTGCAAGCAGCGATGGTCGGGCCCTCGCAGGTGTGCGCACGTTGAAATGAGCACAGTGAGTTTCAGACAGCTGAGAAAGTACAACACTTTCTAAGAATCGCACACCATCAGCAGGTCCTTCCTGGCTATGTCTTTTTTGAATCTTTTTATGGATCGCCATGCCCACACCGTTACCTCAAAATTCATCATTTTCATAACTTTTACTCAGGAAGTCTATATGAACACTCCTACCAGGTTTGAAGTGAATTGGATAAAATCTCTTGGAGGAGTTCGTTCAAACATGACCCCTTGTCAACCAGCTCGAAACAGCAAAAATGGCGTTTTTTTTCATTCTCAAATATCTCACTTCCTTTTCATGTTAACCCATTGCTCCAAGAGACTTTTTTGTAGGTCTTGCCATGTTCTACAATTCGGCTGAGTTTCATAATTCTGTGTCCAAAATTGTGGCGGGGCTGTTCCAAAGAAAAATTCCAGGGGGGCGCTATAGAGCTGTTTTGCCCTACTCAGCCCAGCTGTACTTTTGTACTGTAAGTGCACTCTGCTGAAATAAGCCAAATGACAAACAGACGACGCTTCAGAGGAGAGGACGTCTCGTTCCTCTGAAAACATTTTTCTAACGTGTTTCTAATCTCCTCTCGCAGCTTCCTTCATGCATCCCTGTGGGAGCGAGTGAGAGACAACTGAAAGACACATGGAGGAAACATGGATGCAATTAAGAGACTTGAGATGTGGCCACTGAGGCGGAACAGGTTAAAGAAAAAAGGACTTAAATTAACAGGCGTGAGGAGGCAGCCCAAGCTAATCTAGACAGGCAAGGCAGGCGGGTCAGAGAGGGGGGGGGCGAAGCGTAGGCAGAAAAACTGAGGACTGGTGGGAAAGGGCTTCTGGTGCAGAGGTGAAGACCTAGAAAGTTTCTTGAATACTTGGGGGGAGTTAGGAGTGACTGGAGGTGAAGACGAGGGGGCACAATTATCAAAAACAGGGGCAGCTATTTTACTCTGTGGGGAAAGAAACCTGGATTACAAATCACTGTGTTATTAATACAGCTTCCATTACTTTTACTGTGCCATCAAATCAGCTGACAGAATCTAATTTGGCAGCCGGTTTAAAAAAAGCTTCCACGTATCAGAGTGAAGCGAGTCCTCGCTCTGCTCGTCTCGTCTCCTCTCAGATGTATTTAAGGGATGGAAACATTCCTCGGCGATGGCAGACGTTTGATCATTTTCCTGATCGCAGGCTGGAGGACAGAGGAGTGAGGACAGGAGGAGGCGTACGCTCACTGCATGTCAATCAGCCTCCAATAGAAACTTTCAAGAATATTGAATAATATGATTTTGAAAGTATTTGAGTTTTGAGCCATGCATGCATCTCTAGTCATCAAGCTCTAATGAAAATATACCTATGTGCAGGGCTGGATTAACATGGTCAGGGGCCCCTAGGCTACAAGCTGCCCACAAGCTTGTAGCTGAAGGGGATTCCCCACAACCAATCAGTGTCCGGTTATTTAAATATTCATTTTGCGTTAATGAATATGAAAGTTTTTGTTTCTTTTGACCAATTGGGGGCACCCTGGGCGGCGAGGGCGTGATTTTGAGCTAATGAATATGATATATATTTTTTTCTTTTGACCAATCGGGGGCCCCCTCCGAGGCGAGGGGGCGTGGGGGCCCCTAGGCTTAAGACTATGAAGCCTGTGCGATGATCCGGCCGTGCCTATGTGCATATGTACATTGTGAAAACTTAATTGGAGAGAGTGCAATTATGAAATCAGCTGTTACAGGATGAGTCTCCTCTCTGCGTTACAGCTCCAGGTGCAGGTAAGTCCTCAGAAAGGTTCGGTGTGGCCCTGCTCTCGAGGAAAACAACCTTGGAAATATTTCAGCCGAGTCATTAATGTCACGAAGGTTTCCATGTTATAATTTGCACCAATGCGATGAAAGCCTGTTTCCCTCTGGTGGGATATGAAGCTAAGCAGCCGGTTAGTGTTCGCCTTATTCCTCAGGAAGCAAATCCAGCGTTTGGTAATTACAGCCGCACACACAGCTGCTTTTAATTGCAATGCAAACACACACCCACACAAAATACACTGAAACCGCACAATAGGTCATTTTTAATTAAACACACACAAACACCCTTTTACAAACACACACCTGCTCTGGATTTCCTGAACAAATTAACCTGAGTGACCTCCACCTGCATGGCGGGGATTCCTGGAAAGCCTCCACTGTTCGTTTATTCATCCACTTCTTCTTTTCTTTATCTTGCTTTCATAACTTCCTGTTCCTCTCCTTCATGCTTCGCTCTTCACCTGTCCACTGCTTCCGTCTTAAGTAACTCTTTCATCTCCTCTCCTCCCTTCCGTCCCTTTTCTTCTTTCCACCACCCCCTTCCCTCCTGCTGCCTGTCTCCACCCCCTCACTTTGAAAAACAGTGATTAGCTTTGACCTTACAGACAGGAGATGGAGAGGGGGGAGATGTTTGCGTGCGTGGCTATGCAAATAAAAACTGTTTTTCTGTGGAGGTCTGTGGATTTAATTGCAGCCGTCTTCTCCTGGTGTTTTGTCTCTGGGGAGTCGTGCTGCTTCCACGGGAAACAGTCAATATGCAACAACAACACGAGCTGGAGCCGGGCTCTGCAGCTTTAACACTCAGCACAGTTTCTGTAATGAAGCGAGTGTGAGTGTGACCAAAAGTGCCCAAAATTTATCAGACCTGCCAAAACACTGACAACTGATCGCCCGTGTGGATTAATACGCCCATTAGTTGTTGCTTCTAGTTCTTTTTTTAGTCTAAAACCAAACGACATGTGAGAAGCTGGAGCCAGCAAAGGTTTGGCAGTTTGGCTTGAAAATGAATATCTTGAAATAAATCCAGATTTACTACAATAATTTACTGTACAGTCGTCCCTCGCTATAACGCGGTTCACTTTTCGCAGTCTCGCTGTTTCGCAGCTTTTTTTTACAGCGTGCTGTACAGTATGAACGTGCATTGTGTTCTGCGTCCTGATTAACTAAGGGAGTACTGTACAAAATGTGTGTAAAAAGGTGTATAACAGTGTGTGGTTAGGGGGTTTACAGCCTCAAAACATGTAGAATAATTGTAAAACTTACTTTGCAGACTTATTTTTAGAACGTATCCCCCGCGATAAACGAGGAACCACTGTAGATGAGAACACCTTACCTGAAAACAAGACTATTTTTAGCTGCTGGACGCAACCAAGACATGTTTTTGTTTGTGTTTATTACATAAAGCAATAAAGAAATGTGTATTTCATCAGTTTCGATACCACAATACAGACTCCTGTCTGAGCTCACAGTCCGGGCAGGCTGGTTAACGTCAGTCCCAGATTTACTCAGGTGGCTTCTTGCTCGGTCTCTTTCATCATGTCCACAGAGGCTGCTGAGCCCGGTTACATTTCCTGCTTGCTCAGCTTCGACCTCCTCCTGGACCGACAGTCCAAATCACCTGTGGTACAAATACTAATAATCTACAGTCCTGCTAACACACTGAGGGAACATTTACTAACCGCAGCTACAGGGAATGGGACTGACAGAGACATGCTTCAGTTTATTACAGGTCTGTGAAACAGTTATTTTATGGTTACATAAACATGACTGTAGTATTTCTGAATTTTACAGGACATGAGGGAACCATGAACTCCAGATAGTGAGATGTGTCAGCTGACACTCTTCACTACTTTAACATAGTTAAGTGACACGTGAAAACGCTCTACAGAAGTTCATGGGAAGCTTCGGCGCATCACCTACATGCAAAAACATTCTTTAGATATAAAGTGTAAGATTGCGTTATCTGCACGCAGATTAAAAGATCAGAACGTTTCTGTGCAGCATCTCGTTAAGTTTTGAATATACAGCACAGTTATCAGCGGCTCCATGTGTTGCGTTTGCTGCCACAGACGAAGAATAAAGCTCTTGTTTATGCACGTTGACTCCCCGCCATCACTTCTCAGGTCTTCTAACGCTGCCAGCAGTTCTGTGTGAAAGGCACAAACTGCGGATACGGCGTTCTGCGATCTATACTTGGCACAGCAACTGACACGATTAACAGACCTCAGAGTCTCGTTACCTTTTTCTTCACTTCTAACGAGAGGCGAGAACTGATTTTTCAAATGAAGCCAGACAGCTTGCACACAATCTTTTTATGGTTAGAAAACTCGTTTTTAATAACAGCAGTAATAATTGAGAGCAGCTTTCCAACTGATTCTCCTGAATCTGATGTTTGTGTCGATGCTTTGTAGTTGTGTCTGACAGATGGCAACGTGCAGTGAGAATATTCACGCTGCATCTTTGTGTTGTAAAAATTATTTATTATCACAGAAAGAAAAATGTTTTGAACTGACATCAGAAGCATATTTAGATTCTGATTCAGCGATTTTATACAAGAGGCGTCCACCAAAGATGCTTGATGTCGCGTCATCCACTGAAAATATTTGTTCTGACTTAATCTCCACAGTTTTTGAGCGCTGTGCCCATACTGTAAATAAAAACATGCCTTGCTTGCTTTGCCAGCATTTCTTCCCATCTGACAAAAGCTGTGGTTCCACTTTTATCATCACACCAAGACACGTGACAATTTGATCTTCAAAAAGGCAGATCCAGAGGTCATCCGACTCCCCGCTGTGAGAGAATGTGGTGCAGCGTGGACAGATTGTAGCCATAATACACGTTTAAACACAAGTTATTTAAAATTGCTTAAGTTACTTAAAATAGTGTCTATCAGGCTGGAGACCAACACCCTGCACTGGCAGGCAGATGGGATGGCAGAGCGTTACTGCGACCCGGAATGGTACAGCGATAGGGGCCGGCTTGTTTTGTGCAGTATGCATGCCATTTCACCAGATTTCACAACAACACGGAGGCTGTGCAGAAGAAGCTGTCATACATACAGACATCAGATGATGTGCCGCAGGTCAAACAGAAGGTCAGTGAGCAATGCCAGAGGCAAGAGGGCAACTACACTGTCTGATTTGTTGTGCAGCGGGGGTTTGCCGTCAGATGGCACAAAGAAAAAAAGGTTTTGACAGATGACTGCCATGGTGACCGGGAAGTTTGCCTCCTATGGGAAGCACTGCTGCCCACAAACTGTGCTGCTATAAAGTAAGGAATTAAAGTCGGAGAGAGCAGCTGTCTCTTTCCATTCGATGGGTCTCCAGTGACTACACGGCACGCAAAGAGTTTTTTGAGATGCACGACTGCCCTTGTGCTGATGCATCGTCCATAACATACAGATCTGAGACACTTTTGCCAGTCGGACCTTGATAATATGAAGATGCAGACAAAACTGGTGCAAGACGGTGCATCCGTGACAGAGGGGAAGATGTCAAGGGTGGCTAAACGATCCATTTAACCAACGGCTAAATGCTTTCACAACTCTTTGCTCAACTCTACAAGCATCAGCAAAGTAACCATTATTGTTGATGTCCTAGCTGCAGGTAAGATGCAGCAGGTAGTTTTAGTTCATCCATGCAGAGTTCCTCAAGTCTCTGACACTGTAGATCGGATTCAGGTACAGTTGATGGAGAAGCAGCTCGACCGTCTGGTTTTCCTGCACATTCCCAAAAGCCTGACCATGACCTCCAGTACTTTGGAAACTCAGTGTCTGGACTGTCTGGAACTAAACTTGTATGTTAAAAATATTATAGGCCATGAATTTAGATTCAGTTTCAAACTCTTTCAAGCACTGTTAGTTTTTCAGCACCAGAGGTGGTAAACAGCTGAGGGGCTATATGTGCTGTGTCAACCTGAAGAAGGGGAAACTTTTTAAGAGTTGGTGTCAAATAAATCCAAAAACAAAGGACAGAAAATGGCTAGAATAAGAAGCTTTACAGGAATTACCCATCCGTGGTCCCCACAGTTTTGCAATATATTAACCCTGGACAGGGATTTGTCCCTCTGAGACATGCTGCTCATTTGCTGGAGATATTTCTGTTTCACAAAGTGGATCTAGAAAATGGCCTGGAGCAACACAGCTGTAATGCCTTTTGACAAGTGAAGCCGAACAATACCACCAGCTTTCAACTTATCACATCCTCGGTTCGTGTAGGCCTGGAAACTCTTGCCAATCTGCTGATTCAGCCATTAGATTGACTCAAAGTCCTTAAGTTCTCACCCTTTAAACTCGTTGTCTGGACTTTTCGTCTGATTTGTACAGTGCTCGACAATGTAACACAGAGAGGAGGAGGGCAGCCCTGCTGAGACTGTATTAGAAACTCTGTGAGGACAGTGTGAAGACTGAAGAGGAGTCTAATAGAGAAAGAGAGGAGGAAGAAATCACATGGGCATACTAGAGGGATTATTGCAATATTTTCCAAAGGCGGGTTCCAGAACTCAAGGCCGCTTATTGGAAGATTAAAACTGGTTATTCAATTAGTGAAGTCGAGCCCCCTCACTGCCCAATGGGCCCAATTGTACCCAGACTGGCTTAGGGTCAAATCCCACTTGAATGTCCAATTTCTTCCCGTCCATCAATCCACAGTCAGCTGCTGTCGGTCTCAAATAAAATTTAAGGAGAAGAAAGGCGATTCAGTTTTGGATCTTTCTGAAGACGGTCTGTTTAGTGTTTATAGCCCTTTCTTTGTTAGATCGAACAAACAAGATGAGAATGGGCTTGGTGCAGTGTGGAGCTTTTTCCGTTCTAATCACTGGCTGCAGCTGACAGACGCTTACATAAATGATAATTCAGTGCAATAAAAGACGTTTCTACACACCACATGGTTTCTGATAAAAAGTCTGACATGAAACCTTTGACTTATCACTCTGCAGACTGCTGTACGCTAGGGGTTGTACAGACTAGTCGACTTCACTACGCCACAATCACGCTTAGAGTTTGACGTCGACTAGTCGCTAATCGAGAGAGGGCCGGCTCAATTCGTGGCAGCGGCAGCTAGTAGTGGCATTTCCGGTGCCAGCTGCCACTGGACGAATTGAGGCAGCCTCATATTCTGATGCAAACACGATGGACGCAAACGTTACCTGGCTGTCCCAGCAACAAGCACGCCAAGCAAGAGGATTTTTTCACTCGCTGGTAAAACCATCACGCGACAGCGGGCGAGCCTTCACCCAGCGCACGTAGATGCGCCCGTGTTCCTGCAAACCAGGACCGAAAAACCAAAACTGTGACTGAGCAGGACTGTGACGGTGACTCGGCTGCAGGGGTTGTGTTGTTTTCCTTCCAAATTGTTTTTGTATTTTGTTTTCCACTATGGGAGATGTAGATTTACGTGTAAAAAGGGACGGACTGGCCATCTGGCATACCGTGCATTTGCCCGGTGGGCCGACGTGCTATTTGGGCCGTCAGGTCCCGATATATATATATGTATTTAACGAGTAGATCACACACCCCAAACACACTCACAGCACATCTGTGGCACACGAGAAAAAAAGTTCGCCTCGTCACCAGCGACTAGTTGACGTCGGCTCAACTTTCATCATATTAGTGTCGACTTATAAAAATCTGAAGTTGTACTGTATGCTCTGCATGACTGCTGACCTTCTTTGCCAAGAATAAAACCATCGACAGCTTGAAGTCTTTCTCTCAGTCTGTCTCATACCATACCATCCTACTCAATGGTGGATGAGGGTGAAGAAAAATGTCAGACCAGAGGATTGGCTGGGTGAATTACTCCTTAAGCACATTAAGCTACATAAACTGACTGTGAGATTTAATGTTAAAATATATAGATATATACTGACCCTGACTTCGCTGAAGTGCTATTTGTTGCACCACACTTTCAATGTATTGAGCACATTCAAAAGTCAACTGCCTCAGAGTGGATTGGAATGAGATCCGCTGTGCACACAGATAGTGAGATCTTGCTTCAGAGAGAACAAAACTGATTAATAAAAAGAACATCTTTAAACGTTGTAATTAATGACTGCTTGTTAATGTGTTTTAACTTCAGTCCACTTCAAGTCCACTATCATAGTACCTTAATACTATACACAGACTTATACTACTCATTTGAACATTTATTCTTAGTGCAAATTAGTAAAAAAAATGCATAGAACATAAAGCAGGGACAACCGGACATGAAAACAGCAGTCTAGAAGTAGGCCAAGTGATAAAGGATGGAGCAGATCTGAGATGCATGCTGGTGCTTGACCCTACATGGCTCTATGTGTGAGAACAAGAAGCTTAAAATTAAACTGGGAAGCCACAGTATGAAGAATCCAGGGACATGTTACACAACATGTGGTTCCCACAGTGTTTTTTTTCCAATGTGGGTAAGAAGCAGGGCAAGTTCCAGATGACATGCATGGAGCTGGAGCTTCTGGAACTACTCAGCGCTGCATGGTGTGCTGTTTATGGTGGACTCCATGGTCAAGTTGGAGCTCTGGCATCATTGGGAACCTGTGGTTACAGAATCTGGTCAAGAAGTGTCTTTGCCATGTTTTAAAGTTTTAATGTGAACTTGAAATGTCAAATGTCAATAAAATAACTTGTTTCATTGAATAATTTCATGTTTAATAACAATATCATTGTATAATACTACGGTTAATGTTCATTAATTAATGCTGATTTTGCTCTCAAACCAACACTTTGATTTTAACCCACTTCTTTGGTGACATTAACCCAACAACATGACTGTGTTTCAGCCCATTTATTAGTTAATATAACCCAACAACATGGCTGTGTTTCAGCCCATTTATTAGTTATTATAACCCAACAACATGGCTGTGTTTCAGCCCATTTATTAGTTATTATAACCCAACAACATGGCTGTGTTTCAGCCCATTTATTAGTTATTATAACCCAACAACATGACTGTGTTTCAGCCCATTTATTAGTTAATATAACCCAACAACATGACTGTGTTTCAGCCCATTTATTAGTTAATATAACCCAACAACATGGCTGTGTTTCAGCCCATTTATTAGTTAATATAACCCAACAACATGGCTGTGTTTCAGCCCATTTATTAGTTAATATAACCCAACAACATGACTGTGTTTCAGCCCATTTATTAGTTATTATAACCCAACAACATGACTGTGTTTCAGCCCATTTATTAGTTATTATACCCCAACAACATGGCTGTGTTTCAGCCCATTTATTAGTTATTATACCCCAACAACATGACTGTGTTTCAGCCCATTTATTAGTTAATATAACCCAACAACATGACTGTGTTTCAGCCCATTTATTAGTTAATATACCCCAACAACATGACTGTGTTTCAGCCCATTTATTAGTTAATATAACCCAACAACATGACTGTGTTTCAGCCCATTTATTAGTTAATATACCCCAACAACATGGCTGTGTTTCAGCCCATTTATTAGTTAATATAACCCAACAACATGGCTGTGTTTCAGCCCATTTATTAGTTATTATACCCCAACAACATGGCTGTGTTTCAGCCCATTTATTAGTTATTATACCCCAACAACATGGCTGTGTTTCAGCCCATTTATTAGTTAATATAACCCAACAACATGGCTGTGTTTCAGCCCATTTATTAGTTAATATAACCCAACAACATGGCTGTGTTTCAGCCCATTTATTAGTTAATATAACCCAACAACATGGCTGTGTTTCAGCCCATTTATTAGTTAATATAACCCAACAACATGGCTGTGTTTCAGCCCATTTATTAGTTATTATACCCCAACAACATGGCTGTGTTTCAGCCCATTTATTAGTTAATATAACCCAACAACATGGCTGTGTTTCAGCCCATTTATTAGTTAATATAACCCAACAACATGGCTGTGTTTCAGCCCATTTATTAGTTAATATAACCCAACAACATGGCTGTGTTTCAGCCCATTTATTAGTTATTATACCCCAACAACATGGCTGTGTTTCAGCCCATTTATTAGTTAATATAACCCAACAACATGGCTGTGTTTCAGCCCATTTATTAGTTAATATAACCCAACAACATGGCTGTGTTTCAGCCCATTTATTAGTTAATATAACCCAACAACATGGCTGTGTTTCAGCCCATTTATTAGTTATTATACCCCAAACAACATGGCTGTGTTTCAGCCCATTTATTAGTTATTATACCCCAACAACATGGCTGTGTTTCAGCCCATTTATTAGTTAATATAACCCAACAACATGGTTCTATTTTAGCCCATTTATTGGGTAACATTAACCTAACAGCAGAGTCATTTTTACAGTTACAGTCTCAACCCAACATGCTGGGTCAAGCCCATAACCCAACCCTGTTGTTCTAAAACAACCCAGCGTTGGCCAGGTCCAACTTTGGACCCAAATAACCCAAATTGGGTTATTTTTAACCCAGCAGTTTTAAGAGAGTAGGTAAAGGTCGACAAGTCCATCAAGAAAAGAAACATTGTAGACTGTAAGGCCTTACCAAGCAGTACACTTGAGTTAAGGGCAGAAGGTGTATGACGGATGTGAGATGAGAAAGAATGGCACCAGAGGGAATAATAACATTAATGATAGCTGTCTCACAAAGATGACTGCACATATAAAGGTTTGTCTGGTTTTCAAAATAAAGGCCATTGTGTGTTTTTCTATATTTTAACTAAGCGACGTTCACAATCCAGACGGGTCTGTGCAGGATATCGACTCTGCGTGTCATATCTTCTCCCATTGTTGTTTCATCCCCGTTATTAACTCACACGTTCTCCTCCGGATTTCATTCAGCGAGCGACCCCGTTCGTCCGTTTGGTTTCTACGTGTCATTTATTCACAAGTCTGCCTTTGTGCTTGTTCTCATTCAGCGTGCCTTCTCTCGACTCAATTAGAATCAGAGGAAACTTCATCACACGCAACATCAGCGCTGCAGTCAGGGATTTTCTTTCTCACCGTCACTCGCCTCTTCTTGCATCCTAATCTCCTCCATCGCCTCACATCCTCTCCCATGTTGTTGCTTAAATCCAGGCGGCTCGGCGGTCACATTTGTTATTCTCTGGAGGGTTGTTGTGAAATTGGAATACAACAGAGGAGAATGGGAAAGAACATTACACAGTTTAATTGGAAAATGTACCTTTTTATTCGTCTTTTATCCTCCACTACTTTCTTCTCTCCCCTCCTCCGCATCCTCTCTGACATAACACTGCTCTCACAGATGAACAGTCGCTGGTCTATTTTCAGGTGTTATGAACATTTGGGAATATGACGGTGTTATGTTTTAATAGCCCTGCTTGTCAGAATCGATCCAAATCTCGTCAGGCCACATGAAAAGTGACGGAGGAAACCAAGAGTTTGTTCACAGCTGTCCCAAACAATTCGCTAAACTGTCCCGGCTCGGCTTTCGTCTCATTAAGCCCCCTTCCAGATCTTTCTCCTTCCATCTCTGTGTATTAATGCTCATTTTTGCCAAATTGCTTCTGGCCTCATTTCACCTTTTCTTCTTTGAAGCCGAGAACTAGAACTGAATGTTTCTGCTATTAATAAAGGAAAAAACACATTGGAACAATTATTTCATTACTTTGAAAATACTTGCACCAACAGCACAACATATCTATAAGTTACCTTGTTCACAATGCACATATTGGAAACCTTGTCTGACAATGATTTAGCTTTAGGGGCCAACAGTTCCTGGCTTATGATCTGGACCAAGACTTCCCCTACTGTTTGATCAGCAACTTGACATTTCTGCAAATCTCTATAAACAGATATTTGTGTTTAGATGCAGGTAACTAAAGCATTGTGACATGATTATGGAGAATTTAAACTCAAGGTCCAAAGAAAAACCAGAGAACTGAACCAGCTTTGAGTTGATAAAGGGTTGTTGTAGACTGAGATCCAGTGAAAAGGTTGAAACAATGGTGCAGGGATGGTGGTGACAGAAACCCAGGATACAGGTGTGGAGAGCAGACAGGACGGCGTGGCAGAGCAGCATCTTCCTGGAGATTTCAACGAGAATAACACTTTGAGCCTTCACATGACGACGTCAGGCGATGTGATAGAAGATTGGATTTCTGCTGCACAGATTGTTGCAACCAAAACCTATCCTCAAACATGACATATAGGGTAGGATTATATATAAAGCGAGAGAGCAGAGAATAGAGGAACACCACAGTTCAATCCACAACCTAATATACTTGGCAGTCCCCAAACTGAGATTGTTTTCACCAGATAAACAGCTGCATTGCATTGTGACGTTGTTAAAGAGCCACAAATTAAGCTTCATAACTAAGGTTCATTAACAAATAGCATGACCTTGATCTCAACCCATTTCTACACCTAAAGTATTTTAGTATCTAATCTCCACAGATAAGAAGAAATGGCACCCCACCCTCCTGGTCTGTCCACCACCAGCTGACCGTTGGGTCCATGACCCTGATTCTTACCCCTTAATCCCTCGACCCTCGTCCTTCAACACGCCCCTTCATCCATAATATGCAACAACCTTTCTAAATCTATATTCACATTGGCATGGTCCCTGTGTGTGCACAGCTTGTGTTCTGATACTGTAAACCAGAAAGTTGTTCAGTTGCCTGAACTTAATCAAACCATAAACATGGAGGTGTCAGATCTGAAGAACTGTTGTGGAACAAAGTATCCGTGACGGATCACAGAGACAGCTCCCCATCCAGAGTTGATGCCTTTTGTTGTTGTTGTTGTTGCTGTGAGGTTTATATCCATCCACCATCACTGATCACGCAAGGAATTCAAAATAAAGAAGAAAACAGCACGTTGTTGTTGTCCATGATTAGATACAAGCATTTTCTGATTCGACGCCCCCCTGTCAGCAGGACGACATCATTTCATCTGCGCCTTCAATGCTGGAAAATCTGTTTTGTGATGATGACGCTATTGTGAAGGTCTGGTCAGGTTTAGGAAGAGAAAAAATAAAGAAATTATGTGTCGGGAAAAGTGGTTTGGGTTACGGTGGTGCATCAAACTGACTGACGCACCAACAATACAACGACTAGAGCCATAGAAATAAAGAAAGATATATCTTGAAATATCTTCTAATATTTTTCTTTTTCTGTTTGATTAAGGGATGAAAGTGGAATCCATTGATGATGATTATGGTCCTTGACAAAGAAGTGATTATCTTTAGAGTTAAATAATGAAGCAGATCAAAGTCCAGAACAAAACCTCTCTCTGGGAAATCAGAAAAACCACTTTACTTCCTTACTACTCCTTGTTAGCTGCATGGAACTATTTTCCAATATATTCTGTTGGCGTTCTGTACATTGCATTTAATTTAATTAGTGCTTTGACTCTTGGGACGCTCAGGAACATGGAAACACAGCAGCCTCCGTCCTTTCAAAATAATCCCATTTGAGCTGCTACTGTTGTCCTCTCCTTCTACTGTCCTCGTTCAGGGAAGCACTCCCTCATCATCCCCCCGCCTGAAATGCAGCAGCAATAAAACTCTCTAAGTTTACTCCCCCTCCGTCTCTGACAAATGCTCTCCACTCGTCCTTTCCTGCAGAATTGTGTTTTCTTTCTGAAGTGCAACAACAACAACGATTTCTCCTGTTTCCTGTGTCAGTACTCGAAGATCCTTTATTTCTCTTCATCTTTAACAATTTATTTTTCTCTCAACTCCACCAATGAATGCTACATTCTTTTTGTGTCGAGTCCTTAAAGCACAAACTGAGCAAACAGCCTCAGATTTTTCTAATTTTCCGTCGACCTGTCAGCTTTTATGCCGCTCTTCTTTTCTTCTGAAATCTGAGTTTAACAGCCAGATATGTTCTTTTTTCCCTTTTCCACTAAGCTCTGTCATTGCCTCCATCATTTCTACGACACCTTCCCACCTGGGTAGCAGCACAACAAGTTCTCACTCCGAAGATGAAATGTACCCAGGGACTGTACCGTGTACCCAGAACAAAGCCATTGTATAATTATTTCTCTGAAATATAGTCTAGTTACGTTTTGTTTGGACCAGGTGGGAACCACACAACAGCTTTGGTGGAGTCATCAGCTTTGTCCCAGTTCATTCACCAAACACGCTGCAGTAACAGATGATGCAGTCGACCAGTGACCAATAGAGGTCTTCACAGATCCGACCCAAGCCTAGGATCAGGTCTGTTTCCCGGCCAGGTTTGTGTCTGACATTTCTTGGTTTTGCATGGGTCTAGGTCCGAGAACAGACTGCTCTGGTTCAGGCACCTGTAGTGACCAGGACGTACTAATTAGCTAAAATGTCTTTTCTAGAGTGTCAGTTGTAAATAGGACACTGTTGCATCCTGACATGTTGAGGCATGTCAATGAACGATCTCTTGACCAGTGTTTATGTTTTTTGATATGTACAGCGTGTGAAGCTGGACTGCCTCATTTGTCAGTGAGATTCAACGTTAACACAAAGACCAAAACTAATGATGCATTCAGGACTTTGTAAAATCAAAAATCAAAAAGGTTCCTATAATTTCATTACAGGATGTTGCTCAGATGCACCAGGAAGTCAAACCTGATAAACCATAAAAACTTGTTAATGACTCATCCTGCATTCGGGGGTGTGTACTAATTTTACATCCAATGAAAATCTTTTCACTTTTGACTCTGCCGGAGTGATTCCTTCTGATTCCTGCTACATGCATCTATAGCCGGGTCTGATTCAACATTCAGTGACTGTGGTGAAACTGGATCATATTTTACACAGGATACAGTTGCTGGTTTTCCCTCTGATGTCCTCCTGCTGCTCAGACTGGAACGGGTTTGAGCACGATCTCAAGATCTTTCCTGATTTTATAACAATTAAAACACAGATATTTTAGATCAGGTGAATCTTAGAATAAGACAGATGTGAAATTGTTGGCAGGAACCCAAACCTTAATATAATAAGCTACAAGAAAGCAGGGAAAATATTGTAGACATAATATTGTCTGTGCAAAAGTAAGAAATAACTAACTCATCATATTTGGCATAGAATTTAACTTTAGTTTAGTTCTTACTTTATAGATAATATCTGAATATATAAGTTGGTGAAGGCATCCAATGGATTATTGGATGTTTGGATGCTTTAAAAGAAAGTTTTGGGCTACACTGGGACATGCTTTTGAGATGTCACCTGCCTTGTTGTGACACAGACGGTCTGAAAATGTGGATTCTCGTGGATCTGTCCATGGTGCACTGCAGAGATCGCCTCATTCCAAGTTTCAAACGTGGCAAATGTTAAAAGTTTAATCACTTCGCCAAGGTGTCCACACAGCCAGCTGATGCCATTCTGCCGTGTGTGTGTGTGTGTGTGTGTGTGTGTGTGTGTGTGTGTGTGTGTGTGTGTGTGTGTGTGTGTGCCCTAATATGGTAATCAGTGTGAATGTCGAGGCATCCCAGACAGATTTAGCACAGACACAGAGGAAACAAGCTGCGTCTCCAGGCTGCAGACCTTCTGAGAATCACTGTCTTCTCTCTCCATCGTCTTTCAGTCCCAGTCGATCCATCTCAGTGCCTCTTCCTGCGGTGAATGTGCAACCCGCAGACATTATAATCTTTAATCCCTCTTCTGTTCTGTTTCTCTGTCTTTAATGTCTGATTTTATGACGATCACTGTGAGCAAACAAGATGACAAAAGATTGTTCAGATTCTCTGCGTTCATAAATCTGCAGAATCGCTTCATGGGCACAAACCTGTTCCTTGCTATGACAGACAACATAAAACTAAAGAGAAAACTCAGTGAGGTCAGATGTGCAACATGTTTACTTATACCTATTTTGCTCTTGGAAATCATTGACTACGACGTATCCCCTGGAAGCAGTGGAGCAATATTTCAGGGCTGCCCATGCAGAGTGGAAAGAACGATCGACCCAGGTATCGACTTCCTCTTCCCGTGCACTGCTCATTGTTTACAGTGCAATTAGCAGTTTGACACATGAGAACAATAATCTATAGACAGATATCTGCATATGAATGCTAAACCGTCATTGGATGATAGATCAGTCAGTCCCACATTTCTTCTTCATAAATGTCCTCCTTGGTCTTTTTGGCTCTGCCATTTTGGTCATGGAGTCTGCCGAGCCAGGCTACATCGGCAGCTTGGTCAGTTCTGGTTCTGGCCTGACACCAGCTGAAAACCTCCTCGTCCAAAACACTGTGGTCCAAACACTAACACTACTCTGATTGCTCCAAGTCATTTGGCCAGTGTGCTACACTTCTTCTGCTCTCCACACGGACCATTGCAGTCATTTTGTAGAGATCACCGTTGCCTCCATCCGTTCATCCGAACTGCTTCATAGTTCAGTGTCAGCAGGTCAAACTTTGATTGTTTTTTGTTGCAGTTTTTATTCAGCAATGATTCTCGCTTATGAAACACAGTAGATTTGATTTGATCCTCTTTAACAGCACTGCTGAAAGGCAACAGAGAATCATTAAAACCCCTTTATAAAAACATGTGTCATGTCTCAACAGTTCTTCCCTCAACATTAACATTAGCACTGCATGGACCACAGAATATGCAGGTTTAAAACTGGCATGATATTTTTCTACTAACCAGTTTCCACCACAGTGTCTCTCCCTCTCACTCCTTGGTTGATGTTTTTTTTTCTCCCTCTCTCTCATGAATAATTTACGCATTGAACCAAACATAAGTCACTGCAGTGCAATATATTAAAAATGGAGTCCGGGCTGTAGTGGATTCTGCTGAAGAGGGAGCTAATAAATTGTTACCGTGCTATCGAAGTAAATCGTCATTAAGCTGATTGGTGTATAAAATCAATCTAAAGCATCCGACTGCCTGCGTGGTTTGTTTTAATGTTTTGCATGTGTGATGTCTTTAATCTGAAGCTTTTCCATATAAACAAACAGTAAATATAACACAGTCTGTTGTAGCCGTTATGAAATGCGACATTCATAAAGTAAATTCTGTTGACATTTTGCATCTTGTGGCAGGAAATGGATTCTCCTGCTGCTTCCCAACACTTGTCAGTCATGGTGACGAGCTGTCAGCTCGGGAGGTAACCAGCGTTTCCAAAGCCTCTACAGACGCCCAGGGAGAGTCCAGCAGGCAGTAAATAAGGATGATGTTGATGTCCACTGTGGTATTGAATATTTTACTTTCCTCTTCCTCTTTCTTTCTTGTGACAGCTTGATAGCCTCTGTCCCAACACCCCTTATAAGAAAAATGAAAGGATTCAGCTTTGTTGACAATTTATCTTGGGGGAGGTTATCGATAATCTGAACACCCCACATAATTCAGTCCAGTCGTTTTCATGGTTGCAGTATCCTTGATTAGGATTCTAGGATTTCTGTCTCCAAGAAATACCTATTTAGAAATATGTCTTAACCACTGAGGTGATGTATCATTTACAACAACAGAAAAAAATACTGTTACAGGAATTTTAAAGAAAAACTCTTAAATAAGGAGGATCGGATTCAAAGCATCAAGCTGAATTTATTGTTCTTGTACAAGAGGAGCGATTCACAGTGCAACACACTAAAGGGGTCACAGAGAAAAAGGCTCAGGTTGACAGTTGGTTCTTATACATTTTTCTCCTTATTTAAGGGTTTTTCTTTCAAATTCCCGTAACAAATACCAGTTTTAAACCATGCCAGTGCAAATCCCAGTATGTGGACAGGATGTGGATTTGAGAAAAGCGTTCATCCTTTGGGGACCAGAAATGAAGTAAGTCAAAGAATTTTATGAGAGCAGGGATTCAGGTCAGAAACATCCCTGCATGGCGGCGGCCTGGTGGCTTAACTAGTAAACCGTGCGCTTCACGTACAAAAAGATATGTCCTTGCAGCAGTGACGGTGGTTTGACTCTGGCCTGTGTCATTCTCGGCTGCATCTCCCTCCCGTCTTGACTTCTGCTGCCAAATAAAGTGAGATGCATCGGAGGGGACTATGGGGTCCGGTTTGTAAAGCAAACAAGTGACTCTCAATAATTCAAACTAGTTTTTTAAACATTGTTTTTAGCTAAATGTGACAAAATGTTGCTGTTATTTTCAGAGCGAGACGCTTTACAAACGGCACCCCATAGGGGACATGTTGTTTAATGTACTGAGAAATGAAATATGATAAAATCAAGTCGAGTAAACACTTTGCACTGGTTTAAACGTGGCTGCAACTATTTTATCCTTTGTTGCAACATTGAGGTTAGCAGCAAAATTACATTGTTAACTTTACAAAGTAATCCACCAGGAGTGTGTGTCGAAGTGCCTTGCCCAATGACGTCACACTGCAAAAATAGGTTTTTGCCAGATGACACTGTGTGTTGTTTTGCCGGAGGAATGTTGGTGAATCTTCAGTCAGTGACCAGTAGGAGACAGAAAAGCCTTTCCCTGTTCTTGCTGCAGTGTCAGTTGAGCCCATTGAGCCTGGAGACTGAGCGATGAGCGATGAGCCGGCCTGTGGCTGACGCAGCCAAACACTTCCTCAGCCAGAGTAATGGAGTGGAAACAAATCAGACAGGCCGTGTTGTTCTGCCAACCATGATCCATTTAACACAACATTCAGCCTTAGGATGTGATTTTCCTTCCTGTTAAAACATCGGAGACATCGCTTGTTTCGAGGCTCTTCTTGGAAATATTGACAGAAATGTGTCTCCTGCATGACAAATAAATAAATAGCATAAAAACATTTGATGATTTCTTCATGCACTGTGAGGCTGAAATCCTGCTAAATGTTCTCCGAAGCTGTTCCTAACCCAGGGAACTGCAGACACTTCATGGAAGTTGCCGCTTGGGTGTAATGTAACAGAACATGCAGTAAATAAATAGAACCAAAAATCTTAATTGCAGTAAATCTGGCAACAACACACAAATATACCTCGGCCATTGCAAGCACTGACAGCAACACTTGCCAAGACAACAACCAACAACAACAACAGAGACACAAACACGCCATAAAAACTCAAATAAAAGATTTCATTTGCAAAAACAGATAAACGCCGTTCTTAACCAAAATGGCTCCAACACTGATTGATATTATTCCCTAACGTGCACACAAAGAACAGGAACATTAAACTCCAGTGTGAGTTTGGAGAATCTGGGTCTGTTGAACTGTTGAACACGGACCAAGCTTCACGTTTTACTGATGACACCGGGGGAAACTGATACAAAAACAGATATAGCCGAGTGTTTATGCTGATGACGCAGCTGGATCCTAAGCGGTTTCCATGGGAACCAACACTCATACAGTGGAGTTATACTTGTTGCTCCTTTGTCAACCATTTGTTCTTTTGAATTTGGAGTGTAGAACTTTTACATATGAACGACGAATGAAATCGAAGCCCGCGTCCAACGAGTTCAGTCACTGCTTAACTCTGACAAACTGTATTTCACAGTATTCAGAAGCTTGTGTTGAAATTGTTGCACTGATGGATAGATATGTGTTTTAACCCAACAAGTTGATTGATTGGTTGGTTGGTTTGCCAGAGCTGAAGGTGGAAGCAACCATAACGGCAGAGAAGGCTTCAGCATCATGGAGACATAAGAGCCCGTCAACAGTGTTTGTGTAATTACGTTCACTGCCAGAAGGGGGAGACAAAAGTTCCACACTGCAGGTTTGAATTAGACTGCTCTATTCCTCCAAAGGGGCAATATTAGCAGGAGATAAAGAGTTTTGAAATGTCCAATCTAGACGTCTGAAGACTGATCGTTAGATTCTATATTGTCCCAGTCTGCACATAGCCTCACATTAATACATCATACGCCACAACATAACCACAGAAATAGACTTCCGATATGTATAGCGCCCACACATGACAGTTTTCGAGGTGTTTTATTAAGTGATGCTGTGTCAGAGGGGACTGCGCTCCTGCCAATGCAAGCCCGTCTCCAGACCAGAGACCTGCATCTGTGAGCGGATGGAGCAGTGTGAAGAGTCAGTGTCTGGCTTTGCTGCTGAGGTCTGAGGTGTTGGGATTGGGGGGGGCACCAATAATCTTGGAGGCAGTTAACATGGCAGGGGATCACACAGCTGGATTTAACTAGAAAACACAATACGGCAGCCAGCGGGAGCCATAACACTTTAAGGTTATATTTATGTGTATTTAGGTTACTTTTCTAATAGTTTCTTAATTGTTAAATGTCAGTAGTCTGTCTCTGTGGCTGCTTGGGACTTGGAAGACGAGTCGTGTTCATATGTGACTAGATAGGAACATAGAATACCATCAGTGTATGGAGTATATGAGTTGTTGGTAGTTAAGAAAAGCATTGTAGAAAAAAGTCCATTGACAACTCTGCACTGCATCTGAAAAGACTGGGATGTATGATGATGTCCTTGACTTTCTTGACCTTTACTGCTTGGTAGGCATTTTAAATGTGCATTAGTCTGTTGCTTTCTGTACCACGCTGTCAGCATAGAAGAAGCTCTTTGCATAGGCAGTTCAGTTTACCATGGTTAGCCTTGTTTAACATACAAACCATCGAAATCTGTTTGCACTATTCATTTCCTTCTTCTTAACCGGCCTCAGGTCACGGTTGCAGCAGGTATAGCAGAGCGTTCCAGACCTCCCTTTCCCCAGCAATACATTTAAGCTCCTCGTAGGGGATCCTGAGGCACTCCTGGGTCAGATAGTCTATATATGCCCCCTAGTGGGTTCTGGGTCTGCCCCTGGTTCTCTTGCCAGTTGGACGTCCTGGAACACCTCCAAAGGAAGGCGCCCAGGAGGTATGCCTGAACCACCTCATCTGGCATCCTGTCTGGCTGAGCCCAGACACCGTACAGAAAAAACTCATTTCACTCTGCCATCTCATTCTTTCAGTCACTACCCAAAGCTAGGAGAGGGTTGATAGACCAGATAATCGAGAGCTTTCTTGTTTTGCTGCCCCTGAGCAGATCTGAGTTCAGCGTGAACTGAAATGAGTTGTGTTACAACCAAACTGTTGATTTCCAGGAGCAGGAGATGAAGTATTTAGATTTTAAAGTTGAAATCAGAGCTCAGATCTGCTGGTCTCCCCCTTATACGTGTTCCTTGTATGATAGAGCCTGTTGAGTCCGGCGGACTGACAGCTGAAGTGACGAGGTGTTTCCCCTCAGAGCGGCCCTGTGGCTGACTCAGACAAACAACTCTTCATCCAGCATAATGAGGTAGAAACAGGCTGGACAGACGACGTCTTTGTTACACCGCCGTGCTGTCAATCTTGGAATGGCAAGATTTATCTGCAGGTTGCTAATGTGACATGGGTCCAAATGACAACCCAGACATAGATGACATGATGTGCTCACTGAAATTAAGTCGAGTAGTTAGGAGATCCCTGTGGCGACCCCCTCAGTGGATGAGTTGTTCTTAAGGAAGTGGGAAGTATTGAGTCCCGTACAATGGATAACAGGAGTTTTTCAGAGTGGTTTTCTTTTACAGTTTTTCTTTCAGCTACATAAAAAGGTTCAGTCCTTGTCCCTCCTGTTGTCCTGTGAAGGTAGCAGACAGACAGTCTCAGTCTGCTTCATCTCAGGGGCAACGAGCGTCGTCTGGACGTTGAATTGGGAGGTTCGTGCTGCCACCGCTGTGCAGCCAGCTGTTAGTGTCCTCCAGTCAGTGAGCCAAAGAACTGTTGTCACAATTTCCTGAAGTTTTAATGATGTGATTATGAAGTTTATAATGTTTTTGTCTTTCTAAACTCATACAGTCTACATATGGTGGCAGACTCAGTGTGGGAAGAAGAAGTATATTGTCTGACTTAGCTCAGATCACGAGAGGGGTTTGGTTTTCAGAGGGGTGGGGCTGGTGTCATGCCAGAACCAGAGCTGGAGGAAGCTAAGACGAGAAAATAAGAGAGAGACTGTTGACATCCAGGTGTGCGGTCGCTCTCCCCTGATTGGCCCCCCTCCAGCTGAGGAGGTGTGGCCATTTGTCAGAGTTTCCTGGAGGCCCCCATTGAATCCAGAGTTCTCTTTTTGGTAGATTTATTTGTTTGGGCCATAACAGCGACTGAGCAAGAAGCTGCCAGACAAGAGTAAATCTGGGACTGGGCAGAAATGTGTCTTTCTAGTCATTCTTAGGAGGCTACACCAGAAACATCGGCCATAGCTCCAGAGGATAAATCACTGTCAGATGATTGATTCAACTTCATGATCAGTTTATAGGCTGTAATTTGTGGTGCTGTTACACAGAGAGGTGCTTCTGTGATTTTACCCACAAGCATAAAAGGGGTGGACAAGCCAGAAATTCTGAACTTTTAATTACATGGTTTAAAGCTTTTTGAATGATGCTGAAAGTTTCCTGTAATTTTGTTGTGTAGCTTCAGCACTGCACACAACAGAATATTAAGTTTGATGAATGCAACTTTCTTCCCAAAATGCCTCCTGGGAGTTCACTTGTTTTTATGTTTTTGAAGGTCCAGATATTTCACCCTGTCAGAAATAAACCAGTTTTCCTTCTAAAACCATGGACACTTAGATCTGTTCATTAAAAATGATTAATATCACAGATTATACTGAGTGAGTACAGAGACAAAAAGACGAACAAGGCTGGAACATCTCCGTCCCTGCCGTCTTCATAACACCAGCTTGTTTCTACAGACACAGAGGCTTCATAAAGGAGAGCAGGGACACACACAGCAGATCTAATGTGACGCACGCAAAAAAATTCAAAGCTGAAAAAAGGCTTTGTCTCTTTTTTCCTCACCTCAATTTAAATTCCTCATCTCGAGCTGCTCCTTGTGGCCGTCGCTTCAACACTGCCTCGACTCAAAGAGTATTAAGAAGCAGGGATTCATTCACGCCTGCCGTAATTATCTTACAAATGAAGCTAAATAATTACACTTTGAATTAATGCGGTGTCCACTGGCCTCAAAAGCACTTTGTGTTTGGCACTGAAGGGTGACTAATATTTCATTTTGAATGTGAATCACGGCCTAATTATGCTTTGTATATAAGTATTCAGAGCACATTGTAAAGATAGATATAGTATTGATGTGTATATTATGCATGTGCATATAGAGAAGGGAGATCGAGATTTAATGATTTCATCGTCTCAAGACAACAGACTTTGTTTTTTTCATGGTCAAGAGAAAGTTTTCAGGGATGTTCAGTTTCACGGTTTCTATGTCGGAGTGACGGGGTGCTCATTTATCATAGAACAATGGTTCCGAACTAGGGATGTAACGATATAACTCAACTCACGACTTGATTCGAGTCACGATTTTTTGTTCATGATACAATTTTTTCACAATTTTTAAAATCAAAATGAGCTACAGACAAATTATGACCAAATAAAATTATCTTTTTATTTGTAGAAAAAAAAACTTTCTTTACAGAAAAAAGAAAAACTTTCTTTACAGAAACTCTCAAACAGTTTGTGTTCTCTTATAAAAAGTGCAACTTGCATCTTAAACAACAGAACTCATGACAGATATCTGCTTTCTTTAGAAACAGTCTCACAGTAAACTGCTGTTAACTGCTGTGATGTGCAGTTTACCTCTCGAGGCGTAACCAGGGCTCTAAATTAACTTTTTTGATCAGCAGCCAATGTGGCTGGTAAGTTTCTGAAGTTACCAGCCAATCAGAATTTCCACTAGCCACATTTTTTCCCGTGACAGATTATGAGAGCAACTGAATTAATTTCATCATTTTATTAACGAAAGCTTTAAATTAATCTTACAATAAAGTTGCGAACTACAAAAATGATCCTAACATTTCATTACCCATTAACCCTTACATACTTTTGTCTAATATGACACATTTTTTGTACATAACAATAAAAAAAAAAACATTAAAACCTACGAGCAGCACGCGTCAATTTCCACAGAGCACCTCGAGCGGGCAGAAGCCAGACACAGAAAAAGCAAAGAGAACCCGGTGGATTTAACAAGTTAACAAGCTTCTCAACACGGCCACTTGTGTTAATTTAACTTGATTACTTGTATTAATTGCCTTTCTTGAGACTCTTGCATATATTGTCTCATTATTAGACGTAAGATTCAGACTGGAACGGTTGAAGCTCTGGCGGTCCAGGTTGAATTGGACACGTACAGACTGACAAACACAAGCAGCAGGCTGCAGCTCCGTGTCTCTGACTTTACAGTTTGATTTTCATGTCATGCTGTTAAACCATCTGTCTGCACACTGCTGCAACAGTCAACTCAGGTTAGTCTGATCTCCCTATAGGACCCCTTTTCTTCTATCTGCCTCCGTACCCCAGGTTACACTCAATAATAAATCTACATGCATGATCTCTTCCTCCCACTAAGGTTTAACATTAGCGCCCCCTGTGGCAGGCTCTGTGCACATCCTTCTCCTCCTCCTCTTCCTCCCCTGCCATCTCTGACTCAGAAGATAAATCAGGACATAAAGTTGAGCTATGTGAAAGTGAACAAAAAGTTTAGGCGTCAGTCGAGGACTGATTGGTTTAACAGAGGTGAAGGGAAATGGATCAACGGAGACCGAAATGATTTAGGAAAAGTGTTGAAAATAAATCACATGTGACAGAAGAAAACAACGTTGGTGCTGCGAGTGCTGAAATGTAAAAACACAAACAGGGGAAAACAACATTTTGTTTGGGCTTTAAGAAATGATCGCTGATACATGGAACTCCTCGAGGGCACAGAAACAAATATCATTGGCAAAGGCGAGGATATTGGAAGCATTTTTATTTGAACTTTCGTGTAACCGAGGCCACATGAATTTTTAATGCAATCTAAATGCATCAAAATAAACCTGGGAAAGACGATATGAGCGTGATATTGCTTTGAATAAGAGTCCTGAGGCGTGCTGACGGGGTAAACTCAAGAACACTGAGATTGGTTGGATTCACTCATTCAGGTGTCATCAAGACAAAAACAAATGACGTGTGTGCACTCTCTCATCTTCCTGGGGTCGACACGAAAACATCAAATGTTGATTTTAAATTAAAACATGAAAACGTCTCATGTTGACGTTCAGACTGAAGCTCAGAATTCGTCTTCTCTTCAAACACTAAGTCAAAGTTCAGAACATACAGTTGGTTAATTGTTCTACAGTGATTATGTAAAATTAACATACACCATGGACAGGTGACCAACAACCGTCACACTCACATTCACAACAATTAACATGTTAAAGAACTTAAACATGAATCATTTGTTTCAGAAAACAGACTCACTCGTCATGATGGAGTTTTAAAATTAGGTTCACGAACGAGAGGCCACGTCTCAAACTCCCATTTTGGTATTTAAACACGCCGTATCCGTTCACTCCCTCTTTTCTTTTCTTTGCTTGTTCTCTCTTTCATTCAAACACAGGAGCATGGGGCTCTGATACACAGAGACATGGAGAGACGGTTCAAGTCCCTCCAGGTTCCCTCCCGTCTTCAACAGCACATCGCCTCAGCACTTCCTATCTATAATGGAGTTTTTACTGGGTTCGGGAATAAGACCCATGCCTCGTACTCATTCAATTTCCGTTCTCCACATACTTAATCATTCCCTTTTTCATCCACTCTTTCTTTGCTGTCACATCCCACCCAACCAAACCCTCTTTCTCGCTTTGTCTTCCCTTTCCTCGTCTCCATTCTCACACAGGAACCCGGGGCTCTAATCCGTTGAGTTGCAGAAAGACGGTTCCCCCACTCAGAGTCTCCAACCCCCCAGGTTCCTTCCAGGATCCCTCCCGTCAACTTCAGGACCACTCTGCCGATGGTCCCGCCTCATCCCTCTCACCTTCCTCCCCTCATCCCTTCACCTTCATCCCATCATCTCTCCATCCCTCAACCCCTCTAACCCCTTCCCGCAGGGATCACCCATGCTTCCCGATTGTCACTTGTAATAAACATGTTCAAACTTCATCTGTACGGGCGTGGTCCTTGTTAGTGAAACATCCAATAAACCTCTTTAAATCCATACTTGTGTAGTCCTGGTTAGTGAATCAGTGCAAAATTATAATCCACATAAATAAAAGGTCTGTCTGTATCGTCCCCCATGTTGGTTTCAGTGTCCCCTGATACTTGGAGCATTTCTGTGGTTGGTTGTTTTCACACTTTTCCTGCACGTGTGTTGTCAAATTCTCCGATTTATTTATTTTTTCTTCATTAGCTTGTGTTTTGTTGGTTTGCAGAAGTTTCCTGAAGTTGCAGCATGTTGAGCTACTTTTTAATAAAAATTACAAATGAAAAATAAATGGAAAATGTCAGTGAGTAATGCGTGACCTATCAGAGAACAACGCTCTAGCTAAGAATTACATTATTGTTTTTTTTAATGTATTCATAAAATGTATAAAGCACTTAATGAGTCATCGTTTTTATTGGGGAAAAAAACAATTAACATTAACTTAACATATTTAACCAGCTGTTAAAGTTGATTTCACCAATGCCTATAATGGAAACTGGCTGTGGATTTACTCAGTGTTCGTTCCATGAGTTGATAGAATAAATCTGTGTGGTGAAGCTTTCACAAATACAAGCTTGTGGTTGAACTCGTAGGAAGTCATTGCAAGCTGAATCATGCTCGGATTTACTGACCATTTACTTGAGGAGGCGTGATCAAAGCCACGTCCACAAATCTTGACGTCATGCTTCGGCCCACGCGGGAGAAGCTGGGATGAGGTTTGAGCTCAGGTCAGCAGAGGTCCATCTGCTACAGAACAAGTGTGTTTAATGAGTCCTCTGCGGTCTCCAGGTTCCTTCAGACAGCATCAATAAATAAATGGCACTATAAAACAATTCCCACCGGCTCTTCTGCCACTTCTTTATCATCTTCACTGAATCTATCTGCTCTTTTTATTTCTGAACCATGTGGACGCAGCTGCTGGATTCTCCTCTGTGGCAGTTTGGAGTTCACTTTTGGTCAAGGTTGTGTTAAATGAGCAGAGTGCTGCCTCTCATGTGCTCACAGATCAGATGAACTCAGGGTGAAGAGCTCACTGTGATCAGATTCTCTCTTCCTCTTCCATACATCCGTCCAAACTGTCACTTCCCACCCTTGGTGGTCACCATTTTAGCTCCATAGCAGATGGAGAGGCACCACTGTATGAGGACGTCGCTGTAGCTGAAGGTTGAAGTGAACACCACAATATACAAATGTTGGTTAATCTGTTTTAAATTTATATATTGGTGGTCAAACGTTGGCGTTGGACGTGAATTAGGAACATAAATTCACATATTAAAGACTTTCTTTTCAGTTTGGGGATAAATATTTTAATTCCAAATTTATTTCCTAATGTCTCATCTAAATGTTGCTTTAGTTTTCTGTCTGTTTCTTTTTTTTTCTGGGATCTTTACCTGGAGACAAAACTCTCAGGTCCACGTTTTCATGCTTACCTGTGATTACAGGTCCATCACACCTGTTGCCATGTGGTCCCAGAGAGTTGCACCTGCAGCTAATTAGTGCTCGTTAGACGAGAGCAAACGTTTGATTCGAGGCAGTTAGAATTAGAATATGGAACAGAAACTTTCTGACACCGTAATGCGGAAAAATTACTTTGATAAACGCTTCATAACACCCTGGATAATTATTTTTATGTTCTTTATTTAATAAATGAAAGAGTTCAGCTCGACATGAAACACACACACACACACACACACACACACACACACACACACTCATTAAGCTCCTTGATGTATTAGATGAAATCCTTGCCCTCTCATGTGTGTTACCATGGTTACAAGATATCATCATGTTTTCTGTGTGATTATATAGGAGATCTTACATTTCCCACAGATGAGTCACTAATGAGTCTTAATAGTTTAGTTTAGCTGAAGTCTGTGTAAAGTAAAGACCAAATAAGAAAGTGTTATTAACCATCCAGCCAAATTTGGATGATACATTTTGACAAGTTTGTGAAATTAAGTGTGAAAATCACTGAGGCCACGCCCACTTGAGGAAACAGTCGCGTTACATTACGTAACGTAGAAATTTCGATTTTAGCGATTTAGGCTTCACGGCGTCAGAGTGCATGATCCCTGTCGTAAATATGGACATGTTGTACACGTCTACTTGTAATGATTTAATTATAGTCAGACTTTTATTTCACAAAGCTCCCGCCAAAGAGTAAAAGTCTGTCCCAGATCTTGTCCGGCGGCTTCTTGCTGGATCGAACTCTTGTTAACTTCATCTGTCAACGATGATCCTGAAAACCCGGTGGTCCAAAATTTAAAATCTTATGTCTACTTCACCAAGTGGATTTACCGACCAAACTGTGACTGCGTCACAAGGTTAACTACGTGATGACGAATCCATGTGCCTGCCGCTGACTTTTGTTGAGTGATGCTGAGTTTTTAAGGTTGGTGTGTGTCACCTGAACATTTCATTTAGAAAATGTCAAACTGAATCAAACATGCAGACACACCTGGATCAAACACCAAACAGATTAGATGTAGGAAAGGCCGCAAGATTTAACTCCAGCCATGGTTTATTACTTCAAGTACAGATACAATATGTCTGGACCATAACTCAAAGACGTTCATCTGATTCAGGGAAATAAAGCGAGCACAGAGACCTGAGGAGTCCTGACTTTACTACTGACCAAACAGAAAGGGAGCTGTTCATTCCAAACAGTTTGACTGATTGGATCAGCTGAGGTCACATGACTCGTCAACCTTCAAATGAAATCAGTGCTGACTTCATCCAGGGTTTCTCCTTGTGTTCATAATTTAGCTACTGCATGGAAGAAAGATCCTACACTGTCTAATGTAAAAAAAAAACCTTTGAGCATTAACTGATGATGAGATTTAAAATCATTTTGATGCTGCACTGACTTGTAATCACATGAACGGTGTCTAAGTCATTCCCACTGTGTGTCCTGTGTGTCCTGTGTGTGTGTGTGTGTGTGTGTGTGTGTGTGTGTGTGTGTGTGTGTGTGTGTGTGCAATCACCCACAGCAGCAACTATTTCACTGATTCTGGTGAAACTGGATCATATTTTATGGAGGAAATGTTTTCTGGTTTTCCCTCTGATGTCCTCCGGCTGCTCCGCCTCAACTCTCTGTGATTTACAGAGTTTATGATGGACAGTGAAATAAACTGCTGACAGCTGTAGCTGCTGTTAGCTCATGTTAGCTCAGTCTGTTAGCGAGGCTCCGGGGACTAACTTTAATAAATAAAAGGCTGAAAGACAGAACGAGCTGGGCTGACTGCTGCGGTAATATCAGCTGCTGCTATGTCTCGTGTTATTGACCTTGTTTGTCCATATTTATCATAATGAAACTGAGAAAAATACAAAGTTCTACATAATGTTACTTCAACTAACTAACTAATATCAGTATCACACTGTATGTGGTGCAACAGCCCTGTTCTCTTATGTAGTACCCAGAATTTCTTGTAGGCTGTTTTTGTGAAATAACTGAATTGATTGTACACCTGGTTGGAGTTGAGGATACTGTTCTTGTCCTTGTTTATTATATCAGGATGAAATACATGGATCGACTCATTTTAAGGTCAGACTCAGTTATTCGGTTTCATGTTTTGTCCACAAGTCTTCTAAAGAAAAATACAGCAGAACACAATAGTGCAAAAAAAGACCTTCTGGGTTTCAAGTTGCTACAGTACATTTTTCATCTTTCTCTGTCACCATCACGTTTCCAGACATGTCCAGGCACATTCTCTGTCATTGGCATTATTATGTCTCTGCTTTTGTTATTCAAGAGTTTAAGAATGTTTGTCACTGTGAGCTGCAGCAGGTTGAAGGTGTGATCCAAATACTTCAGGTTCAGTGTGGAGTTCTGCTGTCATGGACGTTTATTTGAAGCTTTCATCATTCATAGACAGTAAAATATGGACGTGGATCATCGGGGAACCTGAGGTGGAGCTGAATGACCACTGGGTGCTTAAACAAACCACCTGTAACGGCACACACCTGTTAACCCTGCATAACTTTAAGCCTTAATATAATGTGAACAGGTGAGTTGTATATAAACTCACCCTCAGTACAGTTGTCATGAACGGGGAAATTAGCTACAGAGACCAAAACTGTTTTTTGTACCAGGCTGTAAACATGTTTATTTCTGCTGTGAAACATGGGGACTTATGGAGACTGACTCACTGCTGGAGCCAGCCTCAGGTGGACGTTAGAGGAACTGCAGGTTGTGGCACTTTGCATTGGTTTTACTTCACAGCCACAAAGTTTTACCACTTTGTTGCAAGCGGGAGAAAAAAATCTTATAATGAGCAGGTTCAAGAAATATTTCAAACACACGAATCATTTCTCACAGCGTTTATTCACAGGCAGAGTCATTTCTGTTGATTCATATCAGAAATTTTTTTTATTAGAAGCTGCAAAATGTCACATTTGTAAAAAAAAAAAAGATATTTCAACTTGTGTCCAAGTAATATTGCGATGCACACACACACACACACACTGGTCAGAGGAATAATAAATCATTATTCTGTTCGCTGGATACAAACTGCAGCATCACTGTTGTTTTTTTGTGGCGATCTGATATGACTGCACTCTGTTGTAATCAGATTACAGTAACAGGTTGGATTACACGTGTGCTGCTCTTCTTTTTAAGTGCAGCTTCGTTTGCTTGATCGTCCCTCCGGTGCACACACACACACACACACACACACACACACACACACACACACACACACACAGAACAGTTCCCTATCCAAATGCGCATACAGAGAGAGAGAGAGAGAGAGAGAGAGGGGTGGAAGAAATCGCAGCGCTTGGCTGCATCTTTATCAGCAGACCCCTCCTCTCTCTCTCTCTCTCTCTCTCTCTCTCTCTCTCTCTCTTTCTGTCTGCCTGCCAGCTGATGCTGACTGGAGGTGAAGCGTTTTTTTTCCTCTCCCCCCTCATCATCATCCCGGGGAAACCTGGACGGACCGGACCCGAGGTTTTAAAAAAAAGAAAAAGAAAAAACATTTTCACATTTTTATTTTTGAGGATTTTGACACAGACTGTTTTTACCTGGCGATGAACAGCGGCGGGAGGAAAGTGCGACTGTAAAGCAAAGAAACCAAACATGCGAGGCAGAGAGGCGCAGTAACACACACACACACACACACACACACACACACACACACACACACACTGACAACAACAACAACTTCCAGCGGTTGTGTCCTGCGGGGCGGTCTGCGGGGCGGTCTGCGGGGAGCTCCGGAGCTGTTGCCAACACACAGGTAGGTTACTGCTCCCGCGTGCTGTGCCGCAACAATGCAACAACATTTCCAAACGCGTGTTTGACGTGCGTGTGTGCGTGTGCGTGCGTGAACACAGACATATGCATGCGTGCGTGTCCTGGACCACCACAGTGAGTCAAACGCACCGTCTGCAGTGTGTCACCGTGTTTATGTTGGAGCTGCTGCGGGTGAAGGGCTGCCATAACACGCTGTGTGGATAGTGATGGCGCGTGGATGTGCGCATTCACGTGCGTGAGGGTGCGTTTACACTCGGCTTCATGTTGTGGTGCGTTTGAGTGACAGGTTGCATGAAGAAATGCTTTCTCATTGTGTCTGTACTGTACGTGCAGTGTGTGTGTGTGTGTGTGTGTGTGACTCTGCTGTTACTACTGTGATACTTTCCTGCAGTTTTAACACTTCCACGCAGAGCTGCTGCTGCTGCTGCTGCTGCTGCTGCTGCTGCAAATACATTCACACTCATTAGATGGGGTGAGAAGATGACTACATGACGACAGGTTTTCAACATGCCCTGATCTCTGTCGTCATCACTCCTGGATAGATTTCACAGTTTTCACATGGAGGAGACGGCAGAGTGATGATTCACGTCCAGAAACATCAGCTGCTTTGGTGAACTTTGCATGTGAGGGATATTTTTGAAGAACGAGCGGCTTCAGAGGTCGTGATGATGATGATGAAGAAGATTCTTTAAGTCAAACTCAAAACATCTTCTCTTCTGACTTGGTGCTTAAATTTGTGTCCTTCACCAAGACACTTCCACAGATCTGCAGCATCTTCTGCTTCGTCATATGACAGCATGCTGCCGAACTCCTGATGGAAGAATTGCAACAGGTCTGTCTTTATTATAACGTGGTCCAATTCTGCTTCCGACTGTGCCATCGTCAACGTTTGTCATGAGTCTGTGCATACTTGAACTCATCTCTGAGACTTATTGTCTAAGAGTGATGGATCAGCAGAGGTTAGATGTTGTTGTCTCTCGCTGCAGATCAAGTCATGCAGAATGATTTCTGATTTCTCTGTTTGTGAAGAGCACTGCGAGACTTTCTGTCCATCACTAAAGACGTATAACTAATCCCACAGAGAAACAGAAAGAAAAAACACTGAGCCAGCCGGTCTCGTACAAAATGTCTTTGTTGTTTGTAGAGATCCTAACAATAGAGCAGTCAGCTGATCAGCTCAGAGAGACAGAGGGAGATGAAATTAATAAGTTGAAGAAGTTCATATCGGTGTTTGTTTTCATGACTCATGGTTCAGATCTGTGACCTGCTGTCATGTGCAGTCAGAAAAAAAACAGATCGGAGAAGCCATCATAACCTCAGTGAACTGTACTGTACAAAAGTCCATAAAAAGGAAGGTGCACTGCTGTACGTCCACCTCCTATCTGTTCAATGAGGCTGGTGTCAGGCTGCACTCACAGACCTTTAGACGGGAATAACCCGCTGCTTTGTTTAAGTTTGCTAATAGAGCTTGATGATCATCCTGGATCTCACTGTCCATGGTGTATTTTGGTGGAAATGTTGGAATACGTGTTTTGCATCCAGAGGGTTGGAGCAGCTAAGCAGTATGGCAAGTATTAGCTTCAATGCACAACAGGCTGCTTTTTGTCTCAGAGAAAAGTCTGATGAAATTGTGCTGCTCTTCTCAGCTTTCCAAATGTTATTGGACCAAATGGATGAAGCTGTGAATCATCTGTGATGTGATGCTCCAAAAAAAGTATTTACTTACCGCTTCCTTCACAATTTAGGCCTATAGGAAGAAGTATTTCACATGATGGACGCCATCGTTGGCTCCAAAGACTCGGTTCTATGTTTTCTGCTGAAACACAAGTAGTCTGGCTCACAGGAAATAGACAATTTCAGTCAGCATTCTCCTGTTTCTCTAAAAATGTGCGTCAGTTTGCAAAGTCCTTGTCGGTCAATACGTGAAACATCGATCTACATGCTAAAATAAAAGCATTGCCTCCTCACGTGTAAATGTTCCACCAAAACATCTGATACTATTGCATCCTCCTAAAATCATCACACAAACAAGTGACAGTGGTTTCCCCCCTACATCAAAATAACAATGGAGACTGTGTGGAGTCCTGGCTATGCAACACTATTACACCATAACATAAATCACTGTGTGTTTAGGTAACTGTAAGCATTGGGACTACTGTGAACAAACTGAGGGGCTGAGAGTAAGCAGACTATATCCTCCCCCACAGTTTACCTGAACTGTATGGGCTTATTAACAACTGTTTGTATTATGTGTTTCCTCTGAGGAGCCTGGAGGTATCCAGTACAAAGAACTGTTATGTCTATAAATAGTTTGCAGCGTTAAATACTGAAAATATACTGTAGCCGTCCTTACGGTCTCTCTATGAGGTTTTTCAATGTTTTGTTTCCTTAATTATTATGGGAATTCCTCCTCATTAAGTCTCATTAAAGGTCCATGGGTCCCCTCGTTAAGGCGGGGCAAAGCAGTCCAATGTGACATCACGCGGCACCGTGGCGGCCAATCAAATTCACGCAACAAGGCTGCCGTGTTTTGTTCCAAATTTTTATAGTATACTGAAATATTTAAACGTTTAATGACATGTTTAAATTCAAAACTCACCATCAGCATCGTCTGGAAGTATTTTACTAATTAATTCTTAATATAATGAATTACATGTCAGATCAAATGTCAAGTTTTGAGAAACTGCCCAAACATGAAAGCTCATATTCCTGCAGGCCACCTGGGTGTATTCACCTGTATTATACTGTTTGCCTCCCAGTCACTCCCCCAAAACATTTATTTTCCAAATCTTATCTTCTAAAATTTTAAACCACTTTGTATTTTTTTGGCACATTTGCTAATCAAATTAATGCAGAATTCCTGGATCACATCTCATTGGTCTCATTGTCTACAATAACACGTCCACCACCACCGGATGACTGATCTGATCATTCCTTAGTTTGGGTCCAGCTGGTGACACTTGTTGTAGGTCACCTGGAAGACTCTGTCACCTCAGCAGCTGATGGGAACGCCACGCGACACGGAGAAGACAAATTCATTTAATAAAATAACACGAATGCCATCGGAGGTTAGAAACAGGAATGAAACGCCACAATGAATCAGAGCCACTGCTTCTTGATGAATGACGTCATCTTGTTGCGTCCTCTTGCACTGGTTCTCACTTAATTACTGAAATATCTTCAGGGATCATAACTTTAAAACTTACAACACATCATTTGAGGTGTAAAAAACTTTAATTTCCTACATGCACCTTGCTCTGTTGCATGCAGTAATAAAACATCGGTCTCATAAGTACTTCATGTCCTCTTCCAGGTACTACAAGTGGTACAGCGGCCCACCCAGAGTGGCACTGCAGCCTTACATGGACACACACTTCAGGCTCTAAGTTTAACTGCTTATTCATCAAGCTTAGGCAGCCAACACACACACACACACACACACACACACACACACACACACACACACACACACACACACACACACACACACACACACACACACATTACTCACTGCTGCAGCAGAGATCGAACCTGGAAAACAGAACACACTGTATCGAGATGAGGACGGTGGATGTGAGAGGGGGAGGAGGTTAGCAAAAAGAGATGTCAACAGGGAGGGAGGGAGGAAGAGAGAAGAAAGAGAGAGAGATATTGGATCATATATAACCCATGTGTATTGAGCCTGGCAGTAACCCCGGGGAAATTCAGCAGCACGGCAGAGTTACTTTGCTGTTTTGATTTGATGAATATTCATGATGAAGCAGAGAGAGAGAGCGAGGCAGCTCACATGAAGGAGTGTAGCAGAGTGCTGCCTGTGTCGTAGCTTATGTCTGTATCAGTGCCATGGACCTCCACTGCTGTCCAGACACTATTACAAAACGCATTAAAGGACCAATTCAAGGGTATCTTGCAGTGTAGTGGCAGATTGCAACACCCTCCGTTTGCCCTCTTGTTCTAAGCATGAAGAGGAAACTACAGTGGCTGTGAAAGTCATAAAAAATTCAAAGTGCCCCAAGTAAAGCCAATGGTTTGTCCATGCCAAGCAAATGTAGAAACTTGGCAGACTCCGTAAAAGAAGACCTGCAGGGTCTACAGATAAACATGGCAACATTTGCACTATGAGCATACATAGATTCAATTCCTGCAATTCTAAATCTGACAGACAGGAACTTTTAATTAAGAACACAGGCAATGAGTTAGTCTTACATACACACACAAGTCCCAGTGGCCCAGTCTTCCATATCCTCCCACTGTACCTTTGGGATCCCGAGGTGTACTTAAACCAGGTGGGATCTCCTCCCAGTTGGACATTCCTGAAACACTGCAAGAAGTCGTCCGAGAGACATGCAACTCAGCTACTTAAACCACCTCAAATGACTCATTTTCAACAACTCTGACTGTGTCCCCCGAGGATGAGCGCGGATGCACTGTGAAGAAATCTCACTTTTAGCCGTTTGCAAAAAGGAGCTCACGATCAGAATGAACGTTAGGAAGTAGATTGACCGGTACAGTGCTTGACCCTCGCATTCATTCCCCTTCACTATGACTGATGCCGCATCAATCCACTTGTGGATCTCCCACTCTTGAAGGAACTCACTTCCAAGCTTGAGAGTGCACATCCTTGTATTTTCAAGCATACTGATCCCAGACACTGAGGTGCTGACTCCCGTCCCATAATGGTGATAACGGTGGAACCACATCGTCTGCAAGAAGTAGAGATGCAGGAGTTTCTGCTGCCCTCATCTGATCTTCTGAGATGTGTTCAGCATTTCAAATAGATCTCGTGTTGTGTCCATCGAGGGTTGTTTCTCAACAGTCAACCTATCAGAGCTTAGTCGGTGGAAAGCTCTTAATAAACCTGTTTGATTAACAAGAATCAATGGAAAACATATGAAGCACGTTTAATAATAAGCTTATTATTATTCAGCCAGCTGTCTCTGTTGAATCCCGTGTCCAACCACACTTCTCCCTCCATCTTTCAGGTGGTTGTAATCCTGCCTCCCCCTCGGTCTTCATCAGAGATGGAGTTCCCGGACGGCTTGCTGGCTGAGCTCGGTCACCTGCAGCTCTACAACGACTCGCTCTTCCAGAACAACTTCAGCAGCGCCTACAACGACACCGACGCCTTACTGCCGACAGGGGTGAAGGTCACCATCGTGGTCGTCTACATGATCGTCTGTGTCATCGGCCTGGTGGGAAACTTCCTGGTCATGTACGTCATCATAAGGTAAGACGGACGGGAGTTTGTGCAGGTACATTGAATTGAGCTCGGTTCAAGATTTTTTTAGGACTCGAAGAATCGAGAAAGCAGATGCTAGCTTTTAGAAAATTAACCATGCATCCAACACGTCCAACTTGAAAGCTTGTGAATTTGACAGTAGACCTAGTACACATAAAAAACATGTTCTCTGCATATATTTGATGTTTTTCTTGATGCTACATTTATGTGCAACCAGCCTCGATAAAACGCAACGGTCAAGTGTGTGCATGAGTGATTCTCAAGTTTTCTAAGAGTACTTAACCTTTATCCATGTCTCAAGGGGTTTAGAACTAAAATGTCCTTGAAAAGTCCTTGAATTTGATGCTAAGAAGCTTTAAACAAGCTGCTTTGCACTGGTTGAAACAATCGCACGGTACCAGCCGATATTTTTAACTTTTTAGGACCCTTCACTTTACATAGAGGACGGAGGATATTTTTGCAGTAAGCCTCGATTTTTCTTTGTTAGCACACTCTTGTTGAAAAGGATTTATATCAGATTTTTATGGCTTCAGCACATAAATAGGTCGACAGCCCAGACTCCCAGTTTAGTGATAGCTCAGCCGTTCCTCTAAATCTGAGGTGTTGTAGTCGGGAATGATGATTTGTCCACTGTTGCTATAGCAATGCACACTCAAAGGGACGAAAAAACTTTAAATAATACATCCAGATATCATCATAAATATAGACTCCATCTTTTCAGCTGTTTTAGTTTCAGAGATTCAGTTGTATCCAAGTCGCAGCTGCGTCTCACTCGCACGCCGTCGCTGCACCCTGTCGATACCGGAGTCCATAAATCAAGACGTTGATTGAAGTAAAATTATGCAGCTGCAATCTTCTGAGTAATTTAACTCATTCATCAAGTGAAATCACCGAGATCTTCTGCTGCTCTAAGCGTCGTTTCACTGTAAACTTTGTACTTTCGCACTCTGGCGACAAAGACAAGTGCCCCTGAGAAATGACGATAATCTGTAGCAGCGTGAGAAGGTGTCGGGCTCAAGATGATGTTTGGAAAACCCTCATCCGCCCACGTGTGTGTGTGTATGTGATCAATCAGCGAGATGTTTCTGTGTGCCACTGTCTTTTCTGTAAATGTGTGTGTGTGTGTGTGTGTATGTGTGGGCGGCTGTTTGCACATACACACACATTATTCCCTGCGGATTTGATCAAAACAAGTGTAGGTGAACACATGGTGTTGTGTGAGTTAGTGTGTGTGTGTGTGCAGCAGCTATGTTGGCCCCGGTGGGCAGCTGCTGTCTGCTTATGTATATCATGTTGAATCAAGTGTGTGTGTGTGTGTGTGTGTGTGTGTGTGTGTGTGTGTGTGTGTGTGTGTGTGTGTGTGTGAGTGTGTGTGTTGTTGAGATGTTTGTTTGCTCGAGACAAATGTCATATCAATCACACAACATGACACATGATTGACAGCGCCGTCCTCACTTGTGGCAGCGTCGTCATGTCAGATTTCTCCCGAAACTTTCCGTCAGTTTCTGAATAAATATCAGGGAAACATGAAGACAGCGCAGTCACAGAGTTACGTGTCACTATATGCGGATAAACAGCTGCAATACATGTTCGCTGGAACTCCAACAGAGGGATGTGACACCGCTTTTATGAAGATTGAAAGACTGTCCTTCATTTGTCCACGTGTTCTGATGATGGTGGCGGCTAATGAGTTGAGATCTGGTGACTGTGTGGGCGAAAGAATATGATTCACATCGTTTTTAAAACATTCAGTGACCCAGTGTGCAAGAACCATTTATTCAATTTTTCACATGTCTGGTTTAAAGAGGTTTTGGTGTTTTTAACGGAGTCAGGTGACTCTCAGTGGAAGATTTTTGTATTATTTCTGAAACTGGATCATATCTGACGTCCTCCAGCTGCTGTAGAGTTTGTACCAAGGGCGTTTTGGTCCATCATGAAGAAGAGCTGGATACTGATGGGAGTGGAGCTGGTGTCATGCCAGAACCAGAGCTGGCTGCGGGAATGTAACCAGGCTCAGCAGCTTCTATGGACATGATGGCAGAGGAGAAGAGAGTGAAGAGGACGCTGACGTAGACTTTGAGGAAGCTAACTCTCTGTGATTTACAGAGTTTATGATGGACAGTGAAGTAAACCGCTGACAGCTGTAGCTGCTGTTAGATCAGTTCGTCAGCTTGGTTCAGAGCGACGGGTACCCGTAGCTCAGTTGTTAGCTGCTGTTAGCTCAGTTTGTTAGCTGCTGTTAGCTTAGTCTGTTAGCTGCTGTTAGCTCAGTTTGTTAGCTGCTGTTAGCGCAGTCTGTTAGCTGCTGTTAGCTCAGTTTGTTAGCTGCTGTTAGCTCAGTTTGTTAGCTGCTGTTAGCTCATGTTAGCTCAGTTTGTTATCTGCTGTTAGCTCATGTTAGCTCAGTTTGTTAGCTGCTGTTACTCTCTGTGATTTACAGAGTTTATGATGGACAGTAAAGTAAACTACTGACAGCTGTAGCTGCTGTTAGCTGCTGTTAGCTCAGTTTGTTAGATGCTGTTAGCTCAATCTGTTAGCTGCTGTTAGCTCAGTCTGTTAGCTGCTGTTAGCTCAGTCTGTTAGCTGCTGTTAGCTCAGTTTGTTAGCTGCTGTTAGCTCATGTTAGCTCAGTTTGTTAGATGCTGTTGTTTATGATGGACAGTGAAGTTAACTACTGACAGCTGTAGCTGCTGTTAGCTGCTGTTAGCTCAGTTTGTCAGCTGACGAACTGAGTGTTTGTACCAACAGGCGTTATGGACTACCAGGAACTAGTTGCTGGACTAGTCGCTGATATCAGCCGCTGCTGGACTAGTCGCTGATATCAGCCGCTGCTGGATTAGTCGCTGATATCAGCCACTGCTGGACTAGTCGCTGATATCAGCCGCTGCTGGAATAGTCGCTGATATCAGCCGCTGCTGGATTAGTCGCTGATATCAGCCGCTGCTGGACTAGTCTCTGATATCAGCCGCTGCTGGACTAGTCTCTGATATCAGCCGCTGCTGGACTAGTCTCTGATATCAGCCGCTGCTGGACTAGTCTCTGATATCAGCCGCTGCTGGACTAGTCTCTGATATCAGCCGCTGCTGGACTAGTCTCTGATATCAGCCGCTGCTGGACTAGTCGCTGATATCAGCTGCTGCTGGACTAGTCGCTGATATCAGCTGCTGCTGGACTAGTCACTGATATCAGCTGCTGCTGGTCTTTTGTTGATTTTCCACGTTTTTTTTCGTTAATTTTTAAAAATATCTTTGACTAACTACATAGGGATCTATATGCTGCGCTACTTTCTCATCTCTGTGAGGCCGTGAAAACCTTTCCAGTGTGTATTTGTGCTGAGAAGTTTTAGCATTGCGTGAACAAAATGACTTTTCTTGGCTAACATGCCACATGAAATCACACACACACACTTTTGGCGTTCACACATTAACACACACAGGCGTTAAATCATCTCTCACGGTGTCATCTCAGCCGTTGCCCTCTGTAAAGATGGCCGCCCTGGACAACTTGCCCTTAATGGAGGGTGTCAGAAGGCGGTAGCCTCCGACATTTTAACCGCGTCGGGTTGGATGAAATGGCTTATTACGCACGACGGCCGACCGGAACGCTCGCCATCACCGAACGAGGCAGAGCAGAGTGCAGGTGTCTGGCCTCATTAGCCTCTAATCCTCGGCCTCGGCCATGAATGGATACTTTTACTCACACGGCTCCAGCTTCATGCCTACATGTATGACACTGATGACACTGCCCAACACTCAAACCTGTCTCCAGCACACTGCACATAAAAGCCATGTTAGGCTACATATGTATTCTTTCCCTTCGTGGCCAATTAGAGATGTTTTCTGTCACTAGGTAAACATCATAATAGTCGTGATGTGTTGCGCTTTCGAAACATTCATTGATGTTCACTGCTGGAATCTGGGGGCCGCGTGCTGCGTGCGTGCGAACCTGCTTATTTGCCAGCAAAATAAAAAGCAGGCTGTAATTAATGTCCCGCCGACGTGTTCCTCGATTTATATTCGGAGATGATTCTATGTGTTTTTCTATGATCTTGACTGTTCATGTCTTTTGCTGCAAATGTAGATCCAACCCACAGAACTCCTCGTTACCCTCGGATTTCTCTCAGCGGCCGTGTTTACAGTGTTTTCAACGCACTGTGGGGAACATGTCAGATCCCAGCTCCCTCAGCCTGAGGTTAAACCATGCAGAGGACATGATATGATATGCACATGTTATATACATCACTACTGGTTGTTAGAGGCACCTTTAAAAAGCTCGAAAGCATTAAAGAATCTCATTGCAGGTCAGAGCGTCGACCGAGTGCTTTGAATTTAAAGCTGGCGAATTACTTAAAGAATTGAGTCCAATGTGACTCCTCTAGGCTTGGTATTAAGGTGATGGATTGTGGGTAATTACCTGGGGTGGACTCATGTTTCATCCAGGAGGGATGGAGCTCGCTTCAGGACAGAGCGCCGTCCAACCAGCTGACTCATTCATGTCCAGAGACCGCGGATGGAGAAAGAAAATAAGTAGGAATAAGTCAAATGTAAATGTTTTTTATAAATACTCCGTGCTTAGAAAAGTCTGAGTCATTCTTTAGAAGCAGATGGACGAGGTGAGCTTCACCGACGCAAACAGATGCTGCCGCATTTAAATACATAAGTTAACATAAATTACTTTTGTAATGCGAATCAGTTAATGTAGCACGAGAGAATGTTGGCATATGAGTTTAAATACTGTTTTCTAAAACCACAACGATTATCGTCATCACTGATTAATCTGTCCATCATTTCCTCGATTAATTAATAAGCTGTCTGGTCCATAAAAATGCTGATCACAGTTCCCCAAAGCCCAAAGGTGACGTCCATAAAAGTCTTGTTTTAACCAAAATTTGAAATATCCAATTTATTGTCACAGAAACCAGAAGATATATTTACATTTTAGAAGCTGAGGTTAGAGAATTTGGACATTTCTTCTTGAAACATTGACCCAAAACAATTAATGAATTATCAAAGAAGTTAGAAAGCATGCCTCAAACTATACCTCTTCCTAATGGAACATTAATTTAACCCATTTACTCTTTTTTGAGGGGTTGGCATGCCTAAATAACACGCTCAGATAAATCTTTGTGAAAGAGGAACTCACATATCTCATTTACATGTCAGAGTATGCTCTAATACGAGTACTTCTGCATATATATATTTAAAAAGAAATGTAAAAACCTTTTGTTGCTGCAGCAGGATCTGCACAAAGTCTGATAAATTACCCAATGTTATGTCATTTGAGGCGGTGTGGGGGTGTGGGAGCAGAGCAAAGTGAATTTACCTGAGCTCTTCAGCCTGCTCCTCATTTCTGCTTGTGGCTAATTTATGAAAATAGTCTAATTAGGACTTGACCCTGAAACACACTCACAGGTAACACGGCAAACATTTCCTTTATTATGTCTCTGATGAATATTTTCATCCAGCTGATAATCTTGTGTGAATTCCGGATTATTTCATTTCTGTGGGAGAGCTGATGTAGCTATGAGAGCTTTCTCTTAGCTTTGGAAATCCAGTGGTTGTAATACACACGACAGTGCAGGCATTGTTAGTTATAAGTATCAGAAAGTTTCATTTTGTTTTTGACAGGAATGTGGGGAGATGGGTAATGACATGGCAAAGGGTACAGCTACGGCAAGTTGCACATGGGGCAGATGCTTCACCAACTGAGCCAAGCGACAGCCCTCATTTTAAGTTTTCATATCAAAGCCTCTGCAGTTTTTAAGACAAAGTAATTACTCTTTAAGCCAGAGAAAAAGATGTGACATCCAACCAACCAACACACACTGTAACTATTAATTACTGTGGGATGGAGGCGAGAACAAAAGACGGTCGCGGGCATGCTGCTGCTCATGTGTCAGGTGTGATGGAAGGAGGCAGCAGCAGTGGGAGGCCAGCGTTGTTTGTCAGTAGCAGAAAGAGACAAAGAGAGATTGACAAAGACACAGTGGAAGTGGAAACCCCTTTAGAGTTTTTTCAGTGGGTAGTTCCATCGGTTATTAGGCCCCCACGCAGAGATGGAGATGGATCCAAATGCCCACAGGGATCATGTCGATTGGATAATGAAGATAAAGGAAATCCAACATTCAAAAAGAGTCAGAAAGCAAGGACTACAGTGAGAATCAAGCACCGGCAGTAAAACTTTACACGACCAAAATATGCACTTGATTTGTCAGATCGACTTCTTCTTGTATCAATGCTGGCCGAACCTTTGTTCGGATTCTGTGTCACATCTTTTGCTTTGCAGTGAATGTGAATAAATGATCGTATCAGGCCCAATGTGGACTGGAGGAATAAAAGTGTTTTGACAGAAAAAGCCGCAAACCCATCCATTAAACATCAGCTACTCTCCATTTTCTCTGCATTCTGCTCTTCACTCTCTGACAGTGGGAATGATGCTGTGTACGCTGAGCTGTCCTGTTTACTGTAAAACGAGCCGAACGATGTCTGAAACTAAATCCTGTTTAAACAGTTCAAGACAGGTCAGTCATTTCAAAAACAAATCAAGGGATCATTGGTCAGGCCAAAGAAAACTGACATTCGCTCTTAGCGTTATCTTTAAACCGTGCCCCATCTATGAATCAGAGTCTTTTGCTCGAGAAGTTACCGTCATAAGAATGTTCAGGACCGTAACCCTGAGGACTTGAACCAGCCACCCTCCGGTTCCCAAGCCAAATCCCTACGGACTGAGCCTCATCTTGGCAGGACTGCTGTTACAGGTGAAGACAAGCCAATCGAAGCGACCACACTCTTAATCATGGATAACTTCCAAGCCTTGGAACATTGGAGCAGGTGAGCTTGATAAAGATTCGCCCTCAGTCATGAGCTACAGAGACCAAAACCACATTGGTGTTGAATTGGACTGCATTATATTGACAGGTGTTTGTAATGTTTTGGCCAACCTATTCACATACATGAGAAGACCCTAAGATTAGAAACACTTTTCACTATACACTATGCAGCGGTGGCTCAGTGTTATCACAACTGTTTTTTTCCCCATCAACCGATCCGCGGAGTACTTGGTGCTGTGGAGGGCGATATGAACGGATCAGGATCCTTTGCACCACCAGCCACATCCACGATGGTGCTCTGTCTCAGCTGATCGGCTCACCCGCTCACCCCAGTGTATCTGTTCAGCTGTGTCTTTAGACAGTCTACGGTGAGAGCGGAACATCACTGCTCCTCCCCGTAGACAAATGAGGCATTGCAGGGGTGTTTCCAGTCGGGGCCTCACTGACTACGTCATCGCGGGGGATTACATTGCGGTCACGGACCAGCGAAGGACCGTTCAAGGACCTGTGAAGGACCAGTCACGGCCCCGTCACGGAAACACAGGAACTTTTAAGTTGCTACATCTGTAATGCACTGCAGTACAACACCTCCACCTCCAACGGGTTCACTAATAAACATAAAGTAGAACTATTAGAGTTTGTTAGTAAGTTTGTTCCTAATGGAGGAGTCATAAATCATCATTTGAAAGCCAACACATGGAGGGCAGGCAGCGGCCTTCTAATCCATTTCTTTGTTTCCAACAAAAAGCAACAAAAGTCTCAGAGGAAAAGCCGTCAGGCAGCAAGAAATCCAGGCTACGCGTCTGCCGGGAAACTCTTCTCTCAGTGACTGTTCTGCTTTTTGTTTTGCCAGACATGCTGTAGCACTTTTTCCCTGACAGCGCCGCGAGCGTAGCGTGTTCTCGGCTCTCAGCGCTGTCACAGAACAGCAGAGAAACAGAGTTTTGACTTTCAGCAGCAGAGCATCACACCGCAGACGTGCTTCTGGCTCATAGGAACAAAAAGAGCCAAGAGCAGGGATCCCTGCGAGCGTCTGTTAAGTTCCACAGGCCAGAAAATAGAGAGGAGGTGGACCACAGGGAGAGAAAGTCATCTTAGTGAATCCAGCACAGCACAGCCTGGAGACAGAGGATGGCAGACTGAAGCTGTGTTCACACAGAGCGGGAAAGTGCTGCCCGGAGAGAGTTTTTGAAAAAAAGGAATCTGTTTCCATAACAACAGACAATCCACAGTGTTCATTTTAGGATTATAATCAGCTGCTCGCATTAGTTCAGAGACATCTAAATGCTCATGTCATTAAACATCAGGCACTGGAGGAGAAAAAGGAAAACCAACACATTGTCAATAGGTCGTCCAACTGTACGAACGAGCTTTGTAATAAATGGGTTTGGCAAGTATCAGGTGGATCTCCAAACCTCTGCAGTGAAGATGTCCAGGTTCAGGAAGTAAAGGTTGGACTCTGCACTTCCAAGGCTTGGATGAGGATGAAACAATTTGTACTGAAAATAATCTCTGCTTAGCTGAAGTTAGGTGGTATAGCTGAAACGATCCATCCATTTATTTCCACTTATTTTTTGCCCAGCGGACGGTGGGTCCACAGGGTGATGGCTCCATGTTGCTTTTGTTGCCCCATGGGTGGCTAAGGCCCGGACACCCGGAGCTCGACCTGCAGCTCAATTTGTCGTTACACATGGGGGTCTTTGTCTGATCCCTCCTTTGGGACCTACCAGGTGCTATTGCCCCAAACAACGCAGCTACCAGGATCACTGAGATACGCAAACTCCACCACCACGATAAGGTGGAGATTCTAGCTGAAACGATTGCTTGATTAATCAAACGATAACGGGCAATGGGATAATTTGTTGACTTTAGGTCAAACAATACAAGAAACTTCAAGATGTCACCTCGAGCTGTGAGAAGTTATGACTCACCATCACTTACTATTTTCTGATTTACATTGCCAACCAATAACCAGCCAATTATATCAATATATATATAAAAAAGACCAGTTTAACTGTTTTACAATCTTGCTCTGTAAAAACTTGTTCCTTAGTTCATTAGTTCACTTTGGCATAAAGCAGGTCTGAAAATGTCATTTACTAAAACTAAGACCATTCCTGCAAGCATAAGAACTCGTTTGATTTAATTACTGAACACTAATTTCCACTTTGACTGCGGCGGTCGACGTTTCCAACACGCCCCTGTTTGCTTTTGTTTAATCTGCTCGTCTTTAAATATTAGTTTGCCTCAGTTTTGACGTGTATCGCGTGGCTTAACAATTAAAAATGACACGCGCAGCGTCTAATGACAGCGCAAAAAAACACATGACACATTCAACATCTTAATTATCTTAACAGGCGTGAAGACAAAATACAAATCAGGGAGACGCTGGATGTCAAAAAGCGACATATTTAACATATTTAACATATTTAACATATTTAACATATTTTAAGAAGAAAAGTGAAGGAACACATTCAGAGTATAACAGCAAACCAGCGGGTGAGAGGTGAGAGGTGATGTAGCTCAGCTGAGCTTCTCGACTGATCTGGCTCAGCAGAGATTTTTAATTTGTCGCAGGAGGAGGAATGAAGCCGGGCTTGGAAAGAAACACAGAGAAAGGCAATAAGCACAGAAGATGGATGTCAAGGAAAGCTTTCCTGTCCCTGGAGAGCAGAGCACACCTACCACAGTGTTCGGCTCAGCAGTCACAACAAATCTGCATGTTGCTGTTTTTCATTTGAATCCCCGGACGAGGTGAAATTTGCTACAATGGATTTATTTTCTCTGATACGGAAGGAAAGGATTTAAAGTGCGCGTCTTTGTTTGGTCTCCACTTATTTTCTTTGGGCTCCATTTTCTCTCATTATCAGGAAACATTCTTATAATTCATTCAGATATTACAATCATTTATATTCATACATTGTTTATTTGGTTTCCTGTGTATGACGCAGCTGTTAAACATTTTTACCTCGTCCTAAAACACGAAAATGATGAACCTGATTTTTTTAAAATACGAAGCAGCGGGTCAGTTTGGGAGCAAATCAGGCGTGTGAACTGTATTTTGGGTACCAGAGAGTCTGATTAGGATGAGACTGAGCTGTGTCGCTCAGTTATCTGAATCTCTGATGGTGAACAAAGCTGCTGGCCTGTGAGCTGATGGACATGGCATAAGGAGACTGATGTGCTTCTGCTGGCTTTATGGCTGAATGAACTGGGATGAGAGTCAGCACCTCAAAGTCTGAGGCCCGGGAAACATGGGACTGCTGAATTAAAAAGTGTTTGAGAAAACGAGCTACTACTGTTCGCAATGAAGTCACATATTTGAAATAAAGCTGTGATCCCGTAACGCAGCTGTTTACACTTTATTGCCTGAAATGATCGTTGCAGGTAGGCGAGGTGTCGGCAGACGAGGCTGCTGGTTATTTGTGAGACTTAAATCTGCAGAGTCACAGTCTGCGTGATCATAATGTCTATCGTAAACGTTCGTGCTTTGGCTCACGGGCATGGAGCCGACTTAAGAGGTTATTATGCACAGATGGTTTGGAGTCACACAAAAAAAAACATTCAGCTCTTCCGAGGACTTCACACTAATTACATTTATTGCGTCTGTGTGTGTGTGTGTCCTTGTAACGTCATTAGAAAAGACAAAACCGACCCCTGGATTTTCATTCACGAGGATCCTCAATGTCATTCATACCCCCCAAAATCAGTGAGTGTAGAGGTGTGGGTCGAGCTTGGTGCTGTTATTCCGGGTTTCTTGGTGAAAATAGATTGAATCAGAAGGGAACAGGCAAAAATAGAGAGAGGTCAATAAACAGAGTGAAAGAGATACAGGGAGAAGGGCGAAAGAGAAAAGAGATATGAAATGAAAGAGAATGAGCATCCAGCGTCACGTTATCTGATATCCTCTCCTCTATAGCTCCCTTTATAATCATAATCAGAATGTGTGTGTGTTTAATCTGCATTAACTGGGAGCCATTATGATCCTGATGAAATCTGTTTATTCATTAGTTTGTACCTTCATCCGTCACACAGGTTTATATCTGAAACATCACTGCTTGAATTCAGAGACTGGTGGACACAACAAAAACACGAACTGATGGTCAAAGGTGGGAAAAACAAACAAACTTAAAGTTAATGTGGTTCTCACTGGCAGTGTGTTCAAAGTTATCTTGATTTTTAACCTTATATAAACAAAAATAAGCAATATTACATGTTATCCTACAGTAACATACAGGACATTCTGTTGCACCAGTGTAACATTGAGCAGTTGTATTTTTTTATTCCACCTTATTTTCCTTCTTGTCTCAGCCATGTGCATTACTCACAATCCAGCTGGGTACAAACAGGAAGTTAGTCTGCATCCAGGATGTGATGTCGGCGAGGCAGAGAGCGTGGCGGAGGTGATGGATGTGGTGGAGATATAAAGCAGGACATCATCGGCGTAGAAGTGGAAGTGGAGACCATGGCGGCGAATGATGTTGCCAAGGCGAATTCTTTCTTATGGAAGCTGCTCAGTGGCTGAGAAAGACAAAAAAGTTTAATTCAGCGAGCCACTGCTGAACCTCGTAACTTTCAACAGAGCACTGTGCACCAGACAGGAAATCGGACACAGAATCAACGCCCCCTTTCAAAATAAAACACAATACGCAGTTCATGTAGCTTTTTACAACTTCACATCAACGTTACGTCATGACCGGTGGCACCAGGTGATCAAAGATCGATCAAAGGGTCTCAACATGGACGATGAGAGACTGATTGTTGAAGTGGAACAACACACAATCATTTATGACACAACAGATGCTTTTTATAATCTCTTCCACGTCGGAGAAGCAAAGTCAGCTGTTTGTTGTTGTTGTTTTCTTTATGCACAGTTTATCGCAGGGTCTCGCGTACGTCCAGGATTCTCGCATGATCTCGCGTGAATACGGCCGGCTCGCTTCGCTGCCGTTCCGCGGCTGACACGCGTCCAGTGTGAGGACACAGCTAAAACGCTGCACAGCCGTCACGCTGCAGTCACGCTGCCGTCACGCTGCCGTCACGCAGCCTTCACGCTGCCGTCACGCAGCCTTCACGCTGCCGTCACGCTGCCGTCACGCAGCCTTCACGCTGCCGTCACGCAGCCTTCACGCTGCCGTCACGCTGCCATCACGCAGCCTTCACGCTGCCGTCACGCTGCCGTCACGCAGCCGTCACGCTGCCGTCACGCAGACGTCACGCAGCCTTCACGCTGCCGTCACGCTGCCGTCACGCTGCCGTCACGCTGCCATCACGCAGCCTTCACGCTGCCGTCACGCTGCCGTCACGCAGCCTTCACGCTGCCGTCACGCAGCCTTCACGCTGCCGTCTCGCCTCCTGTGTGAGTCCCGTGTAACTTCTGGTTCAACTCTCAGTTGGTAAAATGATTTAATCATGTGGCTCTTTGAGATTTTACAAATGTTATTGGTCCTAACTGATCAAATTCTAATAGTGAATTTATTTCAGAGTTGTGATGCTTAAAAAAAAAATGTATCCACAGTTTTACAGCCACTTCTTTCACAATGTTATGAGGAGAAGTCTTCCTGGGCCGGTGTGCATCACATGATGGTTGTCATTACAGCATTACCAGAGGGCTCGGGCACGATTCACTCAGCTGTACAGACTCTGGTGCATCTCAGCGAGTAGCAGCTAATGTATCCCTGAGCCACAGTCTCTAGCAGAGATCAGGAACAGCTACAGTGATCTGGAAAGAACTCTGCTTTGTGGTTCTTCACAAGACCTGTACCAGACTTTCAGGATCAGAGTTTAATTTACCGTCGGCCATGTTCCAGTCTAAACGGTCAATCCAAACAGGCATGCAACTGCCCGGCATCCAACATCTGCCAGCCAAGAAGAAGAAGAAGGCGTTCACTTCTCTTCACACCTTGATTGTAACTGCGGGTGAACGGTTAAACAGGCTGGAAGAGGACAGCTGGTTTCCTGTCCCCGTGTCTTGGAGACAGTCCTCTTTTATAAGATTTCTGCATCCATGCGTCCTCTCTCCTCGCTCCTCTCCTCTCTCCTGCAGACGCATTTCAAGAAGGCGTGCCGCCGCGATCGACCGAGTAGAATGACGAGGTGATGCAGAATAAAACAATGAGAAGAACCGTCAGTGTGAACAAGAAAGAAGGACGCTGTCGTCTGTGTGTGAACCAGCAGAGAGGATCGTGTCATATCTGCCAGTCCTTGACCCCGTGACCTCTATACTCCACATATGGATTAATGGTGTGTGTGTGTGTGTGTGTGTGTGTGTGTGTGTGTGTGTGTGTGTGTGTGTGTGTGTGTGTGTGTGTGTGTGTGTGTGTGTGTGTGTTTCCATCTGTTCCTTTTCGTAGTGTTCAAACTCGGTAGAAGGGAACATATTTTTTAGCCATTAAAAACATTCACCGCATTCGCTGTAACAGTTGGCAGAACGACTACGACAGTTAACTGTTTCCTCTGTCTGTACCTGTGTGTGTGTGTGTGTGTGTGTGTGTGTGTGTGTGTGTGTGAGTGTCAGCCACAGGCTAATGACTGTTGCCTTCCTCCTTCCTAATGACCGCGGTGAATTATGAGGCCATTGACTCTGCACTGCAAATGAATCCCTCCTACTGATAGCAGTGTGTGTGTGTGTGTGTGTGTGTGTGTGTGTGTGTGTGTGTGTGTGTGTGTGTGTGTGTGTGTGTGTGTGTGTGTGTGTGTGTGTGTGTGTGTGTGTGTAATAGACACTAAATATAGCTGGTCATCACGTGACTTCTCTGTCTCTGTGACACAGGCACACGCTCTGATTTGCATATTTTCAGGACATGCTCTCTCCTCATGTCTCCTGGAGCTCGTCTGTCTGTCTCGCTGCCGAGACATCATGGACCACATTTTATTTAAAGAACACTTTTTTTGAAAGGTGTTTATTTAGCTGTCACACGAGAGGATTAAAGGGCTAATCCATTAATTTAGTCGCTTCCATAATGTTCCATAATCAAAGCAGCAGACTGAGATATCCTGAATTTCCTACATTTACTATGATGCAGCCGAATTTTGCAAAGATCAAACTAGAGCTGCACATTTTTGTGACATTGACACAATGTGACATTTGTTGGTGTCTGTACCAAACAAGCCTGCTGCTGCTTGGAATAAAAGTGGAGCCAGTCTCCAAGATGTAGGTGTGAAGGATTAAGAATGGTGACCTTGTGCCAGAGCCACAACAAAAGGTGAAAAGCATGCAGCAGACTGACGCAGCGACTTCTCAAGGACAACCTATAGAAAAACATCCAAAGATCAACCCGACCTCCATGTGATTATATTCTGATTATAAATTAGAAATCTTTCACAATCCTAGAAATGAGTTTGAGCAGCATTCCTGCACTGTAATCGTTCACTAAATGCAACAGTTTAAGAAGAACTGAACTGATGATTGAACTGATTGCACGATGTTGTTGTGTTAAATCAGTTATCGATGTTTTTATAATGAGAAAGTCTTTCAGGCAGGAATAGGTGGAATCAGTGATACATGCTGAGGTGCAGGTGCACTTACAAACACCTGACAGTTGAACCATTCACCAGGTAACACTGAGGCCTTGAGGCTTTTACAATGGTACTCCATCTATTCAGAGGAACATCTTCTCTTTCAGGTGCTGGATGCTCCTCCCATCAGTGCTGGCACTTGAAACCTGCTAACCCATCAATGTCCAGCACTAAGTAGAAAATACTACAGCGAGCGAGGAACTTAACTAACAGTCAAACGTCAACAAGGTCAACAGCAGCAGTCAGCCCAGCTCGGCGTCTTTCAGCTTTTTATTTCACCAAGTCCCACGTTTACTCGGCGGCTTCTTGCCTACTAACTAGTGCTGCCAAAATTAACGCGTTCATTTTGTCGATTAATTTTAAACAATTAATGCGTAAAAAAAATTTACGCAATTAACACAGTTTTGTTTACTTCCGGTGGCGGCTGACCCAAAACCTTTTTGAGCACTGAATCGTACATCGACGTCGCCGCCATTTTGGATGTGGCAAAGTCGAGCTTTGTTTCCCAGATATATCAGCGTGTGTGTGAATGGGTGTATAAGAGACATTAACTTAAAGCCCTCACGGAGACTGCACTGTGCATATGTGCACCTTATTTAAATATACTTTCTCTGTGTTTATTCCACATTAATTTGATTAATTGCGATTAATTACAGAAATTTTTGCGATTAATTAGTTAATTCTTTTTCATCGATTGACATCCCTACTACTAACACAAAAAAATCTGACTGGATAAAGTCTTAATGTGATATAAAATAATTTACAAATAGTTTCTATCAAGAAGATGATTAAGTCTCCGAAAGTGAAATCATGTTATGTTCGATAGATCATGTACTTGCATCTGTGTTGCACATGTTACCTTTTGTTACGACCCGACAGGGCAAGACTTAGTCTAGGGGAATTTAGGGAGGTAACAATTAAAGTAAAAACCTGAAAAACAAAGGGATTAACCAAGGACCGACTGCAAGCGCAGGGATTTATTCAATAACACAGGTTGAACAACGTAAAGTGAAGGCTTTATCAAAAGACACACACTCACTACGGCACGTAACACTTTGATTGATGTTCTGTAAGTAAAATCAGAAATAAAGACTTTTACCCAGAACACGTGCAGAGGGGCAGGTTAGTTCAACTCCCCTCGAGTTAGAACTTTGGTGGATAGATTCATTCATGCTCTCACTGTTTTCCTTTGAGCAGTCACCTGAAGCGCTTACTGCATATTGCCGAGTGTGAGATCCGTCAGCCGCGAGGGACAGTCAGGAGATATTTCCTCAGATCTTTCCTGGAGGCTGGTGATGCGATTAAACCGAGCCACAGGACACGACTGAGCTTCGACACAGCCTCGTCTGTCATCGGCACGTCCTTCCTCATGCCGACGTTCTTGCCTTTGCAGGGAGGCTCTCGCATAGTTTGAGAGTGCAGAGTTTGGCATGGTTTCTCTAACCCCTACCCTCCGCTGAAAGCTTCAGGCAGTTAATGCTTTCCCGATTTATCCTTAACTGCCACTTAATGATTGATTGAAGACTCCAAAATAAGACTCGTTTGACAGCAGCTGTAGAAAAAAAAAAATCTGCCTAATGAGCAATAAAAATGACAGACAATCTGTCAACGTCTGTGCTGCACCCATGCCGTTTCATGAACAAATACTTCTTGTTAAGACTGTTTAAAGCATCAAAACAGGCTCCATTACAAACCAATGTTCTGAGTAGAGAGCTGAAGTTTGACCTCGTCCCTGTTACTCTGTGAAACAGCATGATGAGTAGCTGCCATGTGGTGTCAGCGACGCATCAGAAACTTCTCCCGGTTTGATAGTTGGAGCTCTGCTACTCTAATTACAATACACTAAAGTCACAGGTTTCCCATTAACGTCCCAACCTCCAGCCTCTGAGCTGCACGATCAAACTTCATTCACAGCGATCTCAAACATTAAACCGCTCAGTCAGTCTGCTCTGAATCTGTATTCACCATATTTCTCTCATTTACTCAGGTCAATGGATTTCTAAGAAGTTTACAAATAGAAACTCAGACTTTGAGCAGTGTTTGATTGGACTTATAGACGGAGGTCAGACATGTGCAGAATCGTGATAGTCTTCAAGAATCCTTTCAACCTATAAAAACGGCTCATGCTGTTGCCTGAAATATCTCAGCAAGTGTTAGATTAATTACATGATGCGAACATTCATGAGGATGAAACCTAATGACTTCTTTTCATCTAGTGCCACCATCAAAGTTTTTCAGTGGCATCGTCTGCATGGATTCACATGAGTTAGATCATGCACGAACACGTTCATACTCTCATGCTACAGTAGAAAGAAGAAGAAGATATACTTTATTAATCCCGCAGTGGGGACATTGTTTTTTCACTCTATTTTTTATTTTTACATGCATTTTTAATCCGGACACACACACACACATGCAGTACGTGGCATAGACATACAAACGTGGAGAGAGACCAGCGCCCAGTGAGCAGGGTCGGTGCCTTGCTCAAGGGCACCTCGGCAGTGCCCAGGAGGTGAACTGGCACCTCTCCAGCTACCAGCCCACCTTCCATATTTTGGTCCATGTGGGACTTGAACCGGCCACCCTCCGGTTCCCAAGCCAAGTCCCTATGGACTGAGCTACTGCCGCCCCCATTGATACAGATTCAACAGGAAACAGAGAGTTGAATCCGTGACATAAGTGGCATTACATTGATGAACGCCATCTACTCACGAAATGCCATTCAAGATTTATAGGAAGAATTTCTCTGTGGAAATGTCAGAAGTGTGCAGACGTTTCATTTCTCTGTTAGTGTGTTGATATATTTTATTTTAATATTCAGCTACAGTACACAAATAAAACCTTCTTCAGAGGCGATCGTGACATTTTTAGCTGCTTTGAACGTGTGGATCTTTTTTTTCTGTTTCTGTTGGACCTGCTGAGTTTTAAAGGTCATTTCACTGATTTCTTCCTGTATTGAGATGTGATAAAGGCCTTCACTAATGAGACATTTGTCTCCCTCAGAGTGGGTGCAGTTAATACTAATGAGGACCCAGATGTGAGAAGTTTGCAGAGGGTCTATGATCAGTTTCTCCTCTTGAACTCAAAGTGAAGACATTATCTTAAACTGTTTACTCTATGATTCATTCTTATAATAATCTTTTATTCCTCTTCTGTTCTCCCCTACTCGTCTTTAGTAGTGAGTACTCATTTGCTGAAATTCATTTGCTGAAAATTGTCTAAATCTCTTTTTCTTTTCTTCGTCCTCTGCCTCTCCTCTCTTGCCATATGTTGATCTCTGGCTGGTTTAACACTGTAATATAATGAGATTGGCTTCATTATCTAAAGCTGTGTTGAAGTAGATTTTGACTGTACATTTTACTTAAGTGGGGCGGCGTAAGAGGTCGAGATCAGATTCTGGGATTTTCTCCAGCGCAGCTTTTAAGGCCGTCCCAAAATAAACCGTCACATCTTATTTTAATTCAGCCCGTTTCATTTCACCTCGACGTTTTAGAGCGACAGGTAGCAAGTTAAAGGACGAATCTAAAGAAATGCACGGAGCGGTCTGAACGTCTCTGCACAGCTTTGACAGTGAAACAGTTTGTTTCCTTCTTGCTGTGATTGTTTGATGAATTCATCCGTCTGCAGCTCTGCTGTATTTTTCTACTGAAGCAGCTGTGTGTGTGTGTGAACAGTTAAAACATTATTAAAAACATGTCTGCTGAAACCTTTATTAAAGACCGGCTGGTATGAATTGTTCTCCAGTTGTGAGGCGATATTTCAGATCTATTCATCTATCATTAAATAATCAGGGCTCTAACATGCATTATTTAAAACTATTTATTGGATTGGCTGGATGGTTTTCAAAAGCTCAAAGACAAAATGCGAAACCTTATCTGCCTCATATTTGAATAAAATGGCACAAACCAACACTGGAAACCCCGAACACGTAAGCAGAACTAAAATATGAATGTAACATATACAAATGCAATTACAGGATAAGCCTCCTCAAATATTTTTAGTACATACAAGTCAAAATATCTGTTTACCAATGAAATAAGGACAAAATGTTTTCCAAATATTGCAGTATATAGTACAAGACATATTTATACAGGCTTCATGTCTGCTGTATTTGCTCTGCTCCCCTCAGCTGATCACCTGTTAAGCTCTGATCAGAGGAGCTGTGACACATTGGAGCGGTGAAAGGAGAGATCAGACGGTGCGGAGAGGAAAATGGGGAGAGGCAGGAGAAGCTGCTCTTTGTTTTTTCATCTTCTTCGATCTCTCATTATCCATTTCTTTGCTGTCGTCTTCATTTTCCGTCTCTGCGGTAGCTGACGTGTTTCCTTTCACTGCGGGTGTAACTTAGTGAGAACCGTGGACTTTATGAACCCACGCAGGAGAACGAAACATCTCCAAATGTGTGTTTACCTTCATTACACGATTGATGTCTTTATGTAACAGCACAGAGGAGACTCCAGAATATAAATCAAACGTGATGGCAGAGCAGGAATAAACATTATGATCCTGAAGATTGTTCAACGAGAAAAGAAAAACAGTTGAGGTTTCTCTGGTGTTCAGAGATATTTGTCATCGGATTTCAAACTTTGCCTCCTAATATTCAATTCTCTGCTAACAGGCTCATCTATGACAGAATGCCACATTAAGTCAAGCCACTGAGACGCCATCGCCTCGAAGTCGGTGCAGAAACTTTTCATCTTGAACTCAGATGAACTTAAATCTAGAATCGTGTAGCACTTATTTTTGTCATACTGTGTTGTTTGGATCAGGAGGAAGCATGATGTAGAATATTTCTGTGGTTTAAATATGTTGTGCTACATCATCATCTGGCATTTATTTGATCTGTGAGGTCACGCTGAGTGAGTGCTTCGCATTTAAACACCATCATCACTCCAACATCCTATTTAGACGTACGAGGTCCTTTGGGTCGAAGCTTTCTAATATTCAACATGATAGAAATTTAATCAGGACTTAAGTAGTTTGGGACCAGGAAGATTTGCCAAATCAAACCTCACAGAGCAGAAAGAATAAATCAGATGTCAGCCCAGCTCGGCGTCTGTGTTTCTGCCTTTTATTTCACCAACCACTAAAAGTCAGTCCCACATTTACTCTCGCTCAGACGCTCTGCCTTTGTCTCATCTTATCTGCCCCCATCAACGTCCTCTTCAGTCATTATAGAGGCTGCTGAGCCTGGTTACACGGCCTGATTGCCCAGCTCTGGTTCTGGGATGAAACTGGCTCCACATTCACCTCTGTACATGGGTGCCTGAAAACCTCTTTCTTCCCAGTGTCCAATACACCTGTAGTACAAACACCAACACTTCCCTGGTGCTTACAGACAGAGCTAACAGCAGCTACAGTTGGCAGCAGTTTAATTTAGAAAGAAACCCAAAGTTACATAATGTGAGAACAGACGTACAAAAGACAGAGACACTGTTCACAGGTCAGTGCAGCATCGACATGATTTTAAGGTGTGTTGTTATTTTTTAGCAGAATTGTTACACAATGTTGCTTCACAGCGACAGACGGCACGCAGCTCGCTGAGTCACACAAAGGTTCATGCAGTAATGTCACACAGAGCAAAATGTGGTTCTAAAAATGTCGGATTATTTTTGGTTATTTTCTTCGACGGATGAATTTTAGAATCGGTCGTGACGCACAAAGGAGGAAGACGTCAGCATTCAACCAAAACAAACGTCTCACCTGCTGTATGACAGAGCAACATGTGGTTTGGCAGAGATGCATCATTTCATCACACCAGCAACAGATTGCATTCAGCTGGGAGACACACACACACACACACACACACACACACACACACACACACACCACACACACACACACACACACACACACACACACACACACACAGGGGTTAACGGCGTGTGCGATCATCCCTGCTCTGGGCCTCTGCGAGCCATTTCCTTTAATGAGGGCCTCAGATGGCGAAACAGAGCCAGACCATTTACCATCATCATCATGGCTAATTTCTGCTCCGCACGGCTTGAACATGGCAGAGAGAGAGAGAGAGAGAGAGAGAGAGAGAGAGAGAGAGAGAGAGAGAGAGAGAGAGAGAGAGAGAGAGAGAGAGAGAGAGAGAGAGAGAGAGAGAGAGAGAGAGAGAGAGAGAGAGAGAGAGAGAGAGATGGGGGACGGCATGCAGCAAAGGGCCGCAGGTCGGATTCGAACCCTGGGCCGCTGCTGAGCCCCGTGTACGTCTTGTTTTTAACAATGGAGAACCGCGGCTGATTCCTTTTGACAAGGGAGCGCTTCATTTGCATTAGAGTGAGAGCTGGTGTGAGGTTGGATGGTGGATGGAATTGATTTTTAGAAATATGGCAGTGATTTGTGCAGTTTCCAAAAATGAAACATCATGTGTGGGTCAGATGTCAGGAAAACAAAAACCACCCGACCTGCTGATCAACATGGTAACTCGCAGGCTGCACCACCTGCAAGGCTCAAGTCCTCACATCCATCCACTCTTCTGCTCCTGCTGCTTTATGTCCCTCAAGACATGAGACAGCTGGCCAGCCAGCATTAGGTACCCAGCAGGTAGACGGCACAGAGGAGGATCCACACACTCCTCATGTTACCTTATCAACAAACTCAGATCAGTTTGCACAGAAAAAACTCGCATCTTATCCTGCACAATCTAACTGTGTCTCTGTACGATCATCTGAGAGAAGTACGCAGCACATCACACACCAGCTGGTTCCCTGATTGTGGTGAAGCTGGATGATGCGAGCTGTGAGCGCAGAGCACCCGGGGAGCGTCAGTGTTTTGGACTGCTGGGAAGATGACGAGGTTTTCAGGCCAGGGTGTGGGGCTAATGCTAAGAACTGAGAGCGAGCGAGCAAGAAGCCGCCGGACAAGAGTGAATGTGGGACTGACTTTTAGTGGTTGGTGAGAGCTTGGTGAAATAAAAGGCTGAAAGACGGACGCCGAGCTGTACTGACTGCTGCTGGACTAGTCTCTGATATCAGCTGCTGCTGGACTAGTCTCTGATATCAGCCGCTGCTGGACTAGTCACTGATATCAGCCGCTGCTGGACTAGTCTCTGATATCAGCCGCTGCTGGACTAGTCACTGATATCAGCCGCTGCTGGACTAGTCTCTGATATCAGCGCTGCGACTAGTCTCTGATATCAGCCGCTGCTGGACTAGTCTCTGATATCAGCCGCTGCTGGACTAGTCACTGATATCAGCTGCTGCTGGACTAGTCTCTGATATCAGCCGCTGCTGGACTAGTCGATGAATCGCCGCTGTGGACTAGTCGCTGATATCAGCCGCTGCTGGACTAGTCGCTGATATCAGCCGCTGCTGGACTAGTCTCTGATATCAGCCGCTGCTGGACTAGTCGCTGATATCAGCCGCTGCTGGACTAGTCTCTGATATCAGCCGCTGCTGGACTAGTCGCTGATATCAGCTGCTGCTGGACTAGTCTCTGATATCAGCCGCTGCTGGACTAGTCGCTGATATCAGCCGCTGCTGGACTAGTCCCTGATATCAGCCGCTGCTGGACTAGTCGCTGATATCAGCCGCTGCTGGACTAGTCCCTGATATCAGCCGCTGCTGGACTAGTCGCTGATATCAGCCGCTGCTGGACTAGTCGCTGATATCAGCCGCTGCTGGACTAGTCGCTGATATCAGCCGCTGCTGGACTAGTCCTGATATCAGCCGCTGCTGGACTAGTCGCTGATATCAGCCGCTGCTGGACTAGTCTCTGATATCAGCCGCTGCTGGACTAGTCGCTGATATCAGCCGCTGCTGGACTAGTCTCTGATATCAGCCGCTGCTGGACTAGTCTCTGATATCAGCCGCTGCTGGACTAGTCGCTGATATCAGCCGCTGCTGGACTAGTCTCTGATATCAGCCGCTGCTGGACTAGTCGCTGATATCAGCCGCTGCTGGACTAGTCTCTGATATCAGCCGCTGCTGGACTAGTCTCTGATATCAGCCGCTGCTGGACTAGTCTCTGATATCAGCCGCTGCTGGACTAGTCTCTGATATCAGCCGCTGCTGGACTAGTCTCTGATATCAGCCGCTGCTGGACTAGTCTCTGATATCAGCCGCTGCTGGACTAGTCGCTGATATCAGCCGCTGCTGGACTAGTCGCTGATATCAGCCGCTGCTGGACTAGTCGCTGATATCAGCCGCTGCTGGACTAGTCGTGATATCAGCCGCTGCTGGACTAGTCTCTGATATCAGCCGCTGCTGGACTAGTCTCTGATATCAGCCGCTGCTGGACTAGTCTCTGATATCAGCCGCTGCTGGACTAGTCTCTGATATCAGCCGCTGCTGGACTAGTCTCTGATATCAGCCGCTGCTGGACTAGTCTCTGATATCAGCCGCTGCTGGACTAGTCTCTGATATCAGCCGCTGCTGGACTAGTCGCTGATATCAGCCGCTGCTGGACTAGTCGCTGATATCAGCCGCTGCTGGACTAGTCTCTGATATCAGCTGCTGCTGGACTAGTCGCTGATATCAGCCGCTGCTGGACTAGTCTCTGATATCAGCCGCTGCTGGACTAGTCTCTGATATCAGCCGCTGCTGGACTAGTCTCTGATATCAGCCGCTGCTGGACTAGTCTCTGATATCAGCCGCTGCTGGACTAGTCTCTGATATCAGCCGCTGCTGGACTAGTCTCTGATATCAGCCGCTGCTGGACTAGTCGCTGATATCAGCCGCTGCTGGACTAGTCTCTGATATCAGCTGCTGCTGGACTAGTCTCTGATATCAGCCGCTGCTGGACTAGTCTCTGATATCAGCCGCTGCTGGACTAGTCTCTGATATCAGCCGCTGCTGGACTAGTCTCTGATATCAGCTGCTGCTGGACTAGTCGCTGATATCAGCCGCTGCTGGACTAGTCCTGTGTGGTGATAGATAAAGAACACTAATTCCTACGTTTAAGGCATGACAAATATGTGGAAACAAAAATTTTGCATCCTATTTTTTTATAATAGTGGTCAGGTGTTTTTTAAGGCACTGACGCATGATGTCTAGACTTTAGTCAATTCTGCAGAAACATGGACACATCTTGTGTTTTCTTGCTGTTCACAAACGGGTCGTTGCCATGTGACACTAAACTCCTCAGCAGATTTCGGTGACGTCGTCCCAACAACCCCGAGCGAGTCTAATTTTAAAAATATTGGAATTCATTAAAATCTCATCAGTGGTGTTTGTGTGGCTCGGCGTCATTAGGAGGCGGACAAACAAAGAAATAGATCAAACTGCAGGCGGACTTTCAGTCTCATCCTGTAAGACACAAAGAGACGACAGGAGTGTGAGACCGAGTGGAAGCGAGAGAGGTTGGACAGAAAGACAACGAAGTTAATGAGAGAGAAAATAAGGTCTTTAAATAAATGGAGAGCCGACCTGAGAGGGAGGCAGACACACGAGTGGATTTGTGGCCGTCCGCTTAATTAGGTACTTGTCATCGTAAGCAGGTTAGCTTAAGAGGGAAATAGTGTGCATGGTGGCTCTGATATTATATATATATATATATATATATGTATATATATATATATATATATATATATATATATATATATATATATATATATGTATATGACAGAAACAGAAAGAGTTTTCCATCAGAGGAGAGAGCCGGAATTAGACGGAAGATAATTAAAGAGAGAGGATGTGAATGGAAATGAATAACATGAAGGTTAATGAGACGGGATGTGGGGAAGAAACAGACAAAGAGAATAGTAAACAGGTGACGGGAGACGAAAACGTCCAACAGAAAAAAAAATGTTTTCAATCTTTGTAAATGAAAAAACAAAAACAATATCTTCTACTCGACACTCGCGGCCTTTCCTGGCTTTGTTTTTGCACCCTGTGCATTCAGAGTGAAAATAGCAGCGCTCGAAAAGAGTGAAGAATGTTCATCGAGATAAAATTCTTCTGAATTACTCTCTCTGCGCTGCTTCATTCCTTCATTAGTAAAACTTTAGTTGTATTTTATATTCTAATAGACTATATAAAGATATACTGTATATTTCAGTAACAATAACAATAGTCCCACAGATCCGACTGTTTCATAATTTCATTAGCATTATTTCTCATGTTTCTGAGCATGACAAGCTCTCTTTGTCTTCCAGATTGAAAAAACAATCAGGCAGCAGCCACACAGGAAGTAGAAATATCACTAATGTTGACGAAAAGCAAATTGGTGGAATGACCTGCGACGACGACAGCGAGCAGCAACACAAACATTCATATGCAAATGATGTTAAATTAAATGAGAGGAAAGATGGAGAAGAAGAAAGGGAGATGAATGTAACCGTGCGGCATGTTGGGTAAATTTAATTGTTGGTGTGAGGAGGAGAGCGAGGAGGAGGAGGAGGAGGGCGGGTGGAGACAAGTGGGAGGAAGGAGAGCTGAAGAGGAAAGAGGCGAAGAGGAGAAACCAAAGAGAGAGGAAGCACGGAGAAGAGATGGAGAGGGCTGATGAGTGAAAGGTTGAGCCCTTTAATTGGCTCCTTGTTGCTGTGCAGAGACAAATGGAGGAGGAAGAATTATTAATACACAACATATAATAATAAAATCAAACTGTTTGGTTTCTGAAACTTCTCCTGAAATCAGAGAGAGAATCTGAGAGAAGGTTTGATGGACTGAGAAAGGAGAAAGGGAGTTCAGGTGGAGTAAATGGAGGATAGATGGAGGAAGAGTAAGTAAGAACAAAAAGGCGTTGAAGGGGAGAGGAAGTAAGGTGACGGAGCGATAAAGATGATAGCATGATAGAGGCCTGAAGAAAAGGAAAGGAGGGAGAAGAAGAGGTGAAGAGAAGACAAATGAGAGTAAAGAGAGAGTGTTAGAAAGAAAAAAACACAGGAGTTGATCTGTGGGAAGTATAAAACAGTAAATAACGAGGGAAAGGTTAAAGAGGAAGAGGAGAAGTGAAGCAGAGAGAGAGAGAGATTACATTCGAGGAGACAGGGCAGAAGAGGGGAACCATCGAGGGAGAGAGGGAGGAGGGAAGGACAAATGAAGGAAGATAAAGGTGTAAGAGGACGAGGACGTGATGAATGGAGGAGAGCTGGATCCCCTCAGGATGCTGAAGAGATGATTCACAGCGAGAGGGTGAAAGATGAGGCGGCTGAGGACCGACACACACGAGACTGTCAACAGTGTGGACAGGAGGCGGATGCTGTACCTGCATAAAGAGTGTGGAGCTGTCGAGTTATATTATCAATCCAGGAAAACTGGTTTATTATCTAACATGTATCGACTATTATTAAGTCCAAGCCAGATTTAAAGAGAGCCACTTGATGCCATGAAACAGGTCGAGGGTGGAGTTCTCCTGCAGCAGATTGAGCTCAAGCTTTCATTAACTGACTTTTCCATCCAAAAGCAATCATAGAAAAGAAATTACAAACGAATGCTTATTCAGCATGCTGTGAATATTAAAGATTTCTTTCAAAACACATGAAATATGTTGTAAAATAGTTGCTTAAAATATGTGAGAAGACTTTGAACGATACATCACTGAGATATGGAGTTTAGCTGGTTTTTAGCTGGTTTTTCACCAGTTTTCAGTCTCAGGATTTTGTGGGCGGTCCTTAGAGGGTGGCTCGATGACACGCTGAGGCCACCCTGACCATACCCCTGCAGGAGAGAGTCTGATGGCGCAGTGTGTGTCGCCAGTTCTCCAGTCGGAGAAAAGGTCGCAACAAGATGACGTAATTTAAAAAAGTGTTTCCATCTCCTGTTAAGAGCAACAACTGAGTGAGTGTGAAACATTTTATGTAATTTTGCTGTTTCCATCTAATGCGGTACTTCAAAATACATTAAGTATGTTGATGGAAATGTCAAAATGAATTACTCTTTGCGTTTACTTGGACGTGAAGCAGGTGGGATCATGGGAAATGCGGTTTTAATTCTGATAAAAATCACCAATTATCTCTAACGTCGTGCCTCATGAGTTCAACAGAACTGTAGCAGGCTGAACCGAGCGACACGTTTGAAGCCGCACCTGTTAAAGCCCTGAACTGTTACATAACTGTGACTCGGTGCGAATGAGCTGCAGCAGCTCTGACAGTTCTCTGCTCTCGTATGACGGCGATTAGCAGCAGATAAACAGGCCACAGGTCATTGGTCTCTCCCTCTGCTGCTCCAGCACGTAATTAGATGGGCTTTGAATTTACCCATCGAGACACGGAGCACCATCAAACCCTATCCAAACTAATTTCACACATGATTACACCCAGGCCCTCAGAACAATGGTGTGATGATAGGTATGATGACAGACAGGAGATAGTCGGGGGCTGATTCTTTGGAGTATTTGCTCAAAGTCGAACAAACACACATCCTGCTGGAATCAGATGCTTTCTGTTTGGTTTGGTTCGTACATTGTGCAGCAGCCGTCTGTCCACGTCCAACCAACTGAAGCAAACATACGACAAATGAGCTGATGCATGAATGTTTGAGGATTTATGAGTTTAGAAAGGAAACTGAAAGATTACCAGTGAAGCTGGTTAGGGGCCGGTTCATTAACCTGCTTCTCAATGACGATGGCGGCGGCTGAAGTTTGCATCACAGCATCTTTTAAATGAACATCGCTATTTATTCAGACTTCTGATGTGAGTGGGAACAGCTGCAGCTGAGTTCTTTGAACGCTTTATGATGCGATGCTGAACTCTAAAGATAATTCGAAGTAAATAATTAAAGGACTAGTATCATCAGTACAGCTGCTGATTGCAACCAAATGGAAAGGAAGCCAGATTAGAAGAGTTGCACTTCGAAGACCTTCGGGTAATGTCATGCATACACTGTCCATTCTGTTTACTGTCACTGATTGCAACCCCCTTCCCTCACCCTATTCTTGCTAGTGTCGGCTGTTGTAGAAACATACATGGCAGACTCTGTTAAAGACGACCCACAGCAAAGGCTCATTCCAAAAACAGCAAATGTTGTTTTTAGGTGATTATATCAGGCTTTAAATTGACGTGGTTATGTAACGCTGAAAATATTTCTAAACTGTATCAATCATAAAAGCCTGTTTCCCTCCTACTCCCTTCACTTTGTCAAACCTTCTCTGCCACACTGACAATCGCTGCTGTAATTTAACGCCACGCTGTCAGCGGCGCTGTGAACGTGTTTTTGACCTGAGATCCTCAATCACCGAGCCAAAACCTTCTGCTGCGACGACAATCAGCCCGCGGTCTCGTTTGTATAAATTTCCATTCATTTCTTCCATGTATTGTATTATTACGTAACAACACCCTCAAACACGGCCCCTAAACTTCAGCGAGGTCCCGCAGTAAATCATCACAAATGTTCTCTGACTCGTTTGACTCATCTGACTTGGTAAATCAGCCCCTGCCGCGGCAAATTATGAGCATCAAGCCGAGCGTGGAAGTTATCACATCCAGTGCACTCAGCCTTACCTGATGCCATCATGAATAAATGCATAAATAAATAAAATAGCCCCCATCGAACTCTTTCTGGAGTTAAAAGCTTTGCTGGCTTTTTTCCAGACATTTAAATCACTGATAAGAAACTTTCAGCCTTTCTGTATGAGGACGCCTCAGAGGGCGTTCTGACTGTTACTCCATCAAAACTCAAACTGCATTTCTATCGCAGCGTGCATATCTGCATATCGGCGAATCACTCCCCATGTGCCCTTTAAAAATAAATGAAAAAAACCCAAAATGGTTATTGGTTATTTTATAGTTTTTTGTCGCATGATGGCACCTGCGGGTTTTGCATTCATTCAGCAGAACACAACACAAACAGCAACACGGATGAACTCTCCTGCTGAAGCCTCTCGTGTCTTTCCTCTGAGCTTGTTGAACAAGCGACCAAACAACATTTGGCTGAAAAGGTTCGCTGGTAGTGTCAGTCTGCAGTCTAGATAGCTAATTAGCTCTTCAGCTGCAGCACAGCATGTGAACGTACCTGCAAACGTCACATGGTCCAGTCAGATGCTCTGTGTGCATGTTCATAAACTTTGTTTCTTGCTCTACGACACACTAGCTGGAATATTAGTGTGCCAGTGTGGACACTTTTGTCTGTGCTAATAAGAGACAAATCGAATTATGTTACCTAAATTATGAATATGTTGAATTTGTATTCTTTTAGTGAATATATCATAGTGACATGCAGAACAGATGGAAGTGCATTGGCCTGCCATAAGGGTTCTGCTGCCTTTAGTAAGCACCACTGAATCACTCAAAGACCTGAAAATATGGGTGGTTTTTTGAAGAGATACTAACAACTCAACAATAAATGTAATGACAATGAAGTCAGAATCCAAACATCTGTGCCTGGAAGAAAAGACGAAAGAAACAGTAAATCACCATGAAACGCAGGAAAAGTTTTCAAAATAAACTAGAATTAAAGAAGGTGACACATTGTGCTTTTAGGCACAGCAGCTCATAGAGCAGGCGGGCTCAGTTTGTGTATTTCTATGTATTTTCAGAGTGTGGTGGCTCCATGGTTGTCATCATCTTGACAGTCCTGCCTGAGGTGGCAGGAATAAAGCATGTGACGACACGCACAAGCCACGCTCTTAATCCTGCATAACTTTAAGCCTTAATATAATGTGAACAGGTGAGTTGTATATAAATTCACCCTCAGTACAGTTGTCATGAACGGGGAAATTAGCTACAGAGACCAAAACTGTTTTTTGTACCAGGCTGTAAACATGTTTATTTCTGCTGTGTAAGTTTTTAACATAGGGACTTATGGAGCCTTCCTACCATCTGTAAAGGATTTTTTAGCACCTGTGTGTTTGCTCCTCTTCGTCGGTGTTTATATCTCATATCATTTCTAGTTCTTATGGGCATCAACTGAAACATGATGAAATACCATGATGTCACAAAACACCTGTCAGATGCTCCTAGTTTACCTCGTCGGCACTTCTTCTCGCAGATATTTGACAGAATGCAAGCTTAGAAAATCAGCCTTTAGCACTCGGGAAATGACTAATTAACTAAATGCTGCTGACGGATTTTTATTCACTAAGGAAAGAAATGAGCAGACATCCCCAGCTCGGTTACAGACCGAGAGAGGCGGAGGTAGAGTTGAACGAGAAGAGGTGAGGTGAGGGTACTCTAATGGCTCCAGATATTGATCCTGTAATAGGAAGGTCACGGGTTTTTTTTTTTCCTCCTGTAGCTGCCAGCTGTTCATCAACAATCTCGATAATGACACCCGGCACTTTACCTGCTCACGGCTGACAAAAGCTGCAGCTGCCGTGTCCACAGGGGTTGAAAGGTTTTGTGATAATGCACGGTATTTGCCAGAGGACAGCAGTCAGCAATCACAAGGCCGACACTCTAATGCTTTTGGCAGAGCTTCGAGCGAGGCCGGCCAGCCTATAGTGACCAACCATGCTCAGCGCTCCACACCCGAATTATATATAGAAAAAACATTTATTATTAAGTGCCAGCAGCGTACGTAGACTGCTCTATGCAGTGCATGACTCTGAGTGTATGTGTACATTCATATGCATTGAGCTGCTGACGGCGGCAGAAAGTGTGACAGGTGCGGCTCTAATGAACATCCCATCCCGAGACTCAGTCTCTCCCCTGTTCCCTCCTCAGATCTCAGGTCGTGACTTTCTTTTCAAGATAATGAGGCTCGTGTTGCACCTTCTGTATGCATGACGGCGCGTGCATGTGTGCGTTAACCGGAGGGAGAGAAGGTCTCCGTGTATCCGAGGAGAGGTCTTCATCGGGCCTCGTGTCTTAGAACTGAGAGTCCCAATTATAATCAGCTCCATTGCTGGGACTCTGTGTGTGTCTAATAATGTGTGGTGCAAAATAAACATATAACACATATAATGTAAAACAAATCCATTAAAACTGCAAGAGATGTTACATTAAACCTGATGATGACAGATCTGTTTGCACACTTACATTGTGGGGACTCTAATCTAGCAAACTCTTTATTTTAGTTTCTAGTTAAGCTTTGATTTTATGCCTAGGACGTATTAAATTCTAAATAAAATATTTAAAAGCTCTTCCCTCGAGCTGCTGGTTCCATGGGATGGGGAATAAGGTTAATAACCAGTGATGCCAGTAACGCGCTACTTAGTAACGCGTTACTGTAGTCTGACTACTTTTTTCAGTAACGAGTAGTCTAACGCAACTACTATTTCAAAACCAGTAGTCAGACTACAGTTACGTATCTAATATTAGATGCGTTACTTTTTCGCATGTTTCGCGGACTGTCCTCAGTGGGCCCCGACCGCGTCGCGTCGCCCAGGGCGGGGACCGGCCCACGTACAAGGAGGCGCCAGGGGTCTGCGGCGATGTCGGCAACCCACCTGACCCGTCTTGAAACACGGACCAAGGAGTCTAACGCGCGCGCGAGTCAGAGGGTGCGGTGGAAACCCCGTGGCGCAATGAAAGTGAGGGCCGGCGCGCGCCGGCTGATCGCCATGATCACGTCTGCCTCTCGTTTGTTTTTGTGCAGTGGGAACTAAATTCTCACTTGAGAAATTAACTGTCTGGGAATAAAACAGCAGGCACTCCGGCTACATGCTGACATAATTTATATTGTCCTATTGTTTGCTCTTCTCCTTCCTTGTTATCTATCTATCTATCTATCTATCTATCTATCTATCTATCTATCTATCTATCTATCTATCTATCTATCTATCTATCTATCTATCTATCTATCTATCTATCTATCTATCTATCTTATTTTTTATTATATAAAAAATTGTAGGTGAAAGCCTTTTTCAGGAAGTAGTTTTCAAATGTCCCTGTCAGTTTTGTTTGTTCCAGATGTTTTTGACATTTTGTTGTTTTTGATGTCAATAAAAGTGTCAGATGTCCATCTTTTAGGCCGGACCGTCTATCTTGTCAATGTCTTGCCCAGCCTCAGGGGCAGCATCAAGCCAGACATCTAATTCAGTAAAATGCAGGAATTTGCATCTAAAGGTTACAAAATGTATCTGCCCCAGGACCCCTAAGTTACTTTTTCGAGCAGTAGTCAGTAGTCAGTAGTCAGATTACTGTTTCAAAGTAACTGTGGCATCACTGTTAATAACTCACCCCATAGCTTCGGCCTTGTAATTTAGATAGTTTGGAGTCCGTATTGAGATCTGCCACCATCCAAAACAGTGATAAATACATCTTAAAACTCCAATGCAATGCAATGTGCCTTTCAAGGAGCAATTACTTCATAATCTGCAGACTTCACTGTGAATTGAACAAATAGCCCCCAATGAATTTAGTCTACAAGAGTTAGAAAGTTTGCGTGCATGTCTTCATGCAGAAGGAGCTAAAAGAAAACACGTTCAGTGATGTGGAGGTGTCAGTGAACGTAAACGAGATGTTTGAATTAATCAATGTGGCCAATATACGCAATGCTGTTCAATTAACTGTTCTAACAATCCTCCAGGCTCCTTTAACTCTGACAGTTTTATGAATTAGATTTACTGCATCTCAGTGGAGACCTGGATTAACTCTGCATGTGCTGTGGACAAAAGCAAAAATGCTGCGGTACGCCACAGCAATATATATAAAGATTAAAGATTAATAGACGCCAAAGTCCTTTCAGCAAATGATTTAAAAACGCCTGTAGCAGATTTGCTGCTGATTTACTTCATCACAGTAATGGTATGCATTAAGTAATATAACAGAACCATGCAGGGATCAGGCAGAATACTCTGTGGAAGTTTGTTCGTCTGTCAGTAGATGTTTACATGACCCTTCATCTTCCTGACCTGTAAAATCTAAATGTTCTAACGTTACGAGCGTCAGTGAGCACGAGGGTCAAACTGTGAACATCCACCCGCCTGCAGAGAAAAACAATGAAACGCGTTAATGAGGATATTCACAATGCAGGGAAGGTGACAGAAGCCATGAATATTTTATTTACTGAAATGATTAGGTCTCGTAATCAGACAGAATTGCAATTTGGTTTCACTTAATTAATTTTGCTTGTCACTGTTTTCATATTAGCTCATTTCTTGCTGGAAGGGGCTCTAGCCAGCCATCTATCCGCCACAGTGACCTCGTTTTCAGTTCACACAGAAGCTGTAACATGCAGTTTTGTTCATATTGCTCACAGACTCTGTCCCTATATTTGTTTGATGTAGCCCGGTAGATCACTTAATAAGGATGAGTCCCCATTCTTAATCCGGCCCACTAAGCTCTGATTAACTGGCTGTTTCTTCAACTGGCAGACAGGCATCAATGAGCACGGTATTAGACGTTTTTAAGGACAAGGATGATTGTTCCGACGTCTGGAACCAAGCGGTGACAGAACGTACATTGTCATCCAGGATACAGTTTCCAAGCTATTTACAAAAAGGGAAACAATCGAGGTACAGTGCAACACCGCAAAGGCCCGCCAGGAAGGCGGTACAGTAATCCAGTCATGCGCTAACCATAGCCGATGACAGGCATGTTTAGTTAGATGATTTTCCTGATGTTGTGAAGTGCAAAGTTTGGTTGGTCATCAATCATGACCCCTAAGGGTCTTGCAAACCTGGTGGGGACGAGACATAGGGAGTCAGTTTTGATGTTGATGTCATGGTGTACAGTAGGTTTGGCTGGGAGGACCAGCAGTTCAGTTTTTGAGAGGTCCAGGTGGAGTTGGTGTGCCTTCATCCATGTCGGAGACAGGGGCGGACCGGGACTTGTCGGCCCAAATAGCACGTCGGCCGACCCGGCAAATGCACGGTATGCCAGATTATCAGGAGGAAATAACAAATACAGCAGTGTGTGGAGATAGGAGAAACCACGTGAGCGGATAATCAAAGCGAAGGGGCCCCAGCACTGAGCCCTGGGGCACCCCTGTGGTGCGATAGTGAAATGAGGACAACTGTCCAAGAGTGGCTTGTAAGAGAGGATTCAAAACCAGTAGAAAGCAGAACCAGGGGTGCCTGTTTGAGAGAATAGAGAGAAGGACTCGATGGTTAACTGTGTCAAACGCAGCTGATACGTCGAGCAGAATAGGGACAGAGGACTGTGCTGCTTCTGTCACAGACTACCACTGTACTTATAACCACCATATCCGAAAGTCATGGCAGAAAATGCCTTCTAATAATCTAGATACAATCGCAGCAGTCGAGCCATCGACCGTCATTGATGTTCTCTTCTTGCGACCAGTGTTCGAAATATGTTGAATGTTCTCCTCTCAGTTTTTTACTGCCATAAACATAAACGTAGCAGTGATGGTGCATTAACACACCAAACACATACTACAGCCTGACGATTAGAACCTGATCCCATGCAGGTAGGAAGCTGCTCCCATTCAGCGACCTAACTGCAAATGACGCATTTATCGATCGCCTTTTTTCCTGCTTTATATTTTAAGCATCTAAATGCATCTTTAATCAAAACACCGTCACCGCGTAGTTGTAAATTAGCAGCAGGCCTCATTAGAAAACAGTGAGATATGGTCGGTGCATGGAATAAATCAAGGCCGCTGTACCGTGTGCTGCTGATATCACCTCAATAAATTGAGCTTTGAAAATGATGTTTTCCAGTTTCCCAGGATGGTTTATTCGTTTGCTCAAAGTGTGGAGACCAGGGAACAGGAGCGGAGGATTAGATTTATATTGTTATCAGTGGAGCCTCAGAGGTGTGTTATTAGCACTGAGGGTGTTTTCTGCTCCACGATCTGCTTTGAATGTTGTGAGATACACTCGCATTCTGCCTCTGAAAAGCTGTTATATGAGCTGACCTGCTTTTTGTTGGCAGAAATTCTACCATAAAACATTTCTCAATAGCTCTGTGTCGTCTTCTTGTCCTACAGTTTTACCACGTAGAGGACAGTTCACTGGCAGACAGAGGCACGAAGAGACAGCAGAGTGTGTGAAGCAAGCAAACGAGTCAAATGCCTCAAACAGGTTAATGAGTGAGAGAGGGAAAGATGGAGTCAAAGTCAAAGTCACAGCTGTTTCAACAACTGTGAGACTGAATCTAATGGGCCATGTTTGGACAGTCCTCAAGGGCTCATTTTGGTTCAATGCCCAAGTTTCATGTCTTAATGCAACAATTCCCCCCAAAATTTGTTTTAGCAAATAGTTCAGCCCAGTGCTGAAAACAGCACAAGGACACTGCGATGACTTTAACGGGCAAAAAGGGAAACTTCACGACTGTAAAGTGAGCCTGTGATGTTTTACACCAAACGAGATCAGAGTGTGTCCAGTCCTGTTATGTTTCCATTTCTCACCTTCTCTGTGTCCCTCTGTGAATTTCAGGGCAGCCAGCCGATCTTTCACATCTCAGACAAGCTCCTCTCTTCACAGACGCCCTCTGAGAATTAAACCGATAACATCATGAAACCTCGTTCTGCGCAGCCGTGGCTCCGGCTCGACGACGTTCATTTCTAAACGTGAGGCTGAAAGTCTCAGAAAATAGCCACTTTGATTATAGACATAATTATGATTTTAGCAGCTGGACCCAGAATTTATGGACTCCAAATGTCAGTGGAATGAAATTGCAGACGCTCTGACACTGAGGATTGTCAGAGACGGTAACAGTATTAGTGTAAACTGCTTCTTATGAGTGCTCAGCTCAGAGCCTCTGTCGAACTACAGACAAAATTTTAACCAAAAAGAAACAAAGACAGGTTACCAGTAAGTTTAGTCCAAACAAACAAAATCTAGTGAGCTTTAGAGAAGCGAGTAGGTGTGTTCAAATACTGACAGGCAGGTTATTCCCTCACTCTAAGGTAGTCAAGAAAAAAGATTTTTCTATTAAACCTTAAATATATATTTTTTGGCGAGTTTTGAATTCATCACATTCATTCACTCCTTGGCTTCATGGGTTAAAGCTGCATTAACAAAAATACAAAAACAGCAACAAGCTGCTTTTGTTACACATGCAGCAGAAAAATTTGCAGTTAACTCATTTGGAGTTTTTGCTGATAGGTGTTTGTCCAACATCCACTCTTCTTCTTTAGGTCTAGCTCGGTGTTCACCAAGTCCTGAGGGAGCTGTCTGTCTGTCTATCAGCTAAATGCTCCAATATGTTCACCAGCTTGTCGCTAACTTTACCTTTTAGTCTTTTGGTGCTGCAGCTGTTTTGACAGAATTTCCACCGAAAACGACACAAGACATGATGATGAGAGACAAAACAAAAAACTAAATGAGTGAATGCATGGTAAAAAATCTTCATCAATCTCCTCCTTTATCAACAAAACTCCAGCCTCCTGGAAACACTCATCTTCTCTTTATCTTCACTAAATGCACAACAGTAAACTTGGATACTCAAGTGGAAGCAGTGTTTCATCACTGTGGTGAATTTTAGTGACTAAAACATAATAATATTTGTTTGCTGTATTTTATTGTATGTGCTGTCTGTGAAAATCCATCTGCGCTGAGCGATCAATATTTAGTAAACTGTCCAATATTCAGTAAACTGTCATATTGACGCGTTTGTAGGAAAGTGCCGTCCCTCGGGAACAAAGAGGAAGCATTTACTCTTCGGTCTTTGTGAGGATGCCTGGTTTATTTAGCTGCAGTAGAAAGGACGTCTTAGCAGACACAATGACTTTCCTTCCTCCCTCTTCTCCTATTTTCTTTCACAGCGTTAGCTAACAGCATCAGGGGAAATTACTTTCAACTGCTGTTTTTCAAAAATGTACTTGACTAAAAAAAAAAAAAAAAGTCACTCCCGCTGACAGTTTATTATCTTCCCCAGTTGGGATTCTGATTTGTGCATGTGCTGAAGACAGAGAAGCAGAGAAAATCAGTACCTACGAAGAAGGATGCACATCCTCAAATTGCACCATGGACAATTACCAGGAGATTGATTTTGGATTTTCTTGTACACAAAGGGGTTTATTTTTTTTATCTTTGAAATGAAATGGGCCACTTTTGTCGTCGGGTAGAGAAGCACAAAAACAGCCAATAAACATGCTGCTAGAGGTTTGTGTTCATTTCCACGGCCTGTACTTTTTGTTTCATATTTAATGTGACATTTATCATTTACGTGTCGGGTACAAAGGTTGCGGTTTCATCAGGGCTTTGAGTTTAGAAGTCATAGCTATCAGTGAGACAAGGTCAAGCCACGCTGGCCTTCCCCCGAGGTTGAAGGTCTGTTGTTAGACCCGAGGGTTTAGCTCAATATGATTTATAGATTTATCAAAACCGCCTTGGGGGGTTGTGATCGGGGATAGGTCTCTGTTCGCATTCATTTTCCTACCAACAACTTGGCACAGTCTGAACTCTAACAAAGTCATTCTCGTGCCTATAAATCTACCTAACCAACAACTGAGGTAGACGATATAGACGATATAAATCTAAATGGTTGCAGTCGTTTTTAATGGTTTCGGAAGACAGTGACAAACTGTGTTGTTCTGTTGAGAAGGTCGTGAGATGAGAAAACGCTCTCACAGGTCAAACATATCGTTTATTCTGGAGGACTTGTTAAACTGCCAATAAACACTTTCACTTCACTTAAGCTGGACCATCGTTGGTAGCTCACATCGCTCTGATGCTCGAGCTGTAATCAGATTTCGAGTTGAAATCGTTTGAGCTCCGAGGACGGCAGTTAGATGTTGAAGATTTGTGCTAAAAACAGAACTGCCACACGGTTCAGCAGCATCTCGACGGACGCTCGAACATCTCGCTTCACAGCAGCACTGATGCTGAAGCAAACCACATCCTGAATGCTTCACTGGCAAAGAGTGTCACCGCCCACAGAAACATTTGTGATTATTTTTTCGCTTATTTTTCCGATTTTGTTCAGTCATATGTCAGGTAAACTGCAGCTTTGTGTTGATCTGACGTCTAACATTCCCCCGTCACGTTTAACAGCCACAGCAACGTTTGAACGTTTCAGATTTTGTTGTGGAATTTCCTTTTAGCGACACTATCCTTACTTTTTTTCTTCTTTCATCGAAGAAAATAGTTTACTTTGCTTCAAACCAGCTGGATGTGTTTCAAGATGAGTGACAAACAAATCTGTTTGTGACTGAAGAAGATGCAAAACAAACAGCACACCAACATCTTTTGTGCTTCATGAAAAAATGTCTTCTGGGATATTTGTCATGTAGCCGATCCCAGAGTTTTTATTACTCTATTATTCACATATTGAAAAACAGGACAGTGACAGCCTGTAGGTTCAAAACAAGGAGACAAACACAACAGTGATTTGAAGAGACGTCCCCGGTGGACAAATGACTGGAGACTCATATTACAGCTGCGAACACAGACAATAGAAGAACACAAGGAACACTGCAGAGGGACTAACGGTGGTTACAACAGCGTTTGATCCATTTCCTTTTATGCTGGAAGAAAATAAAGAAAATAATTTACAATGGCGCCTTCGATGTTTCCCTTGATCATCAACGACCTTGTGGTTTCCTTGTATCCCTGTTTGATTGCTTGACAGGCTTTTGAAATGTCACCTTTGCCACGTGTTTTTTACGTGTTCCTCTGCATGATGCTGACACTTAGATAAAGCAAAAATGATTGGATCCCTGATTTTTGAAGTGGTTTATTATAACCCAGCATGCAACTTTAAACCAGATGCATTTATTAATAATACAAAAAGCAATCAGGCAGACTACAAGGGGGAAAAGCTAATGGATGCTTCCTAAACCAAAGAAATGTGTAGAACCAAAAGAGGTCTCTAAAGACTATACCTGTCCCCAGGTGGTTAACAAGTACCTTGTTTAATGAGTTATTTTAATAAGTAACATTCATAATTTATCACTGAGAGGCAGCAAGCCACCACGACTGTCAGGCTGTCCAAACTTTAGTAACTTGGTTCCCCAGATGGCATCCTGTGTGTGGACTGGAGGGTCGGACCGAGTGCCCCTTCAATCTGGATGGATCCCCAAGCTCCTCATGAAGCTAGAAAGTGACAATGGCCATGGCCTCACCAGCTGGAGCCAATCAGAACCAGGGATCCACACACCTGGCTCAACATCCACATACAAGAAAGGTTCTTCATCACCTTCGTCAAGGTTTTGATTTAGTCAAGTTAGTCGTGGAACAGCATCGTCTTCTTCTGCAGATCATCAGAGCCAGCAACAGTTCTCTGTGTTCAGATCTTCAAATAATGGTAGTGGACACACTGGATATAACAGAACCTATCAGTGTTATTATAACACCAAGCTTAAGACAAACTGGAACATAAAGCGTGTTGAAATAAATCCCTGAAGGTGAGTCCTCCTGGTGTTAACTCACAAACACTCACTGGGGCTTTTGTACTCGCGGCGTCCACTCATGTGCTCATCAGCGCTACTCGAGTCCCTGCTTCTCCGGATTGGATCCTGATTGGTTTAATAAAGTAGGCTTTTGATTTTGTGTGTTTGAAGTGTGTGTCTGCATGTGTATGTGTGTAACTCTCCATTATCAGGGCGACCTGTGGGATTAAAGTGAGTGTGATGAATGAAAGAGAACTGAGGGAGCTCTACACACATTCAACAACTTTACCTTATTGGCCATTAAAGGGACATCTGAATGGTTTAGAGCCAGTTAGGTTTCCAGGCGAGGCTGTTAGGGGATCAAAGTGGAAGTTAAATGGACGCCCGCATCCTCAGCAGCTTTTTCAAAAGGTAATTTGGCAAATGAAGCATTATCAAGGGGTTTGATTAAATCTTATTGTCCTCATTGTTGCTGCTGAAAGTACGATGGATTTATAAAATACAGATAATTTAGAGCATGTGTCCGGGCTGTGATTGGTGCTCACGTTTTTTATTTTGGGACGTCAACGCTGTCTTTGGATTTCTTTTTGTGCCACCTGTGTAATATTGCACCTATTTGGATTACTGAGTATTTCAACCAACTTATTCACTAAAAAGTTATCGGAGGTGAAAATGCTGTAAATGTTTTCCTATGTTTGATGCTGATATAAAATATAAAAAAAGATAAAAATGATGTAAAAAGATAAATCAATGAGTCAGTTTAATATATGTGACAAAATTAACCGAAATAAAAATACTATTGAGACATATAAGCAGCCACCATTTAAATTAACACGGCTCAGTGGTGGCTGGTTAATAAAAAGCTGAATGTGCGGCCACAAAGTTTCTTCCCCATTTTGATCGTGTTCCATCCAGATTGGTTTCACCTCCTCCTCATTAGTTTACCTGTGTCTGATCGTCCTGCCTTAGACACAGGTGAAACTGCCTTTAGTCCCACAGTTGTACTGTGACAGTACTTTTCTGTGTCAGTACTCTGGATTTTTGTTTATATGGACTACTGTTGGACGTTTGATTTATTCTTGACTTCTGTTGGACTTTGTTTGATTTATTCTTTGACTTCTGTTGGACTTTGTTTGATTTATTCTTGACTTCTGTTGGACGTTTGATTTATTCTTGGACTTCTGTTGGACGTTTGATTTGTTCTTGGACTTCTGTTGGACTTTGTTTGATTTATTCTTTGACTTCTGTTGGACGTTTGATTTATTCTTGACTTCTGTTGGACTTTGTTTGATTTATTCTTGACTTCTGTTGGACGTTTGATTTATTCTTGACTTCTGTTGGACGTTTGATTTATTCTTGACTTCTGTTGGACGTTTGATTTATTCTTGACTTCTGTTGGACTTTGTTTGATTTATTCTTGACTTCTGTTGGACGTTTGATTTGTTCTTGGACTTCTGTTGGACGTTTGATTTATTCTTGACTTCTGTTGGACGTTTGATTTATTCTTTGACTTCTGTTGGACGTTTGATTTGTTCTTTGACTTCTGTTGGACGTTTGATTTGTTCTTGACTTCTGTTGGACGTTTGATTTGTTCTTGACTTCTGTTGGACGTTTGATTTATTCTTTGACTTCTGTTGGACGTTTGATTTATTCTTGGACTTCTGTTGGACGTTTGATTTGTTCTTGACTTCTGTTGGACTTTGTTTGATTTATTCTTGACTTCTGTTGGACGTTTGATTTATTCTTGGACTTCTGTTGGACGTTTGATTTATTCTTGGACTTCTGTTGGACGTTTGATTTATTCTTGGACTTCTGTTGGACGTTTGATTTATTCTTTGACTTCTGTTGGACGTTTGATTTATTCTTGGACTTCTGTTGGACGTTTGATTTATTCTTGGACTTCTGTTGGACGTTTGATTTATTCTTGGACTTCTGTTGGACGTTTGATTTATTCTTGGACTTCTGTTGGACGTTTGATTTATTCTTGGACTTCTGTTGGACTTTGTTTGATTTGTTCTTGACTTCTGTTGGACGTTTGATTTATTCTTGACTTCTGTTGGACGTTTGATTTATTCTTGGACTTCTGTTGGACGTTTGATTTATTCTTGGACTTCTGTTGGACGTTTGATTTATTCTTGGACTTCTGTTGGACGTTTGATTTATTCTTGGACTTCTGTTGGACGTTTGATTTATTCTTGGACTTCTGTTGGACGTTTGATTTATTCTTGACTTCTGTTGGACGTTTGATTTATTCTTTGACTTCTGTTGGACGTTTGATTTATTCTTTGACTTCTGTTGGACGTTTGATTTATTCTTGGACTTCTGTTGGACTTTGTTTGATTTGTTCTTGACTTCTGTTGGACGTTTGATTTATTCTTGACTTCTGTTGGACGTTTGATTTATTCTTGGACTTCTGTTGGACTTTGTTTGATTTATTCTTGACTTCTGTTGGACGTTTGATTTATTCTTGGACTTCTGTTGGACTTTGTTTGATTTATTCTTGGACTTCTGTTGGACGTTTGATTTATTCTCGGACTTCTGTTGGACTTTGTTTGATTTATTCTCGGACTTCTGTTGGACTTTGTTTGATTTATTCTCGGACTTCTGTTGGACTTTGTTTGATTTATTCTTGGACTTCTGTTGGACGTTTGATTTGTTCTTGGACTTCTGTTGGACGTTTGATTTATTCTTGGACTTCTGTTGGACGTTTGATTTATTCTTGGACTTGGTTTTGGATGGATTTCCCAGCTACTTTGTAGTATTTTGTGTCTTCCTCCCGATTCTGTAAGTCAGTAAATATTTGTCTTTTGGTTTCACTTTACCTTCATAGTATAACATCTTTTGTCAGTGATCTTATTTATCCGCCTCATAGGACACACAGTTATCCACTACCACAACATGTCCAGTCCAACAGATGGTGACCATGTGACAACAGTAGCCGTTGGCACGTTTTGCCATTTTGAATATTTGCGTTGCTTCATAGAAGCAGTGGAATATTAAACAGAAGCTGACATCTGAGCTGTGTGTGCTTTAGACGTTGAGTCTATGTTCATGTTTCATGGTCCACGTGCATGAACACTAAGCTCCGTCACCACATTTGATCGGCCTCTTTTAGGAAGTCGCTGCTTTGACCTGAGAAATCAGTGGGGTCGATAAACTGGGAGCATGTCAGATATAAAACCTGGAGTCAGACCATTAAGTGCTGTGTGTAGACCAGGAGCAAAAGCAGCACTTGACCCAGGTAAATAATCACAATCATTATTGTGTTGTCATTTTGAAGTGTTTAGAGACGACCTGGGTGGTAACTAATGTTGCAAAGTTCATGAATGTTCACAAATCTGCATCGTTTTCAGATTTGTAAATGTGGAAACTTACCTGACGAGGTGCAGAAAGGCATAGCTGGTATTTGAAAAAGGCTTTTCATGTGATTTAGCTTCAGAGTTCAGTGAGGATATGAAAGGATCATCACAGAGGCGAGTTTGTGCTTAGAAGAAATGTTCTGCTTTCATGCTCTATTGACCAACCGGGTTTTCCGAGTCCTTGTTTGCTTTTCCAAAGTGCTTTTTAGATACTCAGTGACCCACCTGGATCAGAAAGTCTTATGTCAGAAGTGAATAGCTTGAAAGACCTGAACCCTCATCTCTCCTGTGTCCTCCTGTTCAATATCGGCCTCCTCCACTTGCTCTCATCTGAAGATGAAATAAAACCCTTTTTATCTCGGGTCTTTCTTTGCCTTTGATTTCAGCTTTTTATTCCACTGTTGCTGCTTCGGCATCATAAAACTCAGAGTCACAGGGGTATTTTATGGAGCGTGTTCTTTATTCATCACCATCTTCGTCTCTATGAGGGCAAACGAGGACAAGAAGCTGCTGTGCATCTTTTTGTTTTGCTCCAGAGCCTCATTTGTAAATGGAAAGATATCCTTGGCTATGTTTGGTAATACTGTATTGGACTTATCTGTGGATGGAAGTATCTGTGGACTTTCAAAATAATTTCTGTATTTGAAGCCTTTTTCCTCTTGTCTCTATATGTCATATCATTTCAGGCTCCCCACTTTGAAAATTAGCTTTGCCCTCATTTTGAACATGAAACCATCACCACCATGATATAAAGGCGATGTGCTGGCATGAATACAATGTGTGCAGTGGTGTATTTGGCAGCCAGAAAGCAAAGGGCAGGTCTGTTGGCATTCATGACTGAACTCCTAAAGCGTTTGTTTAAAAGCAGCATTGTAATCCTCACACTGCATGCCGAGACTCTGAATCTGATGTTTGACATCGGCATACATGTTTCCATAATCTCTCTGGCTGCGCACTTCGAGCCACTTTTAGCCAAGACGGAAAATAATACATGAGTTGGGTTGCTTTCAGGGATGCTTAAAGACCTTGAAGAATACGGCTGATGATGTCAGAAGAGGAGAGCTGTGATAATGACACGGTGCCTGTATCTCCTCAGCAGCCGGCGGCTGTGAATTGGATTGTGAGATTGTCATCGAGAAAGGCTTTTCTTCGAGAGCGCTTTCCTCTGAAGACACACGGGGATATGAAGGGGCTTAAACTGTAGCAGCATACAGATAAATAGGTCTTTATGAATCTGTTATTAAAGCGCAGAGAGAGCGTGTGGATGAGATACAAAGAGACACAGGAGAAAGAAAAGGATTTATTGTAAAAGTGATGTTTATCCGGCAGATTTGGCAGATTTGAAGGGCTCTGCTCTGTGATGATGCTTTTTCAAATGCTTCTCCCCGTAACTGTGGCCAGTCTGACAAGAGTTCATACCAGCTTTACAATCCCACTTCCATTTTAGGCAAAAAAAGCAACAGAAATAAACCCCCTGGATATATCCAGAGTACATGCAGCCGTACTTAAAGTCCTAAAACTGTTGTTTTCTGGCTGTGCTTACAAAAAACAATGCAACGCAAGAAGTTTCAGACAGCTCTGAGAAGGTGCTTCCTGCTGATTGCTTCTTTGACTCTTTTTATGTATGGCCACGCCCACACCGTTTCACTGTGGAAGTCATATGAACACACATACCAAGTTTGAAGGCAATTGGATAAAATCCCTAGGAGGAGTTCGTTTAAACATAACCCCTTGTCAACCAGCCCAAAACAGCAAAAATAGTGATTTTCATTCTTAAATATCACTCGATATTGGGCTGGGTAGGCAAATTTTCGTGAGTCCTCGGGATATGGGCCGTCGAAAATGCGTTTTGTTTTTTTTTATTACTTTTATTACTTGTTCAGCGTTCGAAATCCAATAGGGCCTCGTCCCAGCATGCCGTGCTCGGGCCCTAATAACTCTGGTTTATGATGTGACGACACTGTGGAAAGGTTTAGGCACAAACAACATTAAGTTCAGTTAGTAGTTAACTTGTTAAGGTTAGTGAACCTTCATTATTATTCAGTTTGAAGGTGATAAACAAACCATTTGTAAACTCTAACATTTTATGTACCCATGCTTCCACATTATGTACAATGTCCATGACTTCCTCCTTTGTTCCCATATTCACTAAAGCTTCTATGGGTCTGTCCTGGTAATCAAACTACCTACACGGATTGGTCATCAAAGTACTTTAAGACGTTTTTCTTACCACTAATCAGTAAATGCTGGTTCCCCAACTTAATTAACTTAAGCACGACCGACATAACATCCACCTACTTGTTCTTTGGCCGTATAACATATTTGCTGAGATATCGTGCAAGCTGTAGATGATTAAAAACGTTGACGGTTAACTTTTAGCCCTCACTTGTTCTGGAGCTTTTGGTTTTCATCAGCAGATGGAGTTTGTTCAGTTGCATGGAACTTTTTGCTTCCGCTGTGAAAGCACTTAAGCACATTTAATCATTTCATTTCGATATCAAAATTCCAGTCTAACAAAAAACATTTGGAAAGCCTCAAAGAGGCGATGAGTAATATAATTTAATACCCATTCAAGTTAGCGGAGGGCTAAACCAGAAGCCACGAGAAGCTTTTGTGAATGTGATGGCCAAGTATGAATCATCCAAACAAACTGAGGATTAAAGTGCTCCAGGGTTCAGACAAACAGCTCCAAACATTTACAGCTCCATGTGTCATCTCCACGCCAGAAGGTTCTGCATCTGTGAGGTGTAGGCGATATCTCCTTTCACTCCGAGCACATCTTTGTATTATTCTCTGTGCTGGGTCAGGTCTGCTACGCATGGCGTGTTTTAAAGCCCCATCTTACAGGTGTATTTAAGAGCTTTGCATAACTTTGCAGCACAGTTAGCAAAGGTGTTATTCATTCTGTGAAAAGTTTCTAAATGAATCTCTGGAGGCCACTTTTTTGTTTCTGCTTTTTTGTGACTCGCCATGAAATAATGACGTTAGACCAGCGACAAAGGGTCACAACCCTGCAAAGTTAAATGAAACATTTGGCTCAGTGATGAAAGAGAGAAAAGCCAGAGGAGAAATTTTGTCTTCGTCAAAGACGCACAGACCGATGGATGAAAAGTTTTTGCCGTTCCTGCGAGGCTAAGCTTCTAGCTTCAACCTTCTTGCTTCAACTTGTTGCTCAACAGTCCGGGTTCCTTGTTGTATTTTGCACTATATTCTGTGCCACACATTTTAAATGGGAGATAAGTCTAGTGCACTCTTTTAGTATGAAGCCACACAGTTCGACCTGCTGAATGTGACTCAGCATCATCAAGGACCTCCCTAGAAAAGACGTCGTTGGATGGCAGCATATGTTTCTTAAAAAACAGCATCAATGGTGTTAAGTTGCTGGATTTTAACTTTGCACTGGTAACAATATGGATGGTCCTTTTTCTTTCTTAATCCAAAACTGCCCGAGGGATTCAGCGTTGGTTCAAATTCAGAACTGATAGTTCAGACTATCAAATGATCCTTATTGATTTGAGCATCTGATATACACATATATATCGCACACAGGCTCCTGGGACGCAGCATGAGCTCCTGAAGTCAAGATTTTGTGCCAGCGTGTGAAAGCTCATTCAAGCCGACACATCGCAGACCAGCAGTTTCTGAATAATTCAAAGTCGTTATTAATATTTGAAACTGAACGGCATGGCGGATGAAAGAGTCATCGGATAGACTCCTTTCATCCTCCAACTGTGAGAAATGGAGCGAGAGAAAAGTCTGTCAGAGATGAACGACGGAAGAAAGGGGGAGGATGTGATGGAGGAAGATGAGCTCATGGCGGTTCAATGAGGTCAAAAGGACAACATCATCTGCAAAGAAATGTTGTTACATGTGTCACATTCTGACGCTGCAGGTGAAGTTAACAGTTAACTAACGGGTATCACCATGAAACAGTTGATCACTTACTGCAAGAGAATCAAACGTTTCGTGTTACAAGTTTTCTGAAATTTTATGTAAACAAGGCGTCGGATAAACCAAGGTTTAAAATTCTACCAAATCAGATTTATTATTATTGCCGACTTCATGTCAAATACTTTGAGAAAACTGTGAAAGTCAGCGCGGGCTTACTGCAGCGTGTGGACACTTCCGGTTTTCAAAATAAGACGTGGGTGTTAAATGTATTAAATGTTTATTTATAAAATATGAAGAATGGTTAAAATTTGATTTTAAAAAAGCGCGTCTCATAAGCCAAGTATGATCCTGCACTGCTTCAATGCTCATATGTACATTATGAAATATATTAAAAATTTATTAAAAAATGTGTTAAAATGCTATAAAAAGAGAGTGTGTGTCGTATAGCAAGTGTAGATCGACTGTTCTACACTGATTTTGAGACAATAGGTCACATGACGTGGAAGTTATTGAGCTTTAAAGCTCATATTTACATTATGAAATCTATTAAGAATTCATAAAAAATATGACAAGTGTTAAAATGCTATAAAAAGATGTGTGTCTCATACAGCAAGTGTAAATCTACTGTTCTACATTGATTCTGAGCAATTACAATGCAATCAAGGTAATAATGACATTAACAACAAAAATATCGAGATATATATCGTGTATCGCGATATCGCTTAAAAATATCGAGATATTGGTTACAGGCCATATCGTGCAGCCCTAATTGCAAAGCAGCTTTTCACATACAAGGAATTTGTTTTGGTGTTGTCGGTGCATAATGTCAGACAAGGAAGAGACAGCACTAGAAATACTTTAAATCCAGCTGCTGTGGCTGGACAGATATTTATTTACAAGTCAGTGACTGATCAGAATTCAAGTCAGGTCTGTTTATGTGCATCATGAGATGTGACAGTATAGTAACACTGACTAACGTCAGCTGTAATTTGCCTTTGCTCACTCATCGTGTGATCCTTCATCGTGCAGATGGCTGATTTTAATCTCCAGCCTGTGATAAAAAATGGAATCGCTGGTATGAATTGCAGAATCTCGACCCCACAGACCTCAATTATTCACGACGCCCCGGCGAATTCGGCACATTTCATTATCAGCCGCAAATGTGTTTCCTGAAAAGGTCCGTCGGGGTAAAGCATTAATTGCATTTATTAATTATAATATCAAAGTTACAAATATAGGTGAAAGGTTAAGAGGAGACAATAAAGATAAACAGCTGGAGAGGAAGGTGCAATCAAAGGAGGGAAAGAGAAAATAAATGGCACCGGCAGAATTTAAAAATGTGTTATAACTCATTTAACATGAAATAATACAGTGATCTGCTGTTGCAGGAGAGATAAGTCGGACATATAGAGCAGCAGGTAGAGAAGTGGTTGGAAATAATTGAACTCTGCTTGGTTGACTGACGTCGTCTATCTCAGGTGGCACCAGAGAAGAACACAGTTTGCTGTCCTGCTGTCCTTTGTTTGAAATTGCATTTGAAGTGATGGAGGAAGTCGGGCGTAACAACATGGATATGAGTGAGAAGAACGACCCCAAGCAGCTGAAACACAGTTTTCTGCTAATTTTCCGGTAATATGCAGCTAAATCGGATTTTTCCCAGAAAGAAGACAGGAAACTTTCAAAGGGAAAAAAGACTGAAGCACTGACTGACTCTCGTTTTCCTTCAGCTCAGATTAATGTCTACTGAGGTCAGGAATGAACATCTGAAAATGAAACATTTTAGCAAAGTCTTCATCTAACTTTTAAGTAATGATATAGTGGCGACTTAATTTAGACAAAAGAGACAATTTACGACCAATCATTGAAGCTGCCGAGCCCGAAAAACGACGTCTTGGCCACGACAGCACGGAGCCTTCCCCGGCGGATTTTAGGGATATTTTTTAAAGTTCGTTTGTTTTGGAGAATCTTACAGCAGCATCTTTGTGTCAGTCGATAAGGTTGTGAGCTGCAATTTTCTCGAATTAACTTGCAGATTGGATTTTGTTAAGCGGACAATACCGACCTTTGTGTTTATATATGGACGCTGAAAAGGACAGAAGAGAAATGGAGGGAGAGAGATGAGGAATAATGTGGCAGCAGGAAGAAAACAGAGTAAAGAGGCATTAAGCATTAAGCATTAAATATGGTTTGTTCATTTAAACAGCACTTGCTCGCCCTTAGTTCCCTTTTGCCTCACCTCCTTTTGTTAAAACAATCTAAAACTTTCATTTAATTAAATCCGTTTGTTTAATAACCTTTAAAATCTGTTTTTTATGTTACTTCCTTTCATACCCCTTCATCTGGTCGTAACAGTCATGCTCATCCTGAAGACTGTGAAATCTTTATTTGCAGACAGTGAATGCAAACAGAACAGAGTCAGAGAGATCAGTGGCTTCGATTCTAATGACAGTAGTTTATAAAAAAAAAAAAAAAGTACAAATCTGTACTCAAGGTCTCAAGGCTACTATTTAATCTGTCAGCTTGTCAGTCTCCCTCATCCTAAAGAGTTTTTCTCAAGGCGGGGATACACGTTACAATGAACTGAACCAATTATGAATATGAGGTAAACGTGACGACTGATGTGACCAAGCTTCACATCCAGACGCTGCTTAACGTTCTTCCAAGCTCAACACTCACGTGAGCTTCACTCGCCTTCACTCCCACTGAAGTTTATACAGCCCAGACCTTTCCATCCGGGATGTCACTGCATGTACACATCTCAGCTGGTTGCCGTCCATTTGTATCTGAACTCATCGTTGAACCACATCCATACAACCCTGAGTCTTAAATTAATTTATAACTTCAGAACATTTTTCATATTGTTCTTTTTGCTTAATTCGTCATACATATGGGATTTTCCAATGAAAACATGTTATAATCTGTTTTCTGATGCGAGATTTTTGAGCACTTTCGTTCCAAAGGAGGTTGATGCATGAGACAGTTGTTGGCCTTATCAAACACTTCCTGTAAACACATGACTAATCGAGCCGCGGCATTAAAAACACCCGCTCCTGTTTCCTGGCACAAAGTTATCGACTCTGCGTATTGATTAGCTTTCTTCTTTCTGCTGCTGAGCTTTTCATCTTTGTGAGGCGAAACACCTTTTTATTATCACACATGAATAACTCGTTTATCTTCTTTTGTATTCAAAGACCAAACGAGATGTTCCTACAGTGCAAAGCAACGACATTGACGCAACTCCTCGCACTGTGCCTCTTTGAAAGTAAATTAAACGGACAAGCAGGAGAACGTGCTTCTTAACAGCAGCTACTGTGAGATCTAATCTCCACACAGCGTGTTACCGACTGTACGGCTTCTCTATAGGCAGCGCTCGCCTCTTTGTCCTTTCTTCTCTCGGCCTCTTTACTTTTCTTCAGCTTTTCTCTGCAGCCGCCAGGAGCCTTGAACTCATAATTAAAATGCAATTATAGTTTCAGTGAATGAGAAAGGAGAACGTAAAGCAATGTAAGGAACACGGGCTGAATATCAACAGTTTGAATAGAGATAGAAAAGAGAAACTGGTTCTGAGCCGGAGAGGCAGAAGAAAAGATGGACGTGAAGAGGCTCATGGAAAAAGAAGACGAGATGTTCAGGTGGATAGAAAAAGACAGAGATGGAGGGTGTGGCTGGATAGACTCAGTCCCTGATGTAAAGCTGAACCGCTATAAAATATTCTCTCTGAAGACTCTCCGGCCTACAAGTCTTCAGTATGCAGGGAGAAAGAGGAGGAAGGGAGGAGAGTCAGAGAAAGAAAAAAGTTGAGGAAGAGTACGAAACGGCAGAGAGAGAGAGACGGAGGATTAGAGAAGATGAAGCAGGATAGACGAGGGAATAAATGAGATGGACAGATATTCTAAAAGTGAGCTGCTGCTGGCGAGGATGAAGAGGGAGACGGAGGAAGGAAGCTGGAGAAAAGTGAGGGAGGGTTAGAAAGGATGGAGAGAGGGAGGAATGGGAAAACAGGTGATGATGAGCAACAGTACAAAGGCAAAGATGCATGAGAGGAAAATTGGAATCAGAAGAAATGTGAAGATCCTTAAAAGGTTCAACATTTCCATAAGAAAAAGCCAAATATAACTTCACATTGTTTACTGGAGGCAGAATCATGAATCCAGTGACTGAAGTCTGCATATACTGTCCGTATAAGAGTCATAAACCATATGTACATTTAGATTATCGATCGCTTTTGTCATTCAAAATCTAAAATTCAAAACTCCAGATGTGGCTGAAAATAACGAGGCGGACTGAAATGAAAGCTCTGAAGATCACGTCATGTGTCGTCCTATGAGGAGAATTATTTTAGTCGATGGCTCCTTGTATCCTCGGTTTAATTCATCAGCATTCTCCTTCTACGCCGATGACATACCTCTGCATATAGCCATCAAATCTCTTTTCGTTACACGATCCAAATTAAAAAGTCCCTGATGCAAAGAGAGAGCTATAAAATATTCTCTCCTAAGACTCTCCAGCCTACAAGTCTTTGGTATGCAGGGAGAAGGAGGGGAGGAATGATTAGGGGAGATGATGTAAGGAGATGAGATGGGTAGAGAGGGAAGAACGAGATGGACGGGAGCTGAAATGCATTCAAAACGTGAGGAGGAGGAGGAGGAGGAGGAGGTGGATGAAGAGGGAGGAGAAGGAATCTGAGGAAAAGTGAGAGAAAGGATGGGAAGGGAAGATGCAGTGGTGGAGGAATGGGAAAATAGTTATGTAAAGATGAAGGTGCATTGAGGGAGAAGTGGAGAGAGGAGCGATGAAGCAGAAAGAGATGGAGACAGAATCTGTGGCGATCCTTAAAAGGTTCAAAATTTCCATAAGAATAAACCTGTGGAAAATGCTGCAAATAGAAATATTAATATTCAGCTTTCTGGGCTGAGTAGAAAATGCAACGATTGAAGTATAATATCCACACAACAATCAAACACCATATGTAGATGAAGTTATCGTGGCTGTGGTCACTGAAGTGATCCCTGTGGAGATCCACAGTCCTCGTTCTGTGCATTCCAGATTTAGCTTGAAATAATGAGGCCGACTGAAATTAAACCGCTGCTGTGCTGTAAACATATCAGCTCTATAGATCCTGTGACTAAAAAAAGACACTGCCTGCTCACACTGTGCAAAAAAAGTCAAGTCATCGCAGCTATCCCTGTCTTAGGTTGTCCCAAAGTTTTCAGAAGAAGTTGCTGAATCGGTCTCGGTCCATATTTATCCGTTCTGTTTGGTCCTGGTCTGTCACACGTTGTGGCTGCTCGCAGTGTTTCTTATTTGTCTGCATAAAACCAGTAACCACAAAAACTGCAGCATATTTTTATTTGTTAGGCGACTCTGAGTTCTCTGGGGTTGTTTTTGTATTTTTAGGTCTGCGGAATCTTGGCTGAATTTCTTCATATAATGCTGTTGTCAGTCTCAGGTTGGGTTGGAAATCACGTTACCGCCTGCTGCATATTCTGTGTTAGCTGTGGCTCAGGTGGTGGAGCAGGTTCTGTTCTAATGATCTGCTCAGTCCAGTCCATGTGTCGTCAGTCAAAAACGCTGCTGGTGGGATGACTCCGTGTGGAGAGGTGACAAACACAGGGTTTGCAAATAGAGGATTTATCTCCATATGTTTTGACAGAGGAAACATGACGTCCTTCAGCAGCAGTCCCCTTTTATGCTGCCATTTCATAACTCTCATTATTTATTTGCAGCTGCCAAGTCTTAAATGTAGACGTAGGTGTAAAGTGTCATAAAAACTATTGAACGCATCTTCAATTGAGCTTCCTGAGACCTGCATGAAAGAAACCAGGAAGAGCTGAGAGTGTGGAGCAGTCAGAGGAAGCTAATGGGAGGGATGAAAGGGTGAAACGACTGAAAGACACAGATGTTGAGATGCAAGGGAATGGAAGAGTTCGGCGAACGGCATCTGAAACTGGAGGAAAAAGGGGGACGCAAGGAGGAAGAAAGAGACAGAGAATGGATGAAAGAAAGAAGGGGATGTGTTGAGGAGAAAAGGGAAGGGTGCAAAAAAAAAAGCCTGAGGCCAGACTGAATGAAGGGGGAGAGAGGAGAGGGGGAGAGAGGAGAGGAGAGGGGGAGAGAGGAGAGGGGGAGAGGAGAGGGGGAGAGGAGAGGGGGAGAGAGGAGAGGGGGAGAGAGGAGAGGGGAAAGAGGAGAGGAGAGGGGGAGAGAGGCGGAGATGTTTGACTGCAATGCGTTTTCTGTGAAGTTTTATTCAGGGCAGCTGAAGCAGAACAGCCTCGAGTTTGTTTTCAAGGTGAGCAGGAAAAAATCTGCAAAGACGGACACGTGCAATAAAATGATTTTTAATAAATTTGATATCAATATTCAGTGGCTGCAGAGAGACTCATCATCATCATCATTATAATCTCAGGCTGTCTTCTGTTTTGCAGGTGCACTCCACTGAATATCAAACAGGTCGTTTTCATAGGAAATCTCAGAAAACTATATTGTGTATTGTGTTGTGTGTGTGTGTGTCCCAAAAACATAAGAACAAAATATTAAAAGAAAAGGGCCGAGACACACGAGACAGATGGAATTAAAATAAGAGTAACCCTCAGGGCAAACCGGACCCTGGACCATCAGATCAGATGAGTCCAAACTCCCTCCAGCTGTCTGACAGAAACGGAACGGAGAACTAAACCTGACAGAGACGAGGAAATCAAAAACAAAGAAGAAACTTCAAGACCACAGGGGGGACGGACAGATCCACACAGAAACCACAGAGACCAGCAGAGTGGACACATGACCTGTGACCTTTCCACACATGACTTTAATGACTTCCTGTGTCCAGACTTTTGATCCTTGAGTATTCTGACGTGCAAAACATGTTGAACAGACGTTTGAGTCTTCGAACACTGAGATTATTTTGGAGCAGTTACACCGGTTACACTCTGGTCCTAGATAGATAGATATATGATTTTAGATTTGAGATGATAATCCTTCTCATGCTTCATGTACATTTTCACACATGCATAAACAACAAGTAGTTTATTTCCGCTCCATACCTGCTGCCGATCACCATGAACACAGCGAAAACCAACTCTCCGACGGACGCACAGCATTTATCTAGTTGCTATGACTACAGCAGTACGGGGTTTATCTAGTCGTGCTCCCCTTTGTCGATGTTTCTTGACTCCAAATCTCATTCTAACCAACAATTGTAGCAGCAGCGCCTCACAAAGACGACGCACCTGCAGCCACACAGAGACTCTGTTTGTTATTCAGGCCGCAGGCTGGATTGAATCCTGAATCGTCTGCAGACACGTGATCAAGGTGTTGAAGGTTAAAGGTGTGTGACCGACAGTAGAAACGAGCCTGACTGAACTTTTGTCTTTCTTGTGTCTCCTCAGATACACAAAGATGAAAACTGCCACGAACATCTACATCTTTAACCTGGCTCTGGCTGACTCTCTGTTTCTGGCTACCTTACCTTTCCAGGTACGACTTCATCAGCCACCGACACACGTGTAACAGATTACAAGTATTTAAAAATATCTCCAAATCAATTCTTTTCTCAATATTAAAATCTCATTGAATTATAATAAAAAAAGAAGAATATGGTTATTATTATAGTAGATCCAATAAACAATCGGCCTCTTATTTAATCTTGTCAAATATTAACTGAGGTTAATGTGACACCTGCGTGTTGCATTCTGATCTGATTCATTTTTACTCACTGGGACTCTGAAAACGATTCAATAGCACATCATGTGTTTAAAAAAAGCTCTGCTAGTTTACTCCATTTAACAACAGTCCATTACAAAACAGCAAACCCACGTCCTGGTGAGGCAGCAGCTCGTAATAATCCAATAAAAAACCTCAAATGTTCGTTTCCACTCATAGAATCATAATTAAGAAACTGAAGACAACACGGATCCATTTTCTTTAAGGATATTTGTTGAAGGATCAGCTCAGACTAAAGAGGGAGGTGCAATATTTTATTTATCTATGTTTATTTCTGAAATGTTTGCATGTATGTAGCTTTTATTTAATAAAATGCAACATGATTCTCCACACTCTGAAGTCTGAGCAAAAGAGCTCTTCAGTGTAAAAGAAGATTTTATTTATCCCTCAATGGGGAGATCCTATACATTTTACATTTTACATTCATAGATCATAAATACATACATACATACTTATTTTACTTTAATCACTGCTTATAGACATGCAGATGTAGAGAAATGGTGGCGCTGCTGTGGGAGGTCATGAAACGGCACCTCCACGCTTCGTACCTGTCGACCGGTAGACGTGCCGGTTCATCTCCTCCTCTGCCAACTATATATGACAACCTTGCTCTACAAATTATTTTAGCTTACAAAAAACAAAAGACCCAAAAAGACTTTAAATTCTTAAAGCTGCAAGCAGCACGTCGAAATGTGCATAGATCGCCACGCCCACACCGTTTCCTCAAAATTCATCATTTTGATAACTTTTACTCAGGAAGTCTTTGTGAACACTCATACCAAGTTTGAAGTGGAAGGAGGAGTTCGTTCAAATATGACCCCTTGTCAACCAGCCCGAAACACTGGAAATGGCGATTTTTATTATTAAATATCTGTAACGTCTTTGTATGGGTCCTCTGTGCATGTGTGAATATTTATGTGTATGATTAGTAACAACTGAGTGTAATTTAATTTACCTAAGTGGGATTAATAGAGTAAGATTTAATTAAAATATCATGGCCACGACTGAAAATAACTAATGTATCTTTGCATGATGCATTGTGGAGATATTATACTGACATAAAGACTTATTTAAATTGTTTATGATTGATATTAAAATATCAGCCTCGTTTCAGTGATGTATTGCTTCGTGCATTATCAGGCAGTGCATCTGGCCACTATGTTGTCAGGTGATTTATCACTTCAGAGCGTCACCACAGTTTGTCATAACTCCTCTTCAATCTTCATGGAAATATTCTGGCTCATATCTTTTAAAACTTCTCATAAGTCGATTTATTTTCATCAATTTAAAAACGATTGCGTGATTCAAGTTGTTTCTGTCTTGCCAGCATCTGGATGTTCTGGATCTTCATCAGTCATTGGTTGTCAGCTTCACTGCGCTGATTTATTTCCACTCCGTCGACTAATTAACTGTTCAAAGTCGTAATCAGAGGAGCTGGAGTTCTTTGTTCTGCCTCGGGCTGTGTTTCTATGTTCATTCTGTCATTTCTGGATGTTTCCAGGGCACAGATGTGTTCTTGGGCTTCTGGCCATTCGGAAACGCCCTGTGCAAGGCGGTGGTGTCCATCGACTACTACAACATGTTCACCAGCACCTTCACCCTGACGGTGATGAGCATGGACAGGTACGTGGCCGTTTGCCACCCTGTCAAAGCGCTGGACATGAGGACTCCTCACAAGGCCAAGGTAAGAAGGTTTCATTTCGAAAGTGTCTTCACCTTTTTTTCCCGACCTTCACATCTCTTTTATTCTCCCTGAAATGACGCTGACATCACTCCAAACATTGTTGTCATGAATCCTTTAAAACCTTCAAAAACGCAGCTAAACTGGTTGGCACGGAGTTGCACGACCCAAAACTTTGAGTTCCATTTCTGTCGGCATGTATTGTCCCTTTGAGTGGACACCTCTGTATATGATGGTACGAGAAAGCTGTTTTAGAAATATCTTCAACAGACTGAAGAAACACTAAAACAGCAGCAGATGATTTTTGGGGGTTTTCCACCCAATAATCCTCCTCATCACAGAGATCCTTTCAGATTTTACTTCAAAGGGGAACTCACGTCGATTTTATACATGGAAGTCTGTTTAGAGTTCTTGGTGAGTACTACTGCGTATGTGAAGACGTAGGATAAAGGGTTTGGTTGCAAAATGTGATGTGCCTGCTCCTCGATCTCAGCTACTGCAGCAGCTAACTGGAAATGTATTTTGAGCTTCCAGTGTGGCCATATCTGGAAAACGAATAATGGATATCCAGGCCAAGACTTTCTCTGCAGTCCCATTAGGAACTTGATAGTCGGGAATGATGAGAAAGAAACATTTCTACTAATCTCTATAAAGAGTCGTCAGACGATCGCTGATTTTGCATTTCGGCCAAATGCTGCATTCAAGACAACTTGTAACCAGAGATTTATAAAGTACTGGAGTACAGGAGTGGAGTAGAAGTACAAGTGCTATATCAAAAAACTGACTTGAGTAGAAGTTGAAGTGTTCTTTAAACACCATACTTAAGTAAAAAGTACTAAAGTATTCTAAATGTTTTGTACTTAAGTATTGCAAGTAGAAGTATGTAAATAATTGCTACTCAAGTACTGAAAGTAAAAGTACAAGTACTGTTGTTTATATTATTTCAAATATTTATTAAGGCACAACTTCTAATGTTACAGTGTTACAATGTTCATGGTAGAGTTCTGTGATTTCCCATGGTCTGTGAATGCGTCTGAATGAATGCAGAGCGAGGGGGCGGGGCAGCAGGTGAGAGAGCGCACCTGGGTGAGTCAGGTGTATGACGTACGGCGCACGAGCGAGGTTGGTTTTTTGGTGTGGTTCCGGCCGAGTATGTAGTGCAGTAAAAGTAGAAGTAGGGGAAAAAAATAATACAGGAAAAAAAGTACAGATACTGCATTTTAGTACTTAAGTACAGTACTTAAGTAGTTCTACTTCGTTACTATATTTGCCTGTATTTAATTAAAATAATACATACTACCACATAGTAAAAATTCCAGTGCTTGTATTTCAATGCTGTAAAATATGTTTTTCATCTTTGGCCTTCTGACTGGAAAGCAGCATAACACTGAACTATCAGCTGTTTACATAAGGATAATTAAATGCATCTTACCATGTGACCACTTCACCATCAGCGTCATGTCATTGTGCACACAGGTGGTGAATATCTGTGTGTGGGTGCTGGCTTCGGCCTTTGGCGTCCCGGCCATGGTCCTGGGAAATGTGGAGGAGGAACAGGAGCATAACAGTAAGTATGCATGCATGTACCTCCACACATATGGCAGGTGTGTATGTCCTGACCTGTACGTGACACAAACCGTATATATGCGCATACATTCTGCACCGCCACATGCATTTGTGTGGCAAAACAATACGAGCGGCGTGACAGTGCAACAACAGACACGTTTCATTGTCTGCTGCTGCAGGGGGTGTGGAAAGGTGTATTTCATGACACTGCTTCAAGGCGTGATGCGAGTGAACCCATTTACACGTGTTGTCCCAGTTTAAAGCTTTTTATTGCACGGACGTTGTGCCATGCCGTTCTTTCAAACGGTTTGAAAGAGATTTGAAAGCTGCTGCCTGCCACAACTCCTCCACACGATGCAGCAGGTGCACGTTTCTATATCTGAAAGAACAGAAACATTTCCAGCTCTAAACATCAGAACTCATGTTGATCAGACCAGTGAGATGAAAGGAGCTACCTGTTACGGTTTTATGATTAAAAGCCAAGTGAGGATTTAATGTAACGTGTGGCACAAAGTCTGTGTAGCTGTATTGAATAAAGGCAGTTCAGAGCACTGGAAAAAATACGGCACATAAATATGAATGACTGAGATGAAGTGAATGCATTCAGCTGAATTTAATTCAATCAGCTGAAAGATATAATTACTCTAATTTACACAGAAACTGTGATGCAAGTAAAGCAGCGCTGTAATCCATTAAACAAGAAAGAAATGATACACACACACACACACACACACACACACACACACACACACACACACACACACACACACACACACACACACGTGTATCACTGCTGTCCGATGCGTCACCTTTAGAATGTTGGTCAACAATATATACAAAATAAACTGCTGGGTGTGAATATACAGTAAAGATGGCAGCATAATAATAACATGATATACAGAGTAAGACAGTATAAATGGTATATGTGGGGTTGTGTTGTGTTGGGTTGGTTTGGGTTGGGTTGGGTTGTGTTGGGTTGGTTTGTGTTGGTTTGTGTTGGGTTGTTTTGGGTTGGTTTGGGTTGGTTTGTGTTGGGTTGGGTTGGTTTGTGTTGGGTTGGGTTGTGTTGGGTTGTGTTGGGTTGTGTTGGGTTGGTTTGTGTTGGGTTGGGTTGGTTTGGTTTGGGTTGGTTTGTGTTGGGTTGTGTTGGGTTGGTTTGTGTTGTGTTGGGTTGGTTGGTTGTGTTGGTTGGTTTGGTTTGGGTTGGTTTGTGTTGGGTTGGTTTGGGTTGGTTTGTGTTGGGTTGGGTTGGTTTGTGTTGGGTTGGGTTGTGTTGTGTTGTGTTGTGTTGGTTTGGGTTGTGTTGGGTTGGTTTGTGTTGTGTTGGGTTGTGTTGGTTTGGGTTGTGTTGGGTTGGTTTGTGTTGGGTTGGTTTGTGTTGGTTTGGTTTGGGTTGGGTTGTGTTGGGTTGGTTTGGTTTGGGTTGTGTTGGGTTGGTTTGTGTTGGGTTGTGTTGTGTTGGGTTGTGTTGGTTTGGGTTGTGTTGGTTTGTGTTGGGTTTGATTCAGTTGTGTTGTGTTGTGTTGTGTTGGTTTGTGTTGGTTTGGGTTGGTTTGTGTTGGGTTGTGTTGGGTTGTGTTGTGTTGTGTTGGGTTGGGTTGTGTTGGTTTGTGTTGGTTTGGTTTGGGTTGGTTTGTGTTGGCTTGTGTTGTGTGTGGCTTGTGTTGGGTTGGGTTGTGTTGGGTTGTGTTGGGTTGTGTTGGCTTGTGTTGGTTTGGGTTGTGTTGGGTTGGTTTGTGTTGGCTTGTGTTGTGTTGGTTTGTGTTGGGTTGGTTTGTGTTGGGTTGTGTTGTGTTGGGTTGGGTTGTGTTGGGTTGTGTTGGGTTGGGTTGTGTTGGGTTGGGTTGTGTTGGTTTGGTTTGGGTTGGTGTTGTGTTGGTTTGGTTTGTGTTGGGTTGTGTTGTGTTGTGTTGGGGAAGTTCAGTCATATCACGGGTAGATTGTGAGATCACCTCTGTGCAGTTCAGCAGGGTGACAGCTGATGTTCCTGAAGCTGTTCCTTCAGTTTGATTAGGCCAATGTGCTCTGTGGAAACAGTTTATCAACTGAGGTGAACGTAAAACAGTCGAGTCGAGGCTCAGGATGACCCACATGATCTATCACACTAATCTCTGAGCCTGATATAAAAGCAACAAATGAACTGACTTTCTGTTCACACATCAGACGTGTCAAACACAACCTGACTCTACTGTGGTCCATCAGAAAGTAAGCACGTCTTCTTCTTCTTCAACTCACAGATGGGTTGCAATATGGTCGTTGTCTATTGCTCATTTGTTGAACAACAGTGCTGCAACATGAAAGTCCCAAACCTAGTCTAGTAATATTGTTCATGTTCAGTAACATCTGGAAGACCCATTATTTTCTTTTATCTTTTATTTTTCTTCCATTCCCTCATGTGTGCAGAAACATGGTTGGTCATATATTTCCCTCAGGTGCTTTTTTTAACTCACACTGAGCTCAGCCGTGAGTGGCAATCAGAACAAATATCATGCAGGTGGTGTGTAATTTTCTTGGCAGCCTCTCCTGTGCTGACGCGTCCCACTAAAAATTCAAATTTAATTTACTTTACGTCCAAGCTGCAGGATGCATAAAGTGACTTTTCTTGACCATAAATCGTCATCAAGAAGAAAATTAAGAAAAGGTTTGTCGTAAAAAAACACTTTGCAGATCTCAGGGGAAACGTGTCACATACTTTAAATTCTAATAAACTTTACATATAGCTAGATACAACATTATATCAGCATTTAATCATAAATCAGTAATTTACTTCAGTCAGGTCTTCCTGATTGTTTTGATTGTTTCCACCCCTTTGAGTGGATTTATGAGGTGAGTTTATGACTGACTCTGCAGAGCTGCAGACGCAGACAGTTCTCGTTTTGCTGCTGCACACTAAATTCTTTGATACATGTAAATCCGAAGATTAAGTTGGTTTTATGTTGCTGATGCTCCTTTTCTGCCACATTAATACCCTGCGAGATGAGGCTATAATTCCCCATGCTTCACAACTATATCTACTTTCTCTCTTTTTTTTTAATCTATTACCTTCTTCTCTTCGAGGAGCTGGTGCCAAGAGACATCCGATCGACCTCTAACATTAAGACTGATTTCAAGACGGTGCTCAACACAGCATTACCTGAAGTTCAGTAATTAAATCTGGTCTGGCCTCGGCCCTCCCTTCCTGGATGCACAGCCGAACTCCATTTTCCGTAATGAGATGTCAGTCTATCAGGCGCTCGACCTCTCCATGTAGGTTAACCTCCTCTGCTCTGCTGCTGCAACATGCAACCGTCTGCACGGAGGGAGGTTCATTTAATCTTCATGGTTCACGTAACTGTTTTAATGAAAGCTTGCATCCGTGAGCTCGTGAGATCTCGCTTCCTTCTCACCTCTGTCGAAAGCTGCACGTGTGCAGTAATGATTGATCGGGATGTGGCAACACGTGGGATCGAATCTCTGTGGATCAGCTCCAACGTGCTGTGCTCTGTCGTCTAACTACTAATTAAGGTTACGTTGTGTTCGTTAATATCAAGTTGTCATATCTGTTGGTCGTGGTCAGTTGATTTAGTGGAGAGAAAGTGCACAGGAGTCCAAGACGTCTTATGCTGAAAGGTTTATTGAAGCTCGGCCAAGGGGAATGGAGGATTTATCATTACATGGTGCCAACTCAGTTCTCTCTGGCTCGTCTGTGCTCTCTAACCCGAACTGGTTATGAATGTACAAACAAGGAAATATGTTTTTAAACCCTCAGTGCTCCTTCTACATTACGTACCTATGCACATGTGGCAAGCTATGTCACGAAATCTAAATGTAGCATTGAAAAAGTTACATATTGGACCAAATGACAAGTTCATGACCAGTGTCATGTCAGTCTTGCATGCATTTCTTCAAATGTTAATGAGCCGTGAAGCTGTTGATTAACTTCACATGCTGAATAATTTCCAAAGACATCATGAGGCGAGAGAGGAAGTGACTTTATAGAATTCAGAAATACGTTTGTTAATTAACAACTAAATGGCAAAATGAGCAAAGACGAGTGAAATCAAAGTCCGACCTGAATGTTTGCATTTCATTTCATCATTTTAATTTAATAAACGATGAAATTAAAAGACGATTAATTAGGCGAGACCAAGAGTTCATCACACTTACAGTGCTTATTAATGAAGGCATCAATGGGAAAACCCATCACTGATGCAGAGAGGGAACAAAGAACTGCTGCCTCTCATGCTCCAAATATAATTAAAGCTATTTGTCCTTCTCTGTGAGTGTAAATGAAAGGAGATGCATGTCTGAATGCCACGGAGCCATTACTTCATCAGAGACAGCGGTGTTACATGTTTCATAAAGCGCCTACGGTTCCATTCAAACTGCTGGATTCTTACAAAAGTTTCTGAGACTGTTGGAAAGTTTGAACTCTTCATCACAGTCCCTTTGATACCTGATAACACCTGACGGATAACAGCAGCTTCACTCTCTCTTTGAAATAGACTCGTTTCATTTCTCTTCTTAAAGCTGCTTATCGGTTCCTACTGAGTGGATCCAGCTGGGTCCTTCTCCTCTATACGCTGTGTGTGTGTGTGTGTGCGTGTGCGTGTGCGTGTGTGTGTGTGTGTGTGTGTGTGTGTGTGTGTGTGTGTGTGTGTGTGTGTGTGTGTGTGTGTTGCCATAGATCACCTCTGTCAGGCGTTCACATATTTTAGTACAGGACACACGCACACGCGCGTTTATAGTCTAATATTAATGGAAACGCCTTGCAGTGGAACAGATTATTCTCTGCAGTTGAGTGTGTGTGCTTAAAGCAGTGCATTTGCCATATAGGGTTATCTGAGTGTGTGTGTGTGTGTGTGTGTGTGTGTGTGTGTGTGTGTGTGTGTGTGTGTGTGTGTGTTACCGTGCTCACAGGCGGCTGCTCGTCTCCTAAAAAGGTTAAAAAAAACAAAACCTAAAGCGTTCTGCTCGGTTTCTACGGTAACAATCGGACAAAGACTTTAAGGGTGCAATACGTAAAGTTTATACAAACCAAACGCAGGAAATGACCCGGACACGTCGTCACTAGGTAAACAGGGTTGTTAATTAAGACGAGTGGCTCAACGCTTCGTCTGCAGCTGCCGAGTTTTTTGCGTCATTTAACTAAATTTCTGGCTTCTGTTCTGTTTTGGGACCAAAATAAATCCCGCCCACAGCAGAGAGACTGTTATGACAGAGACTTTACGATTTATGACACGTTTAGCCGAAGTCAGGAAGGAGAGGACGAGTTTGTAGCTGTAATTCATTCTCATATATACAAACAAATGTGTTTTATTTTGTTTAATCAGTTGTTGAATCATTACACGTCTGCACATAAACATGGTTTCAAAAGGGTTTGAATAAATGTACCCACCCACACACACCCTGCATCATCACACTGACATGAATGCATGTTACCATCTACAGTTCATAACGTCATTTAAAGATTCAGAGAAATGCACTTTACAACATCAGACCTTACCTGACTCAACAAGTTACCCAACCCCCGACACAAGCTGTGCTCATCTCTAGTCTAGATTCCTGTGGCGGCTCGTCTGGTGTACAATCAACCTAATGTTACCTCACGACCGCTGCGTTCCTCCAATGAGCGACGCCCGGCTCTGCCGCCCGTACGCTCAGGACAATCCAGACTTTTCTCGTCTGTTGTGCCCGTTGGTGGAACGTCCTACCAGATCAGGGGCGTCCCTCTCTACCTTCACAAACCTCCTGAAGACCTCCTCTACAACAACTATACATTAAATCCACCCCTTTAAGAACTGTCACAGCACTTACTGCTGCACTAACACTTTCTAATCGCACTGTTGTTTTCTTGCTTTGGATAAAAGCGTCAGCTAAAAGACCGAATGTAAATGTAAATGTATAGAATATTACTTCATAGGTTCTGGAAATGAAAAACATAGCTTGTCGCTGAGGCAAAGAGAAGGACAGATATCAACAACATCCAGAATCACTGCAGACCTCCGAAACCAAGTAAATTTAATATTACACTGTGGGTGTTTCACAAAGGGAAATGTGTCATATTTTAAATGACTTGCTTCAAAAAGTGTTCATGTTGAGTTTATTAAGAATATTGACCTTCACGGGCTGCGAGATGTATCTGCTTCATATGCTCATATTAGAAACCACACATGTAAGACTATCTGCACAAGAAAGAAACCGATATTTAAAAGTGTACTTTGAGCTCACTCTCTGGGCTTGAACGCATATAACAAATCTTTATTGAACAAATCTCTTCCTCGGGAGATCGAGCTGCCAGAAGATCCGTCTTTAAATATAAAAGCAGAATTATTTATTTCATAAACACCAAAACTTACCTTGGAGTCAGTTTGTACGTCCCCCTAGATTCCACGTTCCCTCAGTATCGCTTTGCAAATATTTCATGAGGAATAAATATATATATATAAAATAATAATACGTAGTTGGATATGTCAGTCAATAGTGACAGAAAGGTAATTTCAGACTAGATAACGAAGTGTCTCAGACATCAGAAGAAATCAGACACTGGTAACTGTGGAAACGGCGTATGTGTTAATGCCAGAACATCAAGTCTGTCTGTCATTTCTCAGTGTTCAGCAGCCTCTGATGTCTTATGCTGTATTATTTATTGACGCTTCATCAGAAGTGCCTGAGTCGGTCTCACATTCTGCCCAACTCATCCTGGTGGATCGACTTTAAACCCCAAGATAACAGCACAAATACTACACGCCCAGAATGAGTCACAGAGAATGTCTTTACCCATGGAGGTGTTACTGTCAGCATGTTCTAGTCTGGAGACACACATGTCTGTTTACAACAACAAGCTATCTATGATGTCTATGAAGGCAGCAACAGGTCTCTGTGACCCTGGACACCACAGTGTGGAGATAGACTGGCACCTACTGTTCCCAACCAAAGACAAACAACTGATACTGCTGAGGACCTCAAGGCCACACGGGACCTCGAGGCCACACGGGACCTCGTGTAACCTCAGGATAGAAAACTCCAGAACAATAGTAACACGAGCAGAACAACCATTACAGCTGATTTGCATGTTTGAGATGGCTGCCTGTGCAAATGACTACGTACGCATCTGTAATGTTGCTTCAATAGAAACAAAGGTTGACCTTGTGCTAGCAGCATCTCAGGAGAGATGAACGAGGCTCTAAACAAACAAGCAGCCTCGACTGGACGACAGCACCTCACTCAGTCATCTGAAAAACATTGCTGGCATCGGTTATGAGGTGCAACGTTTCTCATCTGTCTGTAGTTCTTGTCCCAGGGTACTGCTGCTCCACTTTCATGGGAGGCCTCAGGGCTCTATCCTGGGTCCCTTAATCTTCATCTCTTTGTCTACAGAACAAAAGTTTCCTCGTGTTCGATGATTCAGACTCATTTCTGCTGCCAGTACAAACGAGCACAACAACAGTTAATCTTGGATTTAGCCTGGGTAGCATATGTGAAGTTTAAGACCTGTAGTGCAATTTTTAACTCTGTCAGCAGTCATTTGTCACCAAAATCCAATAATGCATAGGCCAGGAGAAGGTCAGCTGTGCCGTTTTATTTCCCTCAGGCTTAATTACTAAATAAACCTCGTTTTTTTTCCTGCATCTTACTCCAGCACATGCAGATCGCTGCTGCCAGACTGCCAGCACGAGCTCCAGGAGAGGACATCTTGTTATTCCGATGCTTTCTGCCCTTTACCGACCTGCCTGTCAATTTCAGAATTGATTTAGCCGCTGGTTTTTAAAGGCGTGCGTGCTCAGGTTCCTGCTTGTCTGTGAATTGATTTTTCCCCCTGAGCCTGATTGAGGCCCGAGAACCTCTGCCGGCTCGTCCCAAATCTGTCAGTGACCTCTTTTAAAAACCTCAAAAACCCATTTTATCTTCAAGATTTCCCCCCTGACTCTTGTTCGTAGTGCTCTTTGAGAATTACTGCACAGATATAAGTCAGTACTGAAGAACTGGAAGACAAAGAGAGTAAAAAAACAATGATTGTCATGTTAATGTTGATGCTAAACAGAAGCAAAATAACTAACTAACTGTTTTTCCAGTTGCTCACACAGTCCACCATTTTGCAGGTATATCAAGTAATTTGTTGTAGCCAGCAGGGGAACGGGTGGTCTTTGGTGGAACGGTATTGATCCGGTCTGAGCCTGTAGCTACAGCTTAATCCAGTAATCATTTTTATTAGTCGACTCTTCAGCCGAGCTACTGAGAGCACTGAGAGTTCTCTGCGCTGCCATGATTCGTATTTATCTCCTGTTTGCACACATCTTCCTTCTTTGGCCTTTTTTCTGTTTTCGATTCTTGTTTATTTTCTTCTCCCGGTTCATCTCATTAAGTTCTTTTCATCCCATTTCCTCCTTAATTTAAGTCACATGTCATTTCTATTATTTCGTTCTCGTCAGATTCATTTCAGCCTCGTCTGTGTCGTTACATTTTTATTGCGATCCCCTCTTGTCGTTTCATTATCATCACATTCCCATCACAAACTCATGGTCGTCGTTTTATCCTCATCTTCATCTCATGGTCATCGATTCAGGATTCTCATTCTTTCGTTTCGTTCTCTTCGTTACATTCAGACATCGAGCTGATGCTTTTATCCGAAGCGATTTGGAAACAATCAAGGTACATTGTTACGAGGACACGTTAGTAAGTACCACTCACGTCGAATCGAGTGACAGTTGTAGTGGGGGACAGATTCATCATGTCCAGATGTTGGTTACACGTCTGCATGTGGGCTGCTACAGGTAGACAGTGGAGCTTCATGAGCTGCAGGGTGACTCATTCACACGTCTTTCTTATTTTCATGAAATGTTTTTATTCTCTTTTTTCTCATCATCTCCTCTCAGTTGTCCTCCGCAGTCTTCTTTCTACTCCCTCACTCTTTCTCTCTCTCATATTTTACATCCTCTCCTCCTGCATTTAATTCTCCTCATCTTCTTCCTTGTTTCATTATTTTTCTCGTAGTTATCCTCCTCATCTTTTCTCTCCTCTTCATCTTTTCTCTCCTTTCTTTTTCTAATCTTTCACCTTGACTCGAATCTTTTACTTTCCATCCGTCTCTTGTATTTTTTCCTCCGTAATGTGTGTAAGCAATTTGTTGGCTCCGTCCTGAAGCTGTTTGTTTCTTATGTGACTTCTAGCTGTGCAACAAATTGACATTCAGGAATAATGAATGTTCACTCTACTCCACTTTCCATCCGTCTCCTCTTCCCATCTCCTCTAAACAAACAGAGAGGAGGGAGCGGTTTCATAACCCGACAGCTGCAGGGAAAGTCACGGCACGCCGCTCTCAGTAATTGGGGTCAAAAGCCTTGCCCAAGGACACGGTGGCAGGAAGGAGGGTATAATCAGCAGCCACCCTGCTGGCACTAATAGATGCACTGACTAATCCATCCAAAAGACTGGAGAGAAAAAAAAGTGGGAAATGTGTCAAAGTGTGTTTCCTGGCTGCTGCACAGATTTATCAGTGCTCAAGTTTTCAGGCTTAATAAAACTTCTGGATTGCTTCTGCTCCTAAATACATTAAGTCTGGTTTTGTTTTTAAAGGATTTAATCTCTCCTTGTTCCTGGTGTCTGTAATTTTAATTCCTCACACCTGAAGTGGCTGCATGGATAATGACTTCAGTCAGCAGCAAAGGCAGAAATAGTGTGATGTTGGTATTTGCTCTGCAAAAACCTGCAGACAGTGGAGACTGCCGTCTTTAATTTTAGTGCCTGTGTCTGAACCTACGTGAAAGAAGGAGGAAACCTGGTCCAGGTGGTCCAAAAGGATGGTGGTCCCCCGGTGCTCTGAGCTCATAGTCCAGGTAGCCGAGCTAACAGCAGCTATAGTCGCAGCGGTTTTCTTTACTGCGATTATCGGGCGACTCTGTAAATCACAGAATATTGAGAACATCGGGAATCACATATGCTAAAGCTTATTTAGGTGTAGTTGAGTTCAGTACGTCGCCTCGTGTGCAGACTTTCTTTTGGTTGTTGGATTTTGAACCACCATCACTATTGCAAACAAAAGCGGGGTGGACCGGATGAGGCGGTTAGAAGCTGGCATGAAACCGAGCCAAGAGTCACGGCAGGGGAGCCAATGAGCAGAGGGAATAAACAAAGAGGATGCACGGTGCTGTGCAATCTCAAACAGGACGGAAGGTGACCGCTCAGCCATGTGAACACTGTTATTCCTTTATGTGAAGTCATGGATTATAATGGAATACGCCGTTTCAGTGATTAAGTGCAATAAGTTGATTGACGTGTCAAAGTTCAGTCCCTCGTGTTATTTCTGCGGCGTGTAATGAATGAGTGATTACAAAAGCACACAGATATGCTAATATAATGCCGTTATAGCAACAATGCATAATGAATGCAGCCATGCCTCATTATCTATGACGGGCTGTTATGAGCCAGTTATTGTAAAAGCTGTGACACATACAGCTTAATGAGGTAACGTGTCACATATCATTACATTGGTCTGATGATGGCGAGTCCCAGATGTGATTGTCGGTGTAATTAGTTTCAGATTCAACCTTTTCTCAAACGCTTTCATCCTTTTTTATGTGAAGAAAATTCTACATCGACTTCAGCAGCAGTAATTTAAAAGATCCAAGGCTAGCTCCGAAAAGAGCATACACACTATAAATTATTCCTGTTTCTATATTTAATTCAGATTTTATTTTGCCCAGCACTATCACTCTGTGTGGGCGATAATATTATGTTCCTATATACAAACATCTGCGTAAGCTGCTTGTTTAGAATTTAGTGTTTCTGTATTTTATCTTCAGTTCAACAGTGAGTCAGCTATGTGTTTGCTATAATGTGAATGCATGTGGGAAGAACTGAATTCATGCACTATGTGGACAAAAGTATTCGGACGCCTGACGATTATACCAACACGGTGGTATCCAAATACATATACGTTTATCTGGAGTCAATCTTCTTTAAAAGGCTTCTGGAGTCTCTGTTGGAATTTGTGCCCATTTATTCTGTAGAGCATTTATGAGGTCAGGCACTGATGCTGGACGAGAAGGCCTGGCTCGCAATCCTGGTTCCAGTTCAACCCAAAGCTGCTCGAGATAGGGGTGGAGGTCAGACACCAAACTCATCAAACCACGTCTTTGTGGACCTTGCTGTGTCATGTTGGAATAGAAAATTCCCCCAAACTGTTGGTATTGGTCGGCTTCCCCACAAAGTTGGAAGCATTGTTCAAAATGTCTGAAGCATTAATATAACTCTTCACCTGGGATAAGGGGCCTGAGTCCAAACCCTGAAGAAAGCTGCCCCATACCATTATCCCTCCTCCAACAAGACAGGTGTGGCGAAAAACTACCTGCCCATTTTTTTTGATGTTATTTAAGTCCATGTAGCCAATCCAGGCTTATTTTAAGGTTTGCAGTATGAAGCATTACTGACTTGTGTACTGACCGTTTATTTATTCAGAGGAGTTTCAATGCACACCAGTACAACCATAGTCCAGCCACTGGAGCATTTGGGGATAAGGCCCTTTCTCGAGGTTATGAAGTAATCACTGGTATAGAGGGATTGGCATGAGCTGCTGCACCGGGGGACTGAACCAAAGACCTTCCGGTCACAAGCTGGCTTCTCTATCCTGATTAGAGAAGCGAGTCTATTTGCCCCGTCTGCCTATTTAAAGAAATAGACCAAACCATGTCACATGAACTGAAATTGAGTCTTTCTGGATCTGGATCAGAGTCGATGTAAAAGTATCTCCAATGATCAGCTCTGTAGGAAGTAGCTGACCCACATATGTGTTGTAATGTTTTGCTACCAGGCAGCCTGTACACACAGCGGTAATTCTATCCCAACACTATCACTCGCTTACGTGCTACAGATAATTAAATCCCTGCAGCCGTCTGAAAGCATCAGGGACTCACGTTCTGTATGTTGATAAATGCGAAGCCTCTGATTGCACATATGCCGCGGCAGCGCGGAGCGATTACGCATGACTTCCCGCTGTGTTTATATTGATTAAACAGCAAGCAAATGACACCAGGCTGCAAAAGAGTCACCGCACACCTCTGTAACATCACACAGGTCAGTTATATCTCAGTATTCTGACTTTCCAGATCGTCTTGTCCAACAAGTCATGTTTTATTCTAAAAGGTGCAGACGCTGCTGTGATGTGACAGATGCATATCATAATAATGACAGAGATGGATTAGATTGATGAGATCATATAAACCAAACCTCCTCCAACCTTTTTGTATGTTGCCTCATGTTGGTCCTTGAATTCTCCCTCAGATAAACGGCGGTCACGTTAAAACGACAGAGATGAATTCTGTTTCGGTTTTACCTTCCACTCTGCAGACTTTATGAGACCAGATGAATATCCTTTGTAGTCCTGGGTTCAGATTATCTGCAGAGTGATGAAACTGGAAAACACAGCGATGAAGTGCAAGGGAAGAACCGTTCACACTGAGAAATACCATTTATAGAGTGTGAGTTTGTATAATAGAGTTGACTGCCCCCTTCCTAAAACAACCAGATAAAACTTTATGAGACAAGCACCGTATCGCCTCAGAATACAAACAAAGAAAAGCCAGATATACACACACATGCAAAGGACAGTCAACACTGTCGGACACTTATTTTTCCTAAATTAAACAGCCCTGAGGCAGAACATGTTCCTATTTCCATATGAGACAAGCTGCTGTGACTTGCATAACGCTCAGCGGGTTGAAGAAAGGCCAAATCACACCACGTCAGCTTTTATTTTGAAATTCATTGTGGTACCTTCTAGGTGCTGTTCTTGAGAATTGTTGATCTGGTTTGTCATTGACTGCCAATCCCATGTTAAAACACTGCTGTTGTTGAATACGACCCCACAGAGCTTCAAATTTAAAAATTTAAATTCAGCCAAAATGTACAACCTGTTCAAAACGGGGCAAAGAGCTAATGTGGTCTTAGTAACCTGGTTTTATGGGAAATATTCAAGCCCAGAAAGCATGAAAATGTCTGAATGTGCCTCTGTGTGTGGCTATAAAGAAGCAGTTTCAATGATAACCTCTGAGTCAGGACAATACGCTGGGCATCGCCTGTAAATATCCATTTATAGTTTTCATGCAAGAGCAGGTAAACAAGGACATTCACTTAAAAAATTCACTTCATACGTGGATAAGTTTCCATATTAAACAAACGGCTTCAGGGTTATTGTGTACATGCCGATCATCCATGAACCTACTTGCTCTCTCTGCTTTTCTATTTTTGTCTGTCCTCACAGAAAGCTTTCATTTCATCTCCTGTGTGAGTAACAACATCAGCCACCATTGCTCTAAATGTGACACTATAATGTGTTAAAAGCACAGAGGAGGGGAGGAACAAGAGGAGACAATGAAAACGGAGAGGAAGAGAACAAACAGTTTAAATGTCTGTCTGAGAAAAGAGCTGCTGCAGTGCGATGTATCCCAGAAGACACCGCACAGAGGCAGCTACTGTTTATCTGCAGATGGTCTACCACTTTGGACATGCATGGTCCCCAGAGGATGAATACTGATTTAAGTGATCCAGTGAATTTTCATCCACCAGCAGGTCAAACTTTTAACTTAACCAGTGAAATCATCTCAACATCATCTTGGTGGATTTACACCAACATGTACATAGATTCATGGTTCCCAGATGATGTCTCCTGATGTTAACTTTCAATATAGCACCACAGTGAAGTTCATGTTTTAGTTTAGTCCAATAATCGATCAAGCAAAACTTATGACAGACAGCAACTCCCATGCAAGGTTTTTACCAAGAGAGAGTGATGCAGATAGTAACTGCAGAGAGGACGATGTTGAAAATAATCAAAAATATTATTTGATTTAATTTTTTTTAGGTTTGCATTTATAAGTAGCGCAATGTTTTGCTTCAAGGGTGACAAACTATTCCTTTAAGATGTCCAATCATCATGACTCATGGCAAGGCAAGTTTATTTGTATAGCACAGTTCATACACAAGGCAATTCATAGTGCTTTACAGAGGCAAGGAAAAAACATAGAAATAGAAATAAAAAAATAAAAAGAAGAAAATTTAATTAAAAACATCAGAATGTCATTTAAAATCATTAAAACAGCAAATTTGAAAACAATTTAACATTAAACGAATCACTGGATTATGAATAAAAAAACTTTAAAAGCTCTTTAAAAGAGCTCAGCCATAAGCACGTGAAAAGAGAAACGTTTTTAACCTGGATTTCAAAGAGCTCAGAGTTTCAGTCCTGCTGGTAGTTTGTTCCAGTTGTGAGCAGCATAACTGCTAAATGCTGCTTCACCGTGTCTCATGTACATTAAGGGTCGATAAGTCTTATCATTAACAAAGCAAGGTGATGACATGTGACCGTTTAATTCTGACACATCATTGCTTTATCAGTAACCCATGCAACTGAAGATAGCCGTAATCTTACTGACACTGACGCATCATGGCAACGATAATTACAGCCGGATCATATCCTTCATAATTTCTCATAGAAGGAATTTAATTTCTCAAGGAATTTAATCCTTAAAATCAGGTTATTGGGACTGAGGCAGCTGTTTAACTGAGGTAACAAGCTTCCATGTGTTCAGGTGGAAGGGCAGCGGGATCCAATTACTGCAAGACCACAGCAGTTGTCCTCAGTTATAAAATGGAAGCTGTAGGGGGAGGAGAAGAAAGAAAAGGAAGCGATGATGAGTGAGGAAAGGTGAAAGGAAGGCTGTTTTGCTCTGATAGAAGAAGAGGTAAAGTGCAGAGGCATCAAGAGAGCAAAAAATCCAGAGACAGGCCAACCAGACAAAGTTATTTTCCACCGAGGATAAGAGCAATGAAAGAAAAAAAATCATGAAGAGGAGTAGCCAAGAGAGTGTAAAGTGTAAAAAGGTCCCAACGAGGACCAGATGAAAAGGAAAGGTCTGGCACAAGAAAAGAGCAAAATGGTTTAACAGATGACAAAACAAAAAAGCTGCCGAGCAGAGAGAGGTTTAACCATAATGAACAAAAGAGGAAAAATAACAAGCGGGAACCAGAGGCGAGGAAAGTAAGACAGAGCAGAATCAAGGCAGTGAAAAGAAATAGATGAGAAGAGAAAAATACAGACAATCCACGCTGGAAGAAAAAAAAGAGGTAGGCAAAACACAAGAGAGGGGAAAGAAGTGATGAATGAGGGGAACGAAAACAGAGGTGGGGAATCATCAACTGTGAAATGGAAACCAGGATGGGACACAGATAGATGGTTATGAAAGAAAGAAAGAAAGAAAGAAAGAAAGAAAGAAAGAAAGAAAGAAAGAAAGAAAGAAAGAAAGAAAGAAAGAAAGAAAGAAAGAAAGAAACTTTTGATTATCCATTCCACCCTTATTAATTTCACCTGTCTCTAATCAGGGTTCACCTGTGTCTCGTCATGACGCCTTCCTTTGTCTGTTTAGTTTCTGTGTTCTTGGTTTCAGTGAAAGACCCAAGGAGACGAAACAAAGTCCAACAATCCAACAGTAAACAGGTTGGCGCTAGCCGTGGCCACAATCTTACCCAAAACTTTAAATATTTGTCATGGTTACAGTATTTAACTTAACCATGTCACCAACGACAGATCTTCCTGATCAGTCCACACAGTCTACAGTTATCTCTGACACGGGACTTACACAGGAGGCGGAACGGCAGCAGAACGGTAGTGCTGCGGTCCTTTGCCCGGCGTCAACTCACACCGGAGGCGTGTCAGCCGCGGAACGGCAGCGGAGCGAGTCGTTCGTCGAGTTGTTCAGCCGCAGCTCGTGGTAAAAATATAAATGCAACGGAAAGCTTGCACCGTGGCGCGGAGAGATGCTTCTGGGACGCTGCTGATCCGCGCCCGGTGTGAGTGCTCTCATTGACTAGACTGGCTTCTATTTGCTACGGTGACCGCGGAACGGAAGCGGCACGGTACCGTTCCGCGTCCGGTGTGAGTTGGCCTTAAGTCATACTTCTTCTTCTTCTTTTTGTCCTACAAAACTACGTCTCTATGAAATTTTGAGTCACTTATTTGTAAGCTCAGTCAGTGGTAGCACCTTTTTCAGAAACGTGTTTATTCTGAAATGATTGACCTGCGCTCTCGAGTGGGAAGCCAGTGAGGGATTATGTACTTTACTGCACTGTGACATTTGACTCATAGTGACTCATTCAGTAGAAAACAGACTTAATAACATAGGCGCTGACTTCAACATACAACAGGACTCATCACAATTTACTTCATCCGACGTGCCATGAACTTGTATGACAGCCGTGAATTTATGAAGGTTAATATGGGCTAATTGTAAATACTATTATATAGGATAACATTTTGAAAAAAACAAGGACAACGGTGGTTTGTATAGAAACGGAGGGAGGTAAAAGTCAAGCATTGACATTTGAAAAGGTGAGATATTTCGAAACAGCCATTGAGTGATTGCTGCTAACAGCCACGGCATGATGGCGGCTTGACCTTTTTGCATGCGAGCGTCCAGCGCGGCAGAAAAGCTTTAATGGAGCAGCGATAAATCCTGTCTGTGAGATTTCCTCCTCCGATCAGACATCAGGTCCTCAGAGAGACGAGACGTTGGGTATTTATCGGCTGAAGAGTCGGTGTGAACGCATCAAGATATTTTCATGAATGTACATGTTTGTGTTTGGGTGAGAGTGTGAATTAATGCAACAGGCAAATGTTCAAATTGAATTTACATGGAGTGCGTCTTTGTAAACACAAAACAAGTGAGAAATGATTAAACTGAAATTGGATAAATGAAGTGTCGCCGTGTTTCTGCTGCTGTGGATTCAGATAACAGAAGCACAATGATTGCTTCAGCATTATTAGAGAGAGCCGGGGAACTATCTTTGATGTTTTTATGCGTCTTTGTATAGAAATGTGTCTTATTCTGTGACATAGATGGGTTTGTTTAAGAAGAGCGTTGGTCGTTCAGTGTTTTGGCCATTCCTTTATGATCTTAGTTTGATTAGAAAATAAGAAGAAGATGAAGTAAGCTCGGATTGTTGGAGGTTCACGCTCAGGTCCTTGTAAAGTCCTAGGTCCTTGCTTTATGATTGCCCTGATGAAGGATTGCTTTTTCTCCATGCACTTTGGAAGTTCCTCATCTTCCACTAACTGACCCCCATGTTCACAGATTACACCGGCTTCCTTTTTGTGATGTAAATGATTTGGGGGGACTTTGGGAAGATCTACTTTCAGAGGTAGACCTGATTCAGACTTTGCACTGCAGTGCAAAATCATCACACTGAGGTGACCAAAGAGCAGTCAGACTCCCCCACAGTCAGCCTGAAATGTCACTGAAACTGAACCTCAACTAGGAGTTCATGGACTAATAGTTTCCCTCTTGAGTGCTTGCGTGGTTTATTTTATGCACCCGGTTTCTACACACACCACCGAGCGACCTGATTCAGTCTGAACACGGTCGTAGTCTTCAGCAGAGTGTGAGGACAATAAAATGAGGCATGGACACATGACGTGTCCACAAACACTCTTACATGTAGCTGTTCAGAGGCTGCAGTTATCGAAGTCTTTATGTTGGGCTGTATGTCAGTTTACTGACGAGCTGTCGGCCCGTCTGAGCAGAATGAAATGAAATTCTGAGCAATAAATCAGTGTGCATAAAGCTCGCTGTGATCAAATGTCAGCACTGTCTGAAAAATGGAGGAAAGAAGACGGGGGAAGCAGATTCCTCAAGACGAAGATGAAGACAGGCGAGAAGGTGAAACATGAAATGAAGAAGACCTACAGGCTCGTTAGTGCCGAAATTAAAAACATGAAGTGTAAACTGTTACCTATCTGCTCTTAGATAACACATCGACATGTGATGTAGACGCTTTCAAACTTTCACATCACAGCTACTGTTGTCGGTCCATTTGCCCTCTGACATTACTTCCCTACAGGGATCAGTATCATTATTACAGTTGTTGCTGTTGTTTCTCTTTAAGTTTTAAAACTTGCCTGATGCGTCATTTCTCCTACTTTCACCCTCTGGGGACAGAGATCCATTTACAGCAGTTTTTATAAAACATAAACTTCACAGCCCTATCAAGCGGGTTATTATTATTCCCGTCCTTTCACACAGACTTTTACTGTGTTTTTGATCAATGGCTGCAGCGTGGCAGTAATGGAAGCAGCGCCGCGGCTTCCATTTTTACCGGGGACACCCACACACACTATAAATCATGCGCGCCCGCGGCCTCGAGATGTGTGTCGGATAAAAGCATCCACCAAATGGAATAATAGATCAACTTTTTCTTCCAACGGTTCCTTTTCCTATCTGTTTGATCTGGCTCTACCTCGACTACTTATGCATGTCTGTTCTATAGTGTATATGTGTGTGTGTGTGCAAACATAGTTTAAGGATTTGATTCAAAACAAAAGCGTCTCATTTGTGCTTCTTTTATAGCGAGAACCACTGAATTTAAATAAGTAAGCAAAATGAGTTGTGACCTCGGCGGAGATGTGTGTCGTATATTCTGTGGTGATGCAGCTGAAGATGTTTAAAGAGAAACTCCGCTGACACTGTCTTATGACACAACAAGTAAAACGTTACTTGGAGAGCTCCTGGCCGAATGATGAGAGACTCTCAACCTATGCAGGACAAGCCCTCATATACCATAAAGGAACTTACCAACTAGTGACAAACAAGTATCTTGATGTAAGCCATATGTATGTCAGGCCCAGAACAAAGCGGCAGACTCGGAATTGGCAGGTTGGAAGAAACTTTTGTTTCCGAGCTGCTGGAACACGGACTACAAAAATTACAACAAAAAATGGCTACACTGACTAGAACTCTAATTAACTAAAACTCTGCTACTCTCAAACACTAAACTAGAAAGAAAAAGCGCTTCACCAAAATGGGAAGGAATGACCTAATAAAATTTAACAAAAACACTCACTCAAAATGAGGAGGAAACAGAACTATCTATATATATGTCCTAATCTTCCTAAACTGGCTAGAAACAAAAAGATCCCGGAGGATGAAAAACTTTATCAAAAGGAAAGAAGCAATCAAACAGAAAACGATCCCGCAGGACGAAAACAGGCTACAAAAATCGTATCTATACCTAACTTAGGGCTGTGAAACTTACAGAGCAAAAACGTGGAACAGGCTTGGAGACAATGGCTTGGGTGCAACGACAGAAAGTACGAAGACACTTCGGCACAGGACAAGGGGAAACACAGACTATATACACACACATGAGGGAAATGGGGAACAGGTGGAAACAATCAGGGCGGGGAAGACAATCAGACCGGTGACACATGAGGAAGGGCAAGTGACCTGAAACGAGAGGAGAGTTAACTTTCAAAATAAAACAGGACATAACAAAAACCCAGCTTGACATCACCACGGTGTGACAATGTATATAATAGTATCAGAATTAGTATGTGACTATGCATCTATATGCAGGCACCTCATGTGAACAGTGTAAGAAGATAAATGGAGGCCTTTTCTAATGCTTTTGTGTTTAAGCAGTGTCCCTTTAAAAACCTAGAGGGAGTAAAAGTTTCACTAATTCCTTTAAAACTGTTCGTGCAGGATAATTATTATAATCAGTTTGTAGAAGGCGATCACAGAGTTCAAACCTCTGCTACCTGCTTCACTTGAAACCCTCGTTGCTCTCGCTTCAGCTTTATTCAGTGATGATTTTTTTTGCAAACAGACTTCTGTTCACTTCAGAGTTATGATGAAACCACTAATGGCACAAATCCCAGAACCAGATCACCTCTAAGACGTTATCGACGGTTGTTTGGAGCATTTGTTGTTTCTCTGAGAAATGGATTGTCAGAAGATAAGTATTCATGAGGCATATATTTTTCCTTCTTCTCATTTCTCTCTGTGCCTCGGAGCGTGCCGCCGTTTCACGAGGCTGACTAAGCAAGAAAGTCTTAAACTGCTGCTGCAGGCAGTTCGATACTTTCTGAAGTTGAAAATGGAAGGTTTGGGAGAAAACGCAAAAAGAAGCAGTGTGTTTAATTTGATATTTTACTGAATATTATCAAGCTGTAGGATTTATTAGAACGTGAATATATAAACAGAGCCAGTTGCATTCATGGACATACATTGATTTTGCTTCCTACCGACCTTTTGTCCGTTTACTGCTTCAGCTTCTATAGTGCCAACTGCAGGTGGACATTTTTGGACTTTTGGAGTTCGATTTTTTTTTGGGACAATACAGCTGATTCCAAACCTACATTTTATTCAGATATTCAGGATGAATCCTAATAATTTTAGTGATAGCCTGATATTTCCTCTAGTGCCACCAGCAGGTCAAAGTTTTCACGTTTTCAGTCAAATACCTTATAACATCTGCTAAATGGATTGGCACAATGTTTGGCACAGACATTCACGGTTCAATGAGGACACATCCCAATGACTTAGATGATCATCTTTTCCAAAACCACATCACAGGTTTGACTTTTGTGTGATTTTAGTTTAAATGTCTCAACAAATACTGGATGGATTGTCTTCAAAATACACAGTGCCATCATCAGGAGTTCCTCATTTCCTAGAAATCATTGTTCTCCTTGTTTCTGTTTCTTAGATTGGCTCATAAGATTTTCTTAGAAACCAATCAGTGAACCATACACACCCCCCTCTGCAGCAAATGTCCTCAGCACAGTGAAGGGGTTCAGTGTTTGTTCTTTCCAGCCGTCGCTCACTCGCTGTGTAGGAGTCAGTTTTGCATTTTCTTTTTTAATTTGTGAGGCACCCCGCTTCCTGTGTGTTAAGAGGATTTTCCTCCAGTGCCCAACCGACCGACCAACCGACCGACCAACTGAGTTTCATTTGGGCAAACGGAGTGAATATATATTCAGTTTCGTCAGGCCGACTGGAATGCTGCTAAAAACACATTTTAGTAATATGTATTCAGAATTTTATGACTTTTGGAATATGAATGCATCGATTCCTGCAAATCGTATGCTGTTACTGTGCATTAATATATTATTAAACAACTTATCCTCCTCCTTTTTTTAGTATTATATTATTTAAAACTCTACAATCATCATTTATTCCTTCTTTTATTTTACCGCCTTCTTCTTTTCTGTCTGTTGGTACAGACACATTCATCTCCCTGTCTTCTCTCTTTAGCTGCAGACTTGATGAAACTAATTAAACCGGTCTCCCTTTGAAAACCAACTCTTCTATCTTTCTACATTTATACACACATACTTACAGTTCCTCTGTTCAGTGTGCCTGTCTGCTATTATTAGTCTCACTGCCTAATCTACATGAATAATTAGCATTTTTAATAAACAGTTCATATTCAGATATTACCCACATTGCTCCCTGTAGTATATGAAGTAGGTTTTATTCTGTTTATTGCACAGTGTGTTTTATTTTACGTCACATAACCAGTATCAGATTCCTCTCGACATTGAGAGCTTGCAGTTACCGCAGCTTTTTAGCTGCTCATCACATCACTCTTAGGAGAGTAGGATTAGCAGTTCCCTGCTTGCAGTTATGGGTTAAACACCTGTAACTACTCTGTCACTGTAATTAACTTTACCCTACTTATTCAGACTGTTTTCTCTTTTCTGATGCATCCAGGTGTTGAGTGCATCGTGGTTCTACCTGAACCAAAGAATTACTGGGATCCGGTCTTTGGCATCTGTGTCTTCCTCTACTCCTTCCTCATCCCCGTGGCTATCATCAGCATCTGCTACAGTTTGATGGTGAAGCGCCTGCGCAGTGTTCGCATCCTGTCCGGCTCCAAGGAAAAGGACCGTAACCTGCGACGCATCACCAGGATGGTCCTGGTAGTGGTGGCAGCATTTGTCGTCTGTTGGACCCCCATCCAGATCATGGTCCTGGCTCAGTCGTTGGGCTTCAACCTGAGCAGCTTGTTCACGCTGGTCCTGATGCACTTTTGCATCGCGCTGGGATACGTCAACAGCAGCTTGAATCCCGTTCTCTACGCCTTCCTGGATGAGAACTTCAAGCGCTGCTTCCGCGAGTTCTGCCACCCGTCACCGTTTCGTCTCGACACGCAGCAGTCTGGCCGAATGAGGAGCATCGCCAGGGAGGTGGCAGCAGCCTACAGCTGCAAGGCTGGAAATGGCGGGGGGCCCGGGGGAGGGACGCCTAATCCAGCATGACTAGGCGTGGAGCTCCCTTTGGTTGGGGTAGACCCCCAACAAAGGAGAGAGAATCAAGGGACAGGGAACTCCAATACAGAACTGACTCAGATTACAGCTCTCTAGCGGCACGAGCCCCCTCACCCCCCAACTAGAAGACTGGCGTGGGGTGGGGGGGAGGGAGATGAGGAGGACGGGGTCGAGAGGAAAAGAATTTAGAAAAAAACGATGGGGATGACAAACATAGGATGGATAAAGTGAAATGGGATGAATGGTGGACATCTAGTTATGAGATGCTGCCAGATCTAGATCGAGAACTATTGTGGATCCTAGATCTTGGACTGATTACGACCCCGACTCCAATGAGACGTATGTAAACACAAAACAAGGTGACAGCATTATTTTACATTTACTGCAGCTCCAACAACAACAGCCTTACTCACAGAAACTGTATTTGCTAACTGAGACTGGGACCCAGTTGCTGCATCTCTAGAAAGATGCCAGACTCTCCACTGGGGTATCATAAGGCAGGGGTGGGGGATGAACATTGGGAGCGGCACAGGATTCATAGAAGGAGCTGCAGAAACCAAAATCTCTGAAACCACCATGCACTACTTTGGTGATTGTGGAAGAATATATAAACAACCTTGAAAGCACGGATCGAGGCTGAGACTGAAGACCTGCCAAGGACGAGTAAAGCTTTCTGCATTGTGAATTGGAGAATAAACACTTTTACTACAGTTTGTTGTATCTTTACCAGTTGATGTTCAGTCTAAGGGACTTCATGTCATAAGTGGGAAGCAGTGAACAAAAAAAACTGATCTCACTCTGGGGTCTTTACGGAGATGGTTGCTCTAAAAATGTGTCTACATAATGATGATATGCTGCTGAGCCCGTATCAGGACTTAAATGGGCACAAAGTGTAATGTGATATTTGAGACTGTAGACGGGAAGGTGGTTGTAATATCTGCAAACCATTAGCTGACACAACAAGCTGTGTCTATGGACCCAGATCGGGTCACGTGGATGTTATTTCTCATAGGAGCAACATTCCTCAATCTGTCCTGAAACAAGTTTCTTAGAGTTTTTGTGATTTTTGAAAACTTTCTATGATCAACCTGTTGGAAATTTAGAGTTTGGGTTGAAGGGTCGGGTCGGGTCGGGTCGGGGAATCAATGAGATTGTAACCTGGAAGAATCTGTGCTTGCTGTGTTTAAAGTCCACACGTCAGCCTGTATCCAAGGGGGGTAGATGTACCCATGACAGGTTTGCAGCTAGGACTTAAAAAGGTTGCCATAAATATGACCTGGTCAAATAATGCATCCACATCTGTGGAATGTGTGTTTCAAGCACTTACGCCTCGGAAAGACATCTAAAAGGAAAAATGATTTATGGTAATGAATTTGAAAAAATTGGTTTCTGGTTAAATAAAGAGAAATACTCTTTCTTCAATGTTACGACTTGCCGTTGTACTGCTAGCTGATTCTTAAGAAAGTGGTCATTCAAAAACACTCCCTGCTGAAATGTGTTTCAGTGTCCTGGCCTACCAGGGTAAGACATTTCGTGCAAAGTAATCACAGATGTTTTGAATGCGACACATCTGGATGTACTGTTTTTCTCCGGTCTGTAGCTGCTGTCAGTTTGTGGTGAAACCGAAGCAGTTCGGGGCGTCGATGTTGGGTTTGTGTTAGTGGTGAACTCTGGGGTTTTGAGATATGTACATTGGGCGGGTTGGGTATGGGTGTTCTCGGTGAGTCATTTTGACTCTTAGCACCACAGTGGCAAAGCAGGAGGACGGGGTCACAGTGTTCTGACCCCACTCCAAGGGACAAAGGGGCTCTCTCTCTTCTTAGTGTCTTAAAGTGGAAATTAACCCTCAAACAGAAACCACATCAGGTATTCTCATTTTCCTTGAAAATGATTCTGACAGCATTCGATATGAAATTTACACTTCGATAATAAATTAAAAATATGAACCAAAATTACGAAATGATGCTAATCTCACACAAATTATATGATTTACTGTTTTTAACAGAAAATTTGCCTCTGACATACATAATAAAAATTTTCCAGATGTATTTGTAGGAGTTTTTTATATAAAAAATTCTAAAAGGTCTTTCGTAAATGTTTTAAAAAGAATGAATCATCTTAGGAGACGAGGAACAGTTTGTTTTAAAATCTATTAACGTTTTTCTGGCGCTTACAAAAGACAAAATAATGTCACTATTTTATAAGAAAAGCAGTGAAAGATAACAAGTGGAGACAGTAGAGTTTTCTTATTTCTTCTTATTACTGTTACATCTGAGGAAATTCTTTGATTTTGTAGCATTTATAACAAAAATGTTCACAAACATTCTTTCTGAATTCACGAGTCTAACTTAAAGAGAATTCAGTCGAATTAAAGAAAATGATGTTTTTGAAGTTATCCACTTTCACACTGTCGATATCCTGCAGCAGTTTCAGTCTTAGAATTAGCATGTGGATTCTGTTTTAGGGTTGGTCTCCCCTTTAATTTTATATTGTGTCTCTTCATAGAATTTTGATTGGTTAAGATACTTTGTTTTTGTTTTTTTTATGAACATGAAAAGCTGACAGCTTTTGCTGTCACAGAGGGTTATTATGGTTTCCTGTCAACATGTATGTGTATAGTTGGTAGTTTGGTATGCGTAAGTTATATCTGTGCGATTTCTTTGCTGCATCTACTCCTCGCAGCACGTTCGTTCATTTTCTTGAGTTTGCCTTCGTTTGTTTGAGAGAAACAATTCTATGAACTTACATTGCCTTAAATATCAAGTGAAGTCTGTAACTGAAGTTTTGCTCTGGCTGGATAAAATGTTGCTCTAGTTTTACTGGTGCTTCGCTGTTAGTTTATACTAATCCAGTATTCATAAAGCCTCCGAGGACAGGAGTCATCAGAAAACCAGAGAACAATTCATTTCAAGTTCCTTTAATAAAAAACGCCTTAAATTTAAGGTTTGAATATTTTATTAAAAACTACCACTGAATCCAGTTTTATCCATTTTAGGAAAGTGGAAATGTTTCTCCCTTAAACGTTTTGAAACATAGACTACGGCCACAGAAAATATTCCTTTCTTTGACAACCTCAACCTAACAAAGTCGCCATTTAAGAAAGGTCAACTCTCAATGGGATAATATATCTTGCAGTGCTGTGTCAGTACATTATCATCGTATAATCGTACAGGAGGCGTTGGCTTCTGTAGAATAATATTATGCGCTTACCTCGTGTAACATGGGGACTGTATCTTCAGTAGTTCGAGTGAGCACATCTTAACACCATGTGAATTTATACTCAACACTGAGAACAACAGTAACCAAACACTGTTATAGATAAAAGTTCAAATATTGTTCAAGAACAAAACAGCTTTACCTGCGCTGCTTATTAACTCTTTCTGGTGAAACAAATGAAACCACGTGATCACAAAAACTAAACACAGCTCCGTCGTACTTTACGTAAAATGCACTATAATACACTCCAAGGTGTTCTGATATAGGAAATAATGAACTTCAGAGATGTGTCTGGTTTCATCAGCTAAATGCCATCAACATTTGAACTTAACGTTTCCATATCTCTGGTATCCTCGATGATCGAGTCTGTTCTGAGATGGTTTTATGAATACTGCCTGTCTTTTGTACAACCTAGCAGACTTTGTGTAGGAAAATTGGGCCGGAGCATCAAGGACACTGGCTTCAATATGATTCACCTTCATGAAGATGATGTGCTATAACGCAGCTGTGAGGCTCTTCTTTGTGCTTAACCGTCACTGTTAAATTGAAGACGCGATGATATTTTGTATTTTACTGTTTGGTGTTTTTTGTAGCACAAAACTACATAAAGAGGATTCAAAGAGAATGATCGACGCAGAGTGAGCATAATATACTGTCTGTTAGCTCTGTATAAACATTGTTTGAATATTACACTTATGTAAAAGTATACGACGACATGGTTCTGATCATGCTTTACCGTCTGACCTCTTTCTCTTGTATTCTTGGTGTGTGAATAAAAAAACGTTTTCTCGCGGTACATATTGTTGCCTCCGTGCATCCGGACGCAGGGAGGTTCCTTTTCATTCGTTTACATTTTACAGACCACATGAATGTCAAATGAAAAACCTGTTGAAAATCCAAATCTAGAAGGAAAAAAACATGTTGATGTTGTTGTTATTACTATTATTGCTATCAAAAGAGAAAAAAAACAGTGTTGCATTAGTGTTTTTTTGCCGTGCGGGACTGTCTGGTATGTATCTATGTATTACCTGTGGACTGCATATTGCTCACTGCCCGAGTCATGAAATTAAAACAGTTCAGTTTCTTAAAGAGTCGCTTTGAAGGCTCCATCCCTCAAACATTCTATAAACACAATGTGAAGTGAACACAAAGTCGTTTCTACACTTCTTCTCCTACTTTTACGTAAGTCAGAGCATCAGCTTAAATATTCACTGATGCTATCCGGTCAAAATTTGAATTGACTATCGCTTGTGATTGGTCGGCGTCAGCTGACAGAGCTGTTTGTATCACATGACTCTGGCTGTAGCTGCATAAACTTACCCGTTCTGATTCTGCCGGCGACAGCGGACTGAACTTACCATGCTAGCTGGCTTGTTGTCAATGCATAGAGAGTTTTGCTGAAGCTTGAATTTTAAATTGTATATTTTTCTCTGCATATGAAATAAATAAATAAATAAATGGCGGCCTTGTCCAGTGTGACTCACTGTTTTGTTGTTTTGGCAGGTGCGTTCATAATTAGTCTTTTATGTTGGTGGTGGGACTCGACAGATCGATCGGGTGGGAAATGCAGAAAAATGTCACACCTTCCTTTGGTTTGGTTACAACAGCTGCTCGTTCGGAGGCGGTCTTGCACCAGGACGAAGGAAACCCGGCTCGTCTTGGCTTTCTGATCTTTGGTTCGCTGGATAGTCCGTTTGCTTTGCCGCTGTAAGCGAACCGCACCAGGGTTCACTAGTTTGGCGGACCGAGACCCACGTTTTCAGGCAGACCAGAGTTCGGATGAGCTTTTTACACCTGCCCAAACAAACTATCAGAACTCTGGCCCGGTTAAAGCGACCAAGCGTTGAAAGCGTTTTGTTTGTTTGTTGTTGACTGCTTGTGGGGAATTAGCATCACTTATAGGGTTTGATACCAAATGTTTTATGAACTTGGAGATATGAATCAAATTAAAATCATTCAAGCATTTAAAAATGTATTTTTCCTCTGAGCATACCTCGTAGCCACAGTGTGGTTTTTCGTCCTTTTGTTCTTCTAATGTTTCATTACAGTGATTGTTCAGACATGGATAAACAACTAAACAGAACGGTTGACTAGAGGAGGCGGATCCGAATCAATCAACCCTGTTGACAGCTGAAACACTTTAGGTCTTTGGCATGTATATCCCTTTTTAGGATGAGTCATAGTTTGTGAATCCGAGGTGTAATGATGCTTATGCAACAGGAGGATTACTGCATACCTACCTAAATATAGCCACAGATGTGTATCGGTGCACATCTTGCAGAACAATACTGCAGGCAGTCGTCCGTGTCATCCGTGGTGTTAACGGCACACGAGAGACTTTCAGCGACTTCAGTCTTTAAGCGTTGCCTCATTCCAGGCGACGTAACTACCTCCATAAAATGGCACGACCCCTGGAGAAAAGCGCTGGGAGTAATTGTCCAATGACTTGCTGTCATTCCATGATCCATAAGCTTCATAAGAGCAGGGATGAATATATAGTTAAAATACTAGTAGGTGGAGGACCCACGTTGTCTTATTTTCAGGTGATCATACACTTGTAAAAACAGAAATACTGCAAAGGTCTTTATATTAGAAGCTACGGTTTACCCACCTACTAAGACACCACTGCTGCTAATTCTTCATTTAACGGGCGCAGAGCGACGTCCATATTTCCCAGGAGGACAACGTAAGAGATCATCAGCTGAGAGTTTTTCATAAAAAAAGACTATATGACCTTTTCAAATTGTTTTTCAGAGTTCCTGATAACGGGCTTCGAAGAAAATTGTAACGGTGAAAAAGGTTAAAGCGATTTCCTAAAGGTCAGTCCAGCCTTCAGTCCTGTAGGTGTTACACAGTGTCGACTGTACACAGCTGCTTCCTGTAGATCGTTTCTAAATCAGAAGTCTTTAAATGATATTTAGTATTTTTATTGATCCACTAAGTTCTGCACATGCATGGTCTTGGTCTTCTGACCCCACCATTGAACCATGTACTGTGGTCCCTCGTTTATTGCGGGGGATACGTTCTAAAAATAACCCGCAATAAACGAAATCCGCAAAGTAAGTTTTACAATTATTCTACATGTTTTAAGGCCGTAAAACTCCTAACCACACACTTTACACACCTTTTTACACACATTTTGTACAGTACTCCCTTAGTTAATCAGGACGCAGAACACAATGCACGTTCATACTGTACAGTACGCTGTAAAAAAAGCAAAATTACACAAAATAAATCCGCGAAACAGCGAGTCCGTGAAAAGTGAACCGCGATATAGCGAGGGGCGACTGTACGTCACAAGCTGCTCTGCAAAGCTAAAAGCACATGGTCACCAACCCTGTTCTCCGTATCCACAGTGGGTAAAGTCTGGGTGACGGGAGAGGTCCCTCATGAGAGAAAAAAGGAAACAAGCTTGCTCTATGGAGACGAAGAGAACGGGCACAAACACTGGAAAACAGAGTCTGAGAACTTTCTGTGGACTCTATGCCACATAAAGAAGTCTGTAATGCTGTAGGGCTTTACATCACACACTGATGATAATGAAGATGCTTGCAGAGTTGGAGGATCTCTCCATCTCGTATACTCGATGATACATATTGTCTGATATTTTAACATTAGAAATGTGTTTATCTGCTTTTGCTAAAGCAATCTCACAACTGATTTTTGACATTTTCAGTTTCCTCACTGACAGACTTCTGCTCATTTGTTGATGAATGTTTGTAATCCCTCGTCGTCGTTGGCTCTATCACCTGACTGAACTTTTTACTTTAACTGCAGAGAGAATCAAGCTTTCCTTTTGAAGGCGGGATTTATAAGAGAGCGTCCTCGTTGCAGAAAATGCCCACACACAGCATATGTTTACATTCCACTGACAAAGCTCTCTGGCGACTCCAATGATTAATGGTTTTGGAAAGCGCAGACAAACGATGCTCTTCTGCTGATAGAAGCATTAGATCAGGAAATGCTTGTGTGTCGTTCTAAAGGTTACAAACAGTCGATTCAGAACTTTGGTGCTTGTAATAAAGTTTCTGTTTTGTTTTTCTACACTTTGTCTGTTACTCATCTTCTCTCTTCAGTCAGATTTATTTAAATTAACTTGATCCGACAACAGTTCGTATCAATTTATCTGCCTCCCTCAACCCGTCTGTCTCTTATTCCTCTCCTCAGCTCAGCTCTGTCCTTTTGTAACTTTCTCTAAACTTTTCAAGCTGCCCCCACTCTCAAATCTACCTACACAACTTCGTCCTTTTCCATCCGTCGCACAATGAAAACCTTTTTTATACTTTATTCACTCTTGGCTCTCTCTCTCTCTCTTTTACCTCCCACTCTCCTTTTCATTTACTTGCACCTGTCCATTCCGTGGATGCTTTTATCCAAAGTGCCGGCTTTGAACTTATACTTTATTAATATTGTACAATAGTCTGAAAATAGGCCGTACACTTTTACCTTTCAATTCGGCGTCAGCTGCAAAATGCACACTGGTATTTGGGGGCAGAATAGTTTAATTTTCCTTCATGCACTATTTCAGTATTAAACATTAGTATTTTTATTTGAAAAAAAAGGAACATACATAATGTCATTCTGGCTGTGGGCAGACTGTGTATATAAATACATCACAGTCTGGTTAAGCTCATGGCTATATCTGTTATTGACCTTTTCTCCGCCTGGTTAATGAAACAGACAGTTTCTCATATGCTGCTGCAGTCGTCTGACAGAAACATACATTCACTGAACTTCCAGTCACAGACTACATATAGGATCTTCCAACACAGCATAAAACTTAATGATCAATTTAATATTTTCATTGATGGCTGTCCAATAGTCTTCCTTCCCACCTCATCAGTGCAACCATCTTCACCTGTGTTTCCTCACCTACCTGCCCAACATTTATAGCCACTCGTTCTCTGCCAAATTGTCTTGAGCATCATGGGAAGTTGGGCTCTGTTTGTGGATGTTCAGGGCGGCTGTGGCTCGGAGGTAGAGTCGTCCACTAATCAGAAGATCGGCCGTTCGATCCCATCCAGTCTGCATGTCAAAGTGTCCTTGGGTGAGAAAAGGGCTGCGCCATTGGTATATGAATGGGTGAATGAGATAGGTACTGTAAAGCGCTTTAAGTGGTTGGAAGAGTAGAAAGGTGTTATATAAGTAGAGTCCATTTCACCTGTTTATGCGGCAGAGAGGCTGTAACAAAGAACTGCGATCCTTCGTTCACCTGCTCTGCTCTCTGTGCTGTACTTGGGTTCAACCTCACGCCTGTTACATCTTGTGCTTTTGTCCACAAAAGATTGTACCAGAGTGTCGATATTCTTGTTACATCTCAAATATACATTTTAAGGACTCCAAGTAAATCTGTTTATTAGCCCTAGAACACTAACATCAAAATTAGAAACACCATCACTAACATCTGGGATGTTTTAATTAAAATACACTTTTCATCAATCTATGTAAAAGTACAATACTGTAACGAGAAATGTCCTAACAATAAAAAATAATGAAGCTGGGAACTTGTTTTTTGGTCCACCCATTCCTGGGACATGTGAGCCATGTCTGGTAAAGTCTTTCTGCATTAGATTGTAGACGGACAAAAAATGGCACTCGGTGAAAGTCATCCGAACACATGCCTCTTTAAAAAACATAGATGGGAGGAGGGAAACAGACGTGATTTTATCGTCTTACACTTTTGTTTCAGCACAAAATGACTCAAGTTTGGGGAGATGCTGCATTAAAAATTAAAATGACAACCTAAAAAAATGTTGTAATGTTTTGTTGACCCAATCATCCATCCCGAGCTGAGCTTACATGGACTCACCTGACTCCCGGTTACAGGCATTAACGGGCCTTGCCGCTTGAACATTAACACACTGTAAGTCTTTTGACACTTACTGAAATGACTGACGCTGCCCTTCTTCTTCAAACAGTCTGATTTCATGTTGGATTTCTTGTCAACAATATTCCACGTTGCAATGTTTGTCTTATTACGGCTCCCTGACTGATTGTTTAATTAATAACAGTAGGGGGCATAATGAAGAATCTAATCTAACGACCAACAGAACCACCTGCAGCAGCAGCACAGATCAGAATAAAGAAATATGTTGCTGAGTGAATCTGTGTCATTTGCTCATCTCTCATTAAATCACATTGCTGTCGCACACACGCTGCAGTTCTTCTGAAATCAGGTCAGGAGCTCAGATTGGATTGTTGACCCTTCAGAGTCAGTGTTTGCATGCAGGAGACAATGACTGCTACCTACTGTTTGCAAGTACCACGATCACTCCCTCACCTCCCAACCTGTCAATTTACACGATTTTATTGGCCACTTGTGAGCTGAAAACAAGCTCATATTAACGCCTACTTAAACTGAAGTGTTGGCAAACAAACACCTGTTTGCACAATTCCAGTGGAGCTACATGCGTCGAGGTGGTGGTTGTGTCTACTGGATGAACAAATCCAATATTCACCATAGTTTTTTATGTTTTCCTGAAAAAATATCAGACTCTTCAGCTGCTGAATGCTCGACTATTTTCCTCAGCGAGTCCATAACTTTGTCTGTGTGCCATTTTGTGCTGGCCAGGTACCACGGTGAGTTTATCAGAGCTTATCTGTGGAAAACAGCTGCCTGCTGCTGCTGCTGCTGCTGCTGCTGGCAGTAATGAGAGCAGAGACCGAACCATTCAGTAAATGTGCCGTAAAACCAAGACAGCCGAGAGAGTAAGAGGCCATTGGCTCCAATATAAACCTAAAAGAAATTGATGTGTAGCATTCAAAATTTAGACTTTTTAATGACGCCGAATAGCGCGCAGCAGACTCCCAGCGTGTCCGTTAATACACCTTGCACACCAACACAGCATGCTCCCATTATAATTCATTACACCAGAGGACCAGTGTGACCATTACAGTTATAATGCCTCTCATCCATCTGCTGATATGATGGAGAGAGAGAGAATTTCCATAGCAACATCTTGACCTTTGACCTTTGCAAGAGGTTGTGAACTCCCAAACTCACTGTGACTGAGTGTGTTGGAACGTTGATGAATTGATCTTTGGTGATTTGTATTCAAGTTGCCACAGCTATAGTGCTCTGACCCTTGACCTACAGGGTTGCAAATGAGCAGCTGTAAACCTTTGCACTTCACGTCGAACATAAAGAAACAACGTACACAAAGACCTTAAAGGAGAGGAAAGAAGTATAAAGTACAATATACATATGAAAGGTTTATTCCGTGGAGTTATGCTGAAAGGTTTGTTAAATACGGTGGCCGGGAACACTTAATGCTGCAAACAAAAGGAAACAGCGCTGCAAATAAAAGAAACGCTGCAAACCAAAAGAAACAGTGCTGCAAATAAAAGAAACAGCGCTGCAAATAAAAGAAACAGCGCTGCAAATAAAAGAAAATCTGCAAACATAAAGAAACAGCGCTGCAAATAAAAGAAACGCTGCAAACAAAAAGAAACAGCGCTGCAAATAAAAGAAACAGCGCTGCAAACAAAAAGAAACAGCGCTGCAAACAAAAGAAACGCTGCAAACCAAAAGAAACAGCGCTGCAAATAAAAGAAACGCTGCAAACCAAAAGAAACAGCGCTGCAAATAAAAGAAACTCTGCAAACCAAAAGAAACAGCGCTGCAAATAAAAGAAACAGTGCGGCAAACAAAAACTCCACAACAGAAGTGAAAGTGAGTTAAAAAGATATTGGCACTTCCGGGATCAATAACTCTTAATTGAAACGTTGTTAAAACACAAAACGCATATTTTCAATCGTAGTAAGACAGACAACGAGCTACAACCTAATGTTCATCACAACGAGCTACAACCTAACGTTCATCACGACGAGCTACAACCTAACGTTCATCACAACGAGCTACAACTTAACGTTCATCACGACGAGCTACAACCTAACGTTCATCACGACGAGCTACAACCTAACGTTCATCACGACGAGCTACAACCTAACGTTCATCACAACGAGCTACAACCTAACGTTCATCACAACGAGCTACAACCTAATGTTCATCACGACGAGCTACAACCTAACGTTCATCACAACGAGCTACAACCTAACGTTCATCACAACAACGAGCTACAACCTAACGTTCATCACAACGAGCTACAACCTAACGTTCATCACAACGAGCTACAACCTAATGTTCAAGACAGCATTTTAAGTCACTACCTCATGAAGCCGATTGAGAACATGCCAACAGTGTGCAAAACAGAAAGCCTTTTTCGTTTGCCACATAATTCTATATAAGTATTTCATAGTTTTTATGTCTTGAGTGTCAATGTACAAAATAATAAACTGGTAAGAAATAACACCTGGACGTGGGCTGAAAAGTCAGTTCTCACCTTTTGAAATATTACAGAGAATGAATACACATGTATGAACCAATCTAACATTTATCCATCTATGAGTTTATTGCAGAAGCTGAAGCTTTGTGTTTACAGGCCTTGATCTGGTCTGTTCACAGGCAGCGGCAGGAATTCAGGTCTCCACTGTGATTTATTATGTCGAGTCCTTTTCATGATACACTCGTTCTATCACCGCAGCAGGAGGCTGACGCTGTGGGCAGAAGATCCTTTCACAGTGTGACAGCGCTGTATAGTATCAAGGAAAAGTTGCCCACTGTGTCTTTATGAGGACAGTGATGAGCCTTTTACCTGCACTGCAGCATGTTCCCACTACAGTAACCCTTGTTTTACCTCAGCAGGAGAGGATATTATATTTGCCTCCCCTGTCCTTGTGCATGTCGGTTTCCACAGAGCAAACACGGAAAGGTTGTGCGTGTATTCCTGCCTCCAACGTCACGTGACCGCTCTCTGTTTGAGAACGATAATGGGAAAGCCAAGTTGACGCCACGAGGCAATTACAGCAATACAATTACATTGAAATCATTTCCAGGCAGCGGAGGAGGGGGGCGGAGGTCACTCAATCATCTAACCCTGCACACACACACACACACACACACACACACACATTCATCACCACCGTCATCACACACACACACACCTTTACATTCAAACAAATATGCAAACTGATGCAAACCCACGTCCGTGTCCGTCATGGAGGCTCCAACGCAAACATGTCCTGATATGCATTAGTTAGTAATTAGTGACCGTGCTATTATCAGGTCCAGAAATAGAAGCAGCTATGACTAATTAATAAGAATTAGTGGGTGAGGGGAGAAGAGATGATGGATGGAGAGGAAGAACAGTTCGACAGAACTATTCAGTTCATACTTTGCTTGCTTCACCAGAATCAGCACCGTTACTCGTCTGTGTTGTTGCAATAAAAACCTTTATTTTCTTTTATTAAACATTATTTGCCCAGGGAACGTGTTACAATGGCTGCATTAACACAGCAGCCTAGAGCGGCAGAGTAATTAGCAAAAAAACAACATGAAGAAATCTTGATTGTTTCTATCAGCGAGTATAATTATGTTATTTTGCATCCAACGGTTTTTGTAACTTATCAAAACTGACAATTCAACCAAGTGATTTGGAGGCGAGAAACTCTGAATCTTTATTTCCATCTGCCTCCATCAGCTTTAGTGTGAACACCGAGCACTGCACCTGCAGCAGCAGCAGCCTCTGCTGTTTGCCATTTGCTTTGTTTTCTGTTTTATGGGACCATCAGGGGAGCCTACAAATCCTATTGCTAAGCTCCCCTAGGCACCTCTGATCATAACTCTGTCCAGATCTACCATTACCATACTTACCATCCTATTCTGAAGAGGACATCATGGTGCAGTCTGAAGCTAAATCCCTGTTCTGAATGTATAAACTGGGACATTTTTGAAGAATCATGTGCCGATTTGGATGAACTCACTGAGACAGTATGATGTGTAAATACAGTGACTTATAAACCTTTGTGAATAAGGAAACAGTAACTTTTTCAGGTGGATGTATTTATCACGAACTCTTCATTCTGAGACCGGGTAGAGCGCTGTAAAATAAAGACTGATGAAGCTATGGTGTTTAAATATTTCAGCTTCATCAAGGAGAGGAAAGATCCTGAAATATTTCACATCGTGGTTTTGGGTTTTCACCTTGTGATTTTCTACCTCAGTGATGACAAGGTTTCTTCTTCAAGGCGTGATCCCATGAAAAGCATCTGGACCAGACTCTGTGCTGATCAGCTGGTCTCTGGTGTTCACTGATTTCTTTTAATTTACATTTACATTACATTTAAAACTTTACTGGAGAAACGCCATACTCTACCATTACCCCCCGTCTCCAAGAAACCAAGGACCACCATAGACTACAGATCTGTGGCACTGGCCGCTGTGGTTTTAAAGATATTTGGTGCAGTCAGAACAGCTTGGAGCTCTAAAGACGGTGGAGATGGTTGTGGACTTCAGAACAAACCCAAGAACAGCTCAGTGTCAACTTGCCCGAGCGGTCCAGAGGCAAAACACAAGAGAATGATTCTCCAGGTGGCAATGTGTGTGTTTATTCACTTTACAACAATAATGACGATGATCCTCGCAATCCAATACTCCAATCTCTTTCCAATACAAACTCCACAACACGCTACCATAGCTCAATCAACAATATATTTTGGTTCGTCTAACGAGTCTTCATACTCGTGTTTTCAGTCTGTGTCTGTGTTTTTTGTGTTTAGGCGGTTAACGAGCAGCGGTGGTTAGCAAGTGGAGGCAGACTGTCCCTGCGTCCCGTGCCGGAAATGCACACCCGAATATGATTAACCAATAAATGTTCTTTTTACACATCTCCTATGCGTCCTTATTCCAATACGTGCATGCATACGGGGGTAACGGCGAGCCCGTGGTTACACTCAGCTTCATTGACACTGTGTGGGAACTATTATTTCCTTGGTGGGAGCCAAGAAAGTAGAACAGAGGACGTACTTCCTGCAGTAGCTGAAGAAATTCAACCTGCCAAAGACGAGGATGGTGCACGTCTACACCTCCATCATCATGTGGTAGGTTGCTGCCAATGCCAAAGATGAGGGCAGGGTGCAATGAGTCATTCCTGGAAATTCTTGTACGACCTAAACCTACTTGGCAAGTGTGAATCTTATTGAAATCACCTGGAAAAAGAACAGATTCGAATCATGTTTTTCTTTTAACCAAACATATAAATAAACTGATAAACCAGGGTCCTGGCCCATTCTACTAAAACATCTTTTTCCTCTCTGTTGAAAAATAATGAATGAAGTCTGAGAAAGCAGGATCAACAGGTGGAGTAACGCGGCATCAGCAGTAACGTGGCCATCGTATCTGATTGTTGTGGTGAAGGAGCGTAAAGGCCATTTGGTGCTTGGAACCAACCCTCTCCTCTCCAGGATCCTGTTGGGTTGTTAAGGAGGTTCAGTTCACCTGGTCTGCACGACAATTTAAACTGGTGGCAGTCAACCAGTCTTCTTCTTTCCCTTGGCTGCCCACCTTCATCACAACCACTCCATACAACGATTGGAGAGCTGAGTCCAGGAGAGAAGGGAAGCAGGGTTTGAAGCTCCTGTTTAAAGCTCAGCTTCATCATTTATGTAACTATTTCTGTCACTGTGTGTACAAATGAGTGCAAATCTATTCCAACAGAGACTGTCTGAAAATGTGTGCAGTTAGTGATCTATTTAAATGATTTCCATGTCTGTGACTGCCGGCTCTTCTGCCCACCTTCATGCAGGAACAAACTTGTTTACTTGCATTATAATTGGGCCCTTTGAGATGCAATGAAAAGCTCAGACATTTGGAACCAGGCTTTGTGTGGGACCCCTCTCTGTGGAGGGATTGCACCACTTTCACTGCGGCTGACAGAACATGCATCATGTTTAACCATCTGATCCAGAGGTCCCCTAAAGAACCTGAGGATGTGTCTGTATGTAGAAAGATGTCTGGACTATACCTCGATCAGCCTTTTTTACTCCACAGGACAGATCCAGTTAAGCAGCATCTAATTGGACAAAGTGCCTCTGATGGAAAAGTCATTTCAAACACGTCCTCTTGTCTCGGGTAACCGAACAGATAATATTAATCTTTAGAGTTTGTTCTGGCTCTGTTAAGTTTGGTTGAAAGATAAAATTCAACAGAATTAGAACATGTTCTATTTTTATACAAGAACATTTTGGTTGCTGGGATTTTGCCTCTATTGAAAAAACAATATTGCGTCAGTGCACGGCTGTAAAAGCTCCAGCAAACATTTGTAAAAAAAAACAAACATTTTTTTGATAATTATCAAAACTGAAAAGCTTCACAAGTTGATCACACAGATTTGGGTTAACTTAAAGGATCAGCGTGTGGGATTTTGTGGCATTTAATGGTTTATTTGTTTATTTGTCTTGGCATGGTGGTTCAACATGTTGGACTCAATGGAAGAGGTCTGTAGATGGAAAACGCTCAGGTAGGTAACATAATGATTCTTATGTGCAGGTGATTATACACAAATGAAAGCAGAGTTATATTCCAACTCAGCCTTTTCTCATAAATCTGACACACTGGAAGTCTGTGGCTTCACTGGAGACAAAAAATGGTAAAAAAGAAATAATCCTCACTTTTACTCTTTAAAATCAAGCTCTAAAAAAAAACACTTCAACACTCACAATGCAACAATATTATCTTTTCTTTGTCCCTGTGTGGTAAATACCCATTTTTTTCTAAATCTTCCTCAGTTGGGATAATAAGTAAGGTTGTAGAAGTTTATTTCCTCAGACTCTGGAACACTCTCACCAGAACCACAGACAATATTATGACACTTCTCCGGGTTTAGCACATTATGGCGTTTCATCCAAAGCAATTTACAGTTTGTGCACGACTTCCCATGATGAGTAAGTATTTGTTGGAGCTGTATCTGCTTCCAGCTCTGATGTGTAACATTCAATCAATATTTAATCAATATCGTATCAAGGTGTGCAGGTGGGAGGTGGGTTTAATAGATACATGTGATAAGAGCGCCAGTTCCAAGAGGAGAAAACCAATATGGAATGAATATTTAAACTAAAAATAGCATAAATTTTATTTTTCTCAAGGTTGAGCGTGAAGTTAATGAAAGCTCAGCTGTGTAAAAAGAAAAAAAAGATGCATCCATATCCCCTCCACCACCACATTACTGTTTTCTATTAAGTCGCATCATTCAGGACTCCATCACATCTAATGGCCACAGAATCTTGTAATGACCTCATATCGAGGCTTCGTCCTCGGAAAAAACTATATTAATATTTTTTAAAAATGTATCTGTCCTCCATTACCAGCACAGCATCTGCAGTGGAAATGAACATGACTTCTATGATTAAACCATAAAGCTCCCTCTGGTCCGCAGCTAGTATACAAATAAATAAACAGATTCTTTTTTTATTTGTCTAGGACAGATTTGCACTGTTGAGCTTGAGTTCCTGCTCCCTGCTGCTCTTGCCGAGTGACTTCATGCTTTTCCTTGATGACAGTATGACGGTATGAATTCAAAAGTGAGTATAGAAAATATACCTGCAGATGAAAATCCTAAAAGAATAAAGCTCAAAGATGTGACATCCCGGAGGAGCTGCAGTGTTCATGTTTCATCCCAGTTGTGCAGAGCGGCTTCAAAACTCAGCAGGGTCCAGCTGCAGTCCTCCCTCTTGAGTCAATGGGGTTTGAACATATATGCAGTAGGGTCCCATGTGAAGTAAGCTGCATAAAGTTTCACTTGTTTCACCTCAGCAGTCACCAAAATTCATTTCTGAACAAATTTGAGGCGAGAAATGAGCAATTTGATGAATCTTTAGTTATTGGATTGGGATCTACGACAGCAGCTGATTGATTCAGGGACTCATTTAAAGATTTAAAGTCTTTCAGCTGCCATGGATGAGTTGCTCACAGTGATGAAAAAGAATCTTGAATTTAATATTCAGTACATATTGTCCTTTTTTCTCTGAAGTAAATTAAACTGTATCGTCGACAAAAAGAATTCAACTTTCTTGAATTTGCTTTGTATGTAGAGGAAAAATAAGCAGCTAGACGTAACTGTATGCAACTTTACCTCATCGAATCAAAATATTTGATACAGTAAAACTGCTCAGATGGACAGCTACATGAGATTATGAGACAGTTGGATTATTTTCCATTTATTCAGCATTTTGTCCACTTTTCTTCGGATGACTCACCTGCACAGAATACATCTGGTGTTTCAGCATCCTGCTCCAGTAAATCCTCTTCCTTTCTTCTTCCCATATCTCTCTACAGGTCAGATCAAGGTAGGACGGTACCACTTTGGGAAGGGGTCGCTCATTTAGTCCTCTGCTGTTGATTTAAACTGGTTTGTTCTTAAAGACCTTCAGGCTTCGCCAGCAACAAGGCTCTAAATGGTGCTATCCAAGATTGTTCCTGATCTTTTTTATATTGCCTTTGGTAGATTATTGGTCTGTCTGTTTAAAACTTCTCCAAAAATCTCCCCAAATGTATTTGGTTGTGTTGAGAACTGGTCACATAATTCTTCTACCATTGAGATGTAACGGTCAAATCAAGCAAACGTCATGGCAGTCGGCACTAATAAAAAGGTTAGAGGATACATCATGAGTAGCATAAATATCCACATTTCACAGCAGTCCATCCGAAAGAGTCTCGCTCAGGCTCTGACAGTGAAACTATAGACCTCTCCGTCCTCAGGCCCGGCTCGCAGTGAAACCCCGACCCCCCTGAGGATCGGCCTTCACGGAACCAGCTGGGAAAGTCGAGTGTGGAGAATGAATGTGAAACACCTCCTCCTTCCTTCAGCAGCTCCTCTTCGCTGGCCTTTAATCGAAGTGGCTCAGCTGCCAACTGCTCGAGTGCAGCAGCTTAGTTGCCAACAGTGGAGGGCTGTGTTTGGACATGGGCAGAGTGTATGAAGTCCAACAAGTGTGAGTGTGAAGGAGGATGTTGTCGTCTGTGGGTATTCTGTTGGCTGAGGGAGGCTGAAAACAAATTTAAAACCTTGACAGCAGCTGATCGATTCAGTTCAGCGCTGTAGGATCACTTCAGTAGTTTGAGTTTTGTCGTCCTGTGATTGCTCAGGTCAATGTGTCAAGTCTGAATTTCACACATTGCATCCTGGACAGGTCACGGTCAGATACTGTCAGTTTCAGGGATGTTCCTGTGTCAGTATTAATGCAGTGTGTCTCATTACATGACGAGATACCTCAACGGTCATTGTACATGGCGACGCCACTCACTCCACTCTCTCCAACTGCCTCGCCGGCATCAAATCCTGGATGCAGACCAACTTTCTCAAACTAAACTGTGACAAATCAGACCTGATCATCATCTGCCCCAAATCCCTCACCAAAACCGCAGACTGCTTCCGCCTCAACATCGACAACTCCACCCTGTCTCCATCACCCCACAGTCACAACCCCGGAGTCATCTTTGACAGTAACCTCTCCTTTGAACATCACATCAACCAAATCACCAGAACTGTCTTCTTCCATCTCAAGAACATCGCCCGACTTCGCCCATCACTGTCCTTCCCCGCTTCTCAAACCCACATTCACGCCTTCATCACTTCCAGAATTGACTACTGCAACAGCATCCTCTACGGCACACCATCCAAAACTTTAAAAAAACTACAGTACATCCAAAACTCTGCTGCTCGTCGGCTCCCCCCACATCACATCACCCCAGTCCTCCAGAAACTCCTCCCAAAATCCTCCTCCTCACACACAAAGCCCTCCACAAGCAGACCCCTTCCTACCTCACTGACCTGCTCCATCGCCACAATCCATCCCGCAGCCTCCGTTCATCTGATGCTAACCTCCTGACTCCTCCACCCAGGACCAAGCACCGAACCTGGGGCGACAGTCTCTGCAGCTGCCCCCTCCCTCTGGAACTCTTTCCCCAAACACATCCGTGACTATACTGACCTGCCCACCTTCAAATCTCTTTAAAACTGCTTTTAATGTCTAATGTGTTTTTAGTGCACTCTTATATTGTTTTGATGATTTAATGTTCTTCTCTGTAAAGTGTCTTTGAGTACCCTGAAAAGCACTTTTTAAATAAAATGTATTATTATTATTATTTGATCAGTAAAAACAGTTTTGGCACCATCTTTGATACTGAAGACATCTGCACAGTTATTTAAATAAAAGTCCAGGCCAAAAAAAAAAACCTTTCTGAGCTTGCCCTGTCTCAAAAAACATAAATCCAGTCAATGGATTAAACAGCGAGAGATCACCATCGTGGGTGAATCATTTCACAGATCTGAAATTAAGACAGAAAGATATGCTAGCTGTAGAAAGAACTGCTGCAGCTCATACTGCCACGTAGTCCTACTACTCCTGTAAAAAATGCATCTTTGTTTGTTTGTAGTAAACTACACTGAACCGCAGATCTATGCTGTCATGCAAGAGTTCTTCTTAAGATCCAGTATCGATCGGCCCATGTTTCTTGGGACTGAAGACAGTTGTATTTATCTTTAAAATACAAATGGTCTGTGTTTCCATACAGATTATACAGCTTTAAATTGAATGCAGCATTGTGTCAGACTACCTGATTGCATCTAATACAAACTGTTTGAGCACTCTCACTTTGTCTCCAGGCTGGAGGTAATGAATAAAAAGCAGAGCGAGGACAGATCGATATAAAGTCTGGCTGGCCAATCTGAAATCTTATCAAGCCCTGCACTAAGTGCAGACACGGTGCATGAGTGTGTTTCAGCAAACGATTATGACTAAAATATTCAGACAGAAGCAGGTTTGAACGTTTTAAAGGACGGGGATGGAAAATGACAGACGGTTACGTTTCATGGTTTTTACAAAGAAGTTCCCTTTCCCCCTCTGGATAACTCTGAAAGAACATTGGCAGCGCCGCCTTATATTCTCAAACTCATTTTCTGCCTCGATTCAGCAGCTGGTTTTGGTTCATTTCAGAAGGCTGTGATGAAAATCACCTCTCAGAGCTTTGAGCGTTGCTCTTTTAGACGACGAAAAATCCATGACCATATATATCCAAGAAAATCACTTCCAGTGGCTGTAGGAAGGTAAGAAGAGGAAGGATGGAGTGAGAATAACACAGAGCAACAAAGTCCACAGAGGGAGGATGCATGTTCATTTCTTTTTTCATACCACGGTGGAAATCATGACTGTGGTTGTTCCCTAATCTTAGTGATTATTTCTATGACAAGAAACGTTTCCCAACCTTTACGAAAAACACTTTTTTGTGCTTAAACCCAAAAATTGTTGACAGATCAGATGATTCCTTATGTTTTTGTTTGAATGAATGGATCCTCTTCCACTGACCTTACATTGTTGAACCACCATGGACACTCTGGCATTTTCATAGTTTGTGTTTCATGGTAGGTGAGACGAAGGGGTTGCAATCCGTTGATCCTACACAGATCTTCAGTCGTAATGGGTCGGCGTATAAATATCGTTCCACTTTTAGCGATGTTTCGCTTTCATTTCATACAGATGAAAGTATTTTTGGATATGCAGGAAAGTTGTCAACATGGTTAAAGTTCTGAACAAAGCTAAAAACGACCAGTATCACTTAATACATTCAATAGATTAAGTCACCTGGTCGATTGGGACGTCGGATCGGAAAAAGCGGTTTCATTCTCGAGGCCGTGGAATAATTCATTTCATTTAGAAGACGTGTTTATCCAGCCTTCGGTTATCACATAACCAAAACACTGTTCATGTAAACTGATCCTCGTCCTCAGCAGGAAGAAAACCCCCAAACCCCTCGTCTCATTTTCTTTTTTTCATTTTGTAATACTTATATTCGGGGACAGTTTTAAATACTTCCTAATGGTGCATTCAAGGACACATCTGAACTTTAAAAACAACAAGTGTGCATGTTATGTCTGGGAGGAACAAAATCAATCTAAAAACTGAAGGTTTGACTTAAAGGCTGAAATGACATTTAACTTCATAGAGAAATTCAACAGGGAGCAGGAGGAGAAGTTTGCATATTAGACGTGATTTGATTAAACTTCATCAGCTGGATAAATGTCAGTTATATAAACATTTCTGTAGGGATTTGGAAATTAGACTTAAGTTGTACTTTATGATGAAGTCTGATGGGGGTTTCATGTTCAGGTGGAGAAGAGGAAGAGAAATGTAGGAAGAGAAGAGGAAGTGGATGATGAAGGAGTGAAATGCATTTGATGCTTCGCTGAATGCTGTGATTTCAAGGATGAGGTGATTTCAAGGATGAGGTGATTTCAAGGATGAGGTGATTTCAAGGACGAGGTGACAGGAGGAAAAGTTCGAGTTAGACTGAAGAGTTGAAGTAAGATGGAGAACATGAAGGAGCAGGTGGTGTAAACCTGAAATATTTTGGCATCTGATGTGGTCGCGGGTGCGAGTGTGTTTGAGCATTTTGGCATTGAGTCTGATTTGTCACGGTTGAGTTTGAGGAAGTTCGTCTGCATCCAGGATTTGATGCCAGTGAGGCGGTTGGAGAGAGCGGAGCGAGTGACGGAGGTGGTGATGGATTTGCTGGAGATATAAAGCTGGGCGTCGTCGGCATAGCATAGAAGTGGAGACCATGGTGGCGAATTATGTTGCCAAGGGGAAGCAGGTATGAAGAGGAGAGGACAAAGCACAGAACCCTGGAGTCCTCTTCCATGGAGTCCGCCCACGTTGCATTACGCTTCGACAATGAGCAGCGACGGATGATCGAAAAACACAAAGAAAAGGTTGTTTGGAAAAAAATACCTCGGGGTGAACAGAAGCTGGATGTGCTGTTTACAAAGACGAGGGGATTAAATTAATGGATGTTTGGGAGAAAAGGCAGGAGGGCTGGGACGAGGGTTTACCTACTGAGAGGAATGAAAGGATGGATAGGACAGGAGACATGGACTGAAAAGACATAAAGGCTGGATGGTGTTTACATTGAGGCTACAGCTAATGGCCAGGAAGAATAAAGAAAAGAGACAGAGGAGGAAAAAAAAAAGTAAGGAGCGAGTTTTAAAAAAGATGAAAAAAGATCATCTGTAAAACTCATATTTATCCTGCACTGTTTGGTTCTGTGGAGACAATTTCTTCCAAGAACTGTTAAGACTAAGCTTCAAAACGTGATGTTCTCCATCCACCTCCAGCATCGTGTCTAGACCAGCTCATAGACAAAACCTGTGAAGAGTCTGAAGCTCAGAGTGTGCTGGCGGCTAATCTGGAATGCTGGTCTGCTTAAATAAGCCACCTGTGACCACACCCACCTGTCAATCAAAGCGTCCACGCTCTTAACCCTGCATAACTTTAAGCCTTAATATAATGTGAACAGGTGAGTTGTATATAAATTCACCCTCAGTACAGTTGTCATGAACAGGGAAATTAGCTACAGAGACCAAAACTGTTTTTTGTACCAGGCTGTAAACATGTTTATTTCTGCTGTGAAACATGGGGACTTATGGAGACTGACTCACTTCTGGAGCCAGCCTCAAGTGGACGTTAGAGGTTATATTATTGGTTTGTTCTTCACGGTGTTTCCCTTCCTGTCTTTGCAGGCTGGGTGTGGCTGATTTTCTCCGACCGCTCCTCCATCGATCCTCACCTGCGTCTCATCATCTCATCAGGCTCCTGCAGTATTTAACTCCGGCTCACCCTCCCAGACTGTTCGCCAGTTTGTTGTTCCACGTTTTGTGGTAATGTGTAAACTTACGAGCTCTGACAATGCAGCACAGTAAACGCTACAAACTAAATCACAGGTGCAAACTCTAAATTCATGTTTGGAGTGTTGATGTTAGCAAATTTGTGTCTTCATGGTTTATTGTTCACTCTCAGTACAGTCTACTCTGCGGTGTCAAAAAGTATTTTATCTCTACAGGAACTGAGTATTAAACATGACTAAAAAAAAAACACTTCCTGCTTTCAACACATGGCAGTGAAGGCTACACGTGTTCTGCTTACATACGTTTGCATAATCACTCATGAAAGAAGCAACAAAGAGTTTTATCTGGCAAAGTAAGCAGGAAGTATCATCATCAAACTGTCACACTGACAAAATAAATGTAACTTCTCAAATGTGTCGGTGCAAAAATAGGTTTAAAAACAGCTGATGTAACATTTTAAATGTGTGTTTGTGTTCTGACATTTAAAGAAGTTCAGGAGTTTTTAAAGATGAAGCAGCGTCTGCCTGGAAAAAAAACCACAAGCTGAATTCATCTGAATGAAAGTTTGAACCACATCCTGTTCAATCATGCATTTCAACGGGTTATCAGGTCTCCTGGTGACACCTCATCGCGGTCATTCATTCATATTTTTCACACTGCTTCCTGTTATTTCAGACCTTCACTTCCTGCCACCAGGTTTCTTGTTTAACTGTCTCTCATCGTCTTCCCCTCTCCTCACTCTGCACCAGTTTGTCTCAGTACCTCAGTGTCTGGCGTTTCAGTCTTATCTCCCGAGTGTTTCGTGTTTTTCTGGTTTACTGGATTAATGCCTGTTCCTCAGCCAGACTTTCCCTTGTCGGGTGTGTTTGCCTGTTCTGATGACCTACCAGTGTACCAGTAAACAAATGAAGACCCAGCACGTTTCCCAAAAAGCCCCTGGACGTGTGTTTTTTGTTTGTTAGAATGAATGCGTTGGAAATTAACTATAAATTCTTGGAACACTGAGGCGTGATCGTGAAGTGTTTACCCCTCTGAACACACAGTCAGTCCGCCCTGACACCATTTTGTTCTGAAAGCTCATCCCTGAAACCACGGCACTGTACCCAGCGTCTACGCCCACACACACACACACACACACACACACACACACACACACACACACACACACAGTGAAATGATCTCTCGGTGTGTGCCAGCTTACATCATCCGAGTCTTTCTCTGTCTCCGTGCAGTGAGGATGGTCAGCAGTGTGTGTGTGCTTGTGTTAAGTCATTGTGCTGCAGGCCAGATGACACACAGGCCTGCAGCTCAGCAGGGAGTCACATCATTGCACTCATTTATTTCTCCTTTATGATATTACATCCACGGCCGCCTGCAGCAGCACTGTGACGAAGTGCAGGATGTATTAAGTGTGTGGAGCATAGCTCACCTCTGAAGTGAGGGTTATGATGTGTTCAGCTCCACGTTTTCCTCGGGGAACTTTCGTTTTCTCTCTTCATGGCGATGCGGCAGCTCGGTGTTCCGCTGACTCGTGGTGTGCTGCAGTGGAAGAAGGCGTAGCAGAGATGGTGTTACTGGTGATTTCTGGATTCACAGACTTTGCACCATCTGCCTGCACCCAACACATGGCAGATCAGCGTTGTGTGATGTGTTTGTGGGTGTCGGTGCACCCACGCAGACATCAGCAGAAGACTTGTCTAATTACAAAAACAAGACACTGTGTAATGTTCACCATCTTAGGCCCTGTGTACGTGTACACGGGTTTTTTTAAAAGGGACATTTCCCTTCATTTGTACCTTTTTTACTCGCAAGCGGTGAATTTACCTCTGAAAACGAATCTTTCTAAAAACTCCGGCTAGAGTGGAGATTTTGGAAAACTACGGTTTTGCGTGTAAATTGAGATAAACGGACGAATGTTTACCTGTTGCTATGACGATGATCATGGAAACATTCAGAGTAGCAAGTCGCATTTCTTCTGCATTTGCATACACAGCTGATGTATCATGTCGATGACCAGAGAGGAATGAGGGTCACCGCCAACGTCGCCGGTTTTGGGTCCGACCCGGGCGGACTGCGGTCTAGTGGGATGATTTCGATGCCGCCCATAAGCTTGGCGTAGTTATGATGGCGCTCGATGGCGTATTTAAGCGGGTTGATGTAAACTAAAACTTTTTTTTGAAAACGATGCCATGTGCACGATGTTGTTTTCGAAAACGGAGAGAGGAAATTCTTCTATTCATTTCTCAACATACCCGGCTCTGTGTAAACGTAGCCTTAGTTTATGATGTTGGCATGCAAACATTTACCAACTTGCACAAAACCTACAGTACAGCTAACACATGTCTGTTACGGCTGTCTCGCTGAGGAGGTACCTGATATCCCTTTGTGCTGGGTCGTAACATAAATGGGGCGCTGATCTTTAGTGGACACATGAACGTAAACCCACAACGTCACCGATTGGTTTGTGGATTACCCGTTAGGCTGTCGCTATCAGAAGTGTGAAGTACCGCGAGTCAGGCTGCACTCATTAGCTGAACTTGGTTATCAAACTTTTTTAAATATTATTCACTGACACCCAACAATTCCCAACAACTTTCCTGAGCAGAACCCAGCTCATGGTGGGCGGCCATCTGCTGTTTGGGTTTAGAGACAAAGATGCACATCAGTATTTATAGCAGCTGGACCCTGATTCCCTGATCCAGGCACAGCCATGATCCACAGAGACGCGTGAGGAGAGAAAGCACAAAAACTCCTTCAGTCCCAGAATATTGATTCATATTGGATCAGCACAGCTCAGATTGATTCATCCACCGTGAATGTTTGAACCACACGTGGTTGCAATCCATCCTGTTCAGTGATGTTTGTCCAACACTGGCACCTTTTCTAATAAATGTTGATTTTATTGCTGTGATAACTAACAACAACAGAACAGGCCAACAAAACTGTTATAATGCAAAGGTGCATGGTGTTACCATAGCAACCACAGCTGAGGGTAGTCAGTGCATGACAGAAACAGCATGCTCATCAGATTCCATCAGGCCTGTTGTTGTGTTTTGAAAGTTTCATTCTTCTGATGAGAACTGAAGACAGAGCAAACACACCAGAGGCTCCTTGCAGAAAACCTTCATCTTCGACATAATGCCTCCCCTCTTCTCCTCCTCCTCCTCCTCCTCTCCCCTCCTCCTCCTCGTCCTCCTCCTTTGTCCTGGGCTGTGGAGTTACGAGGCTCCTGAAGATAAGCAGGATGTATTTGCTAGAAGAGCCTGTCCTGCCTTTCTGACCTTCACAAACGCTGCTTACCTGGCTGGAGTCACTTTAGAGCTGCCCTGCCACTGCAAACCAGAACAGGTAAGAGGCCGACCGTGAAGAGGAAATTCAGCTTCCAACACAAATTTTAAAGTTAAAGTTATCAGACTCAGACTATGACATGAAATGAATGAACCAGCTCTTCCAGCAGGAAGCCGCTGCCTGGCAACATGGATGTTTTGTACTTTGATTCGGCAGCAGCAGGGTGCAGCTCTGATCCACCGGCCTGCACACCACGGGCTGTCGCTATCGACCCAGTTAAACCTCATCATGGAGCTTAAAGGAAGCGCTTTGTATGTTAAAACTGATTTTTTTTGCACATAACAAGTTCTGCCAACTAGTTTCATGTTCTTTAGAGTCCCTGACCATGAAATAACACTTCGAAGTTGACGTTGCACCGGCACTGTTTGTCTCCATTGATCTGTCTCTGCTGGTGAACAAAGTGTGTGATTCAGTGACGCTGCTGAAACTGTTAAATACAGAACCCAGTCCTCTAAAAACAGTTTACTAACGGTTGGGGGAGGGTTAGGAATAGTTGCTTTATTAAAATTAAATAGTTAAAGTTTTTACATATGTAGGCCAGAAATACACACACACAAGAAGGGTTCATGCAAATCTGAAGAGACGGGCAGCCACATAAGCCTAGGAGCGTCGTAGGGTTCGGTGCCTTGCACAAAGACACCAGGAGGTGAACCCCTAGATCATGGGTCGGCAATTAAGTTTGGACCCGGGCCAATTTTTTTCTGACAATTCCATCGGTTTTACGGCCTTAAACGGCCACTGCATCTGCCATGAAACACTCAACCTGCCCTAGCAACCTGCCGTAATTAATGTATACAGCAGCGCAGATTTTGCCGACCTTGTTTGGTTTTGTTTTTTCCATTTTATAAAACATATTTGTTCACGTTGTCCGTTACAGAGGGACACAGGACACTTTTATTTTCCACAGGTTACAGCGCACGCTCGTGACAATTAGCGTTCCGACCTGTGCGTCAAGTAAACAGGCTGCGAGGACGTTCTGGCTGCTGTTTTGTCACGTTACTTATCAGCTACTTTTCAATTAATGTTGTGAAATCTGTGGAATTGTTGTATTTTGAAGGGAAACATGAGGTTTAAAAGATATATTTAAAAATATATATGTATATTTTAAAATAAATCAACGTCATCTAGCGGGCCAGATACAATTGATGGCGGGCCAGTTCTGGCCCGCGGGCCGCTAATTGCCGACCCCTGCCCTAGATGTTGAAATTCCATCAGAATCATCGTTTTGGTTGAGGTTCAATAATTAGTGATAAAGGCAACACTGACTCATTGTTTGTTCAATGATAAAACTGAATCATTTGATTTTAAGTTGAACTAACACCGATTTTATGTCTGTCTTGATCTATTTTTCACCATTGAAAGAAAGAAAAGAAAGAAATCAATGTTTTTTTTTATTGTGGAGAAAACACGGACTGAGCTTCAGCCGCAAACTGTTTGGCCCACATGGCGTTAGGGTTAGGAACAGATCTCAGACCACCGACCCCAAATTTTGTCTTCAGGCATCCCCTTTGAGTGATTTTTAGACTAAAAATTGGAAAACAGTTCTAAATCACTACCTTTTTTTGGTCAAATATAATCCACGTTTTCTTGATACTGTACTTTTTACCAAAGGACACAAAATAGGAGCCAGTCTTGACACATGGATGAGTTATTTTCACCCATCAGAAACAAGTATTTGCGTTGCATAACTAAGAAAATAGTTCCTCTCCTTTCTTTGTACATTAGCAGATGTGTGGCTGGCCTGTGTTATTTTCGATCTGCTCTGCTGCTGCAGCCTCCACTCAGATTTATAGAGAAGCAGGCTGTATAGAAAAAGGAATCAAGCCGAGTTAACTGGAAAGAGAAAATCTCTCAGGACCCGAAACAGAATGAGAGACCTTTAATGTGAGCACCTGCTAAAGCAGCAGATGTCTGTTGTTCATTGGGTTCCTCGTGTGTTTCAGGTCCAAACAGTCGTGTGGTTCTTTAGGAAACATCAGGACAACTCCAAGGAGACCAGAGCCCTGACTGATCACCATGGCAACAAGCTGCTGGACCCTGCTAGTGTCCCACACAGCGGCGACCTGCAGAGTCGATTCTCCATCCGTCTGTTCAGCCTGCTGATCTTCAGGGCCGCCCCCGAAGACTCTGGCATCTATATCTGCGGCTCCACCCGCAAAGACTTCTTCTATGGTTACGACCTGGACATCCAGGAGGCGCGCACGCTCAGCTCCGCCCCGAGGTGACGACAAAGACGAGCTGTCGATGCCGGCGACAGATTTTGACACTGAGGATGATGAACGCGTCTTACGGATAGATATAATTGACTCGCTGCTGTCCGGTGAACCCGCATCGACGCACAACATCAATCCTCTATCGACAATGCTTAGCATGTTTCTGCAAACATTATGAAACCATCCATGTTTGGACATGTCCAATATTTGATTCTGTTCACTGTTAAATAATTCACATGTCGTATGAGATAAACGAGCTTTATCGACGTTTGTGATCATCAGCTGCTCAGAATGTTTTAAAGTCACAGTGTAGCAGTTTTACCTTTAGATGATGACGGTCTTTTCAAACCGACAAATCGAATCAGACTGAAAACGCTTTGTTGATCTGCTCGCACTCTTCCCACAATGCACCTCTCAGTTAAGTGACTCTCTTCTGATTCGATGCATCCAGGCTCACTCCAGAAACCACAAGCAAGAAAAGGAAAGAAGGAAAAGGACTCGGCTCTGCTCGGCCGCTCTACCGGGTCTTCACCAGCTTCCGACCCTGGTCAGTCTGCGATCGATGTGGAGTGCCAGGAGAGCAGGTTCGCGTCGGACTCTGCTACGTCCACTCCCGCTTCCTCCACGTACGCTACAGGCGGGCCAATCAGACGGTGGCCTCGTGTGGCTCGGGGGCGGTGCCCGGAGCTTTCGGCCGGCTGAAGCGAAGCAGAGTCGGAGCCAAGCTGGAGGTCAAGAGCTGTCATGTGACATGTCCGACTCGAGCTCCTCCGCCCTCCAAAATCGTTGCTTTGATGGCGTTTCTTGGATACAAGTAAGTAGATAAAGGTGATACACAGACAGTAGGGCTGGTAACATTCCCCAGAAATTGAATTTGAATATTAGTCTTAAAAAATGGTCCGAATATCGAATATATTCGAATATTCTTAATTAATTAATGAATTAATTAATTAATTAATTTCCCCCCGCGGAGAATAGGACTTGGAACAGTATTGTAACAGTACCTCGTTATATCCAACAGAGGGCGTTGCACTGCCAAATGTCAAGAAAAACGACCAGTGGTAGTCAAACGCTGATTTATTTTCGGTCTTCAAACTAAATCCAAGCGTCATGTTCAACATGTTACATTTAGTGTAACTTCAGTGCAATTTATGCAAAACTGTACACTCTTACTAAGACAGCTTAATTATAGCCTAGTTAAACCAGAACAGTTGAATTGGCCCAGCTAACAGTTACAGAAATGAATATTAGCCTGCAAAACATAAACGAACATTAAGTAGGCCAGCAGCCAATTGTAAACAGTCAATGAAGTAGCCTATTTGACAGACTACTGTTCATTTGTGCAAATTGCAAAACAAACTATTGCAGAACAGAACCTTTCACAGTTAGCCTATTAGGCTGGCGTGTAATAGCCTATGCCGACAGTTGCCTACTAAATAAAATAATGTTTTTTTTTTTTTACCAATGTCATTTTTCACAAGTTAAATAAAATAAAAAATCAACCACAACTTAAAGAAACAAGCAGGCCACAAATCAACTCAAAATACTTGGCTAAGCCTACATATTGTTGGCCAAAAATACCAGACGGTCTACGTGATCAGCGGCGAGTGCTGAGTGTTTTTTGTTGACAATATTGCCGGCTGACGAAAAGACGCGCTCTGATCTCACAGATGTGCCAGGTACCGTGAGGTATTTTTTTGCCACCTGTGCGATGTACGGGTATCTCGCGCTGCCTGTACTTTTCCACCACAGAAGAGGGTCTGCGTCCGGAGGCAGCTGTGGCTCTCTTTCGTACTGGACCAGCTTCCCATGCAGATCATAGGCAGCAGCTCTTGTCTGCTGCTGGTAGACTTGGGAAAATAGATCACCCATTGCCGAAAGGGAACTTTTGCGGGGGGCTTCGAGTGGGGCGGATCACTGGTGTGTAGCCTGCTCTTCATTGAGGTGGGGAGCGGGATGGGGTGCTTTCTTGTTGTGTCACGTGACTGCAGATAGCTAGCCTACAGGTCAGTAAGGGACGCACCATGGGACACAACGGAGGAGAATCAATGCACGCGCTGCCCTGAGCAAATAGTAAATATTCGAATATTCATTTTTACGTTCGAATATACATATTTTTATCATATTCGAATAATATTCGAAATTCGAATATTAGTTTACCAGTCCTAACAGACAGACAGATGTATTATATTATATTAGTATCTGATAATTCTGAATGTGTAGTTCCCTGCCAGTGGCTGTACCAGTGTTTTACTTGAACCACCCTGCGGACCGTGTCCTGACTCTGGGCTGTCCTGGGGCCCGACCTAACATGGCCGTGGCCTGGGACAGAGGATCCGAACCCATCTACAGATTTAAAAACTCAGCCGGTCGTAACCTCAGCACCACGCACCCCGGGCTGCTGATCGACACCGGACACCACCTGGTGTTTAAACCTGCAAAGATTCAGGACTCAGGTAGCTATGAAACAGAAAAAGCCTTGAGAAAAAATATATTTCTATCCGTCTATTAATATTTTATTGTCCTGCTGCCTTCAAGTGCTGTTTTGTTTACTTTGCCTAACAACTTGAAAATTCAGCGAGCTACTTGTGCCAATATGTGTGATGGATATTGATGCAGAGAAACTGCATCGCTGTGGAAAAGTTCTTGAATTTCAAAGTCATTTTTATTCCTCACCGAAGAATATCGTTTTTGTTCATCAGGTGTCTACTACTGCTGGCTGCAGGGTCAACAGGCCGCCGAGATACGCCTGTTGGTCTACGCCCATTTCGGACGGGGAGACTCGGTGATGTCGCATCCCGACTTTCCGGCAGCTGTCCAAACTGTGTTCAGGTCCTATGCTGTCATGATGGCTGTGTTTTGCGTTCTGCTGTTTGGCAGAGCTGGAGTCAGACACCTGACAGACACCGGAGAGACACATGTGGATTAAACTCGTGGAAAGGCTTTCACCTTGGATGAGGATACATGTGCACACCTGCCAGCCTCGTTCTGTTTCTCTCTGCATCATACAGGAGCAGCAGCGTTTTTATGAAGTCAACATGTTTTTGACAGGCTGACACACAAAGCTACGTAACATGCAGCTTTGCAGCTGTGCTGCTGTAGTTGTTGCACTACAGTGATTCCATTTTCTGCTCCGTAATGAACTGTAACCTCATGTGAGGCCAGCTGGCCCGACTGTACACTTCATCCATCCATAAAGTAAATTAGTGTTTGATGGTATTACCAAAAGCAAAAACAGTTTATTTCAGAGCTCGAAAGCACAGCGGATGCTTTTTTCTTTCCCTGCATATCACTGATGATGTTTTGGTCTCATGTCTCTTGTGTTCGTATGTGAGGAAACACCACAAGTGTTCCCACATGATGCAGCCTCTACACGGGAGTGTGAAGAGCTCTCAGGTGCGCTGCTCCTCCTGATAAGAGCCGAGAGATACAATGAAACGCAGAGAGAGAGAGAGAGAACACAGACTGAGATAAAAGGAAAGGAAAAACAAAAGAAGTCAAGCTCGAGAGGTTGATAAAAATAAATGATAGATGGCTGAGCTAATGAATGAATGAATGAATGCATTTCCATCCAATTATCCTCCCGCAGATCAGATCAGCTTCAAAGATAAACGGAAAATGCAAATTCGTTTTCCTCAATACTGGAATGTTTTTTGAAACTGGCAGAAAATAGTATTAACCGTCTCAAAACTATAGTTTAATCAAATTTATCAGGGGCCATGTATTGTGTGTCTCAGTTTCTCTAGTTTAAGATGCTGCCTCACCTCCTCGGTGGCTGAGAGACTTCCATTGGAGAAGAATCAGTCTTCGTGCTTGTAAAGTAACACATTCTGTCGCCTTGAGTTTAATTCTTGTTGTTCCAGTAAGCGGACAGATTAGGAGTGAGCTTACAGAGTCGGGTGACACCCTCCATCGATCACAAGTAGAGTCTACGCCCGGGAACATTTCAGAGAGTTCAACTTTAGACAAATGAAGGCAAGTGCAGCAACCCTGAAGTGAACACGACCGTGCCGAGCACAGATTGAGGCTGTATGGACCTCCTAAAGGCTAAAATACACTGCATGCGGAACATCTCCACCACGGCGACGGAGCCGATACGTTTCAGTTTTAGCCAGTGTGTCAGCTCACACAGTCTCCGTCCCCGATGCGTCACGGCTCTGGAATGACTGCGGCGTCCGGCAACACATACGCAGAGCTTCTATTGTTCACGGACGCCGGAGCACGGAGCATAAATTCAGCACAGAGCAGATTGTGCAGGGAAGGAAATCGGCTACAAAATACAAAATAAAACCCTGGTTTATTTTCAAAATAAAATACTTCGTGTTCACCGCGGATTGAGTTTCATTACAAGAACACGTCATAATGGGCGGGGCTGACATGAAGTCAACAGGTGAGGGGTTTTCAGGTGTGATCATTGATGATACCTCACATCCTTTTCATAAGGACACCAAAAAAAAGAAAGTCAAAGAAACTACAGCCGGCAGTATCGCACGATAATGCGTGAATTCGCGAGATCTCGTGGGTTCTCGCGCTGCTCGGTAGCCAGCGGGGCACCACTGCGCATCACAAACGGATCATGTGTGAGTTGGCGGACGGCGGAGTACGCAGCCGTTACGCATGCGGTGTATTTTAGGGGTCAGGCCTTTCTCCACTGCTGCACAGTTACAGATCTCAAAGTCTCCAACGATAAGTTTTGCAGATTGGACAGGAAATTACAAAAAGACAGGATATTGCACCCGGTCCCAAAGGTGTCATCAGGCAGAGAGAGTTTTAACTTTAAAATAACCACGAACCTGGAGTAATCTGAAAAAAAATATCTAGACAATAATGCATGTAGAATATTTTTTTCCCCCTTCATGTTAACTCCAAGCAGCTCGATAACAGACAGACTCCACATGGCTGTAATGACTTGTCACACCTGGATCTCTGCAGCACATGCAGGTGTTGAAGTGTCTCTCGAGAACCTCGGCGCCGCAGTGAAGAGTGGCAGAGAAATGAACAGAATCACAGAGGAGATATCTGGCTGCTCGCTGTTCAGACAGACAGGGAGTGGGCGGGGGCATCAGATGCGTCCTCATTAAGACGTCTCTCCACCCTGAGAGCCAGAGGGAGGAACAACACACAGACACTTGTTTCTCCACAGATGTGGCCTCCTTCATCCTCCTCTTCTTCCAACATCCGCTCTCCATCTTTCAGCCTTGGCGGCTCTGAAGTGACTCGACCTGCAGCGAACATACTGAGGGTTCAACATGAAGCCTTGGAGTGTGTTAATGTGTTAAACCAGACTCTCGTGCTGCTTTGATTCATTCAGATGTGTCTTATAAAATAAGATATAAATGTGCATTATGTTTAATGATGTATGTTTCTGAACCACCCAAGTTACACCGTACTGTACAAAGGACACACAACACTGCAACTTCAGTTCTTAGGGCTCAATCCCACCATGCACATCTTTACAGATGATGATGTTTGCAGCAGAAGCTCCCGGCACGTTTCAAAAACATCCCAGCTCTGCACCCAAGGAGAACACGTGGCTGTGTGTGTCTGTTACGTTAACGTGAAAATGAGTGTTAGCTCCAGGTTAGCAGTTGTGGTTTGGTGTTGGCAGAGATGTATAGTAACGAAGTGGAACTACCTAAGTACTGTACTTAAGTACTAAAATGCAGTATCTTTACTTTTTCGGAGTATTATTTCCACTTTTACTGCACTACATATTTTTCGCTCTCGCATTCATTCAGACGCATTCACAGACCATGGGAAATCACAGAACTCTACCATGAACATTGTAACACTGTAACATTAGAAGTTGTGTCTTAATAAATATTTGAAATAATATAAACAGCAGTACTTGTACTTTTACTTTCAGTACTTGAGTAGCATTTTTTTTTACATACTTCTACTTGCAATACTTAAGTACAAAACATTTTGAATACTTTAGTACTTTCGCTTAAGTATGGTGTTTAAAGAACACTTCAACTTCTACTCAAGTCAGTTTTTTGATATAGCACTTGTACTTCTACTCCACACCTTTACTGCAGTACTTTATACATCTCTGGGTGTCTTGTAGTAGGAATGCTGCTGCTGCATTCATTCACCCATATTGTCAGGTGATGAAATACTTTTATTATTTGTTGTGTTGTGAGAGTTTGTGCTTGTTTTGCATTGAACTTGTAACCTGTGTGAAAGTGTTGTCGTGTAAAACCAAACTAAGGATTTCATGTTTGTGTTAGACGAGGTCATTTTCCATCATGCATCATCAGGAGCATTCCTCACTCCTTAGTGAGTGATTTTCCTTTTATGAGTATGAAATATTAATATATTGGGAGCACGACAGAAGTCATATTGGGTACAAATCAATGTTTTGTGATGGGTCTGTCATGCGAAGCTTTCTCTCCAAAACCCAAAGTGCATACTTCACTGATGCTGATGCTCTTTAACTGACACTGTAGCAATCAAATCCCACATATGTAGAGACTGATTAAAGTTCAAATCTATAGCAACAACTATACTTCTCTACATAATTCTGTTAATGAAAGTGAATCTATAGTTCAACATGAATTGTTTCCCCCATGAGCGACTGACCTGAGCTCAGTGAGTTATAATTACGATCACGGCTGTACCGGGAACCCCGACACTGATTTGATTTTTATCTCCTTCTCCTTTGGAAACTCGATTGATACCTTCATCGGATGAATTGTACATCAGAAACTCGAGGCGGTCTCTTCCTCTGCTCTTATTTTTCATTCTTTAGATTCTTTGATTCTGTCCCCACGTCTCGTTCTTTCTGCTCATTAATCCTCCTCAGCTCTCTTCCTCAGGACGACGTGGCCGGCTGGGTTTTCACCGTAGCCTTCAGAATTAATCAGGGACTGATCTACAAATGTGATGAAAGTGGAACATAACAGGCTGTGAGAAGATAAATCCTGGTGGATTGTCGGCCTCGGGGAGCGGGTATGAGAACTATTTCACATAAGGTGTAGAGGTGGTATTACAAAGAAGTCACCAGGCCAGGATAAGGTTCATCCTCTGAGGAATGGTGAATATCCAGACCAGATTTCTTGGCAATCTTCCATGTGAATGTTGAGATGTCTTGTTCATGGGTTGTCATCTAAAATCTCAGAGGTGCCAGAGCAGTTTCAGTGTTTTGCATTCAGAGGAATATCTTCAGGAGCTTCGACTTTGAGTTGCACGTGAAATGGGTGCCAAGTGGGAAATTAAGGACATGTACACTGAATAAAAATAGAAACGCTCCCATTTTTTATGAGCTATGGTGAAAGATCTAAGACGACTTCTGTGCAAGTTGACAAGTTCTGCTCAAGGAAGTTTTTCCTTCCCACTGTCTCTAAGTGCCCATGGTGGGAAATGTTGGGTCTCCGTAACTAATGCGATGATAAGGGACAGTTGTGCAGCCAGGTGAGCAGATCAAGTGATTGGTGATGAATAAAAAGACTTTAAAATTGAAGAACATCTGAAGGAGATGCCATGTTACGCCACAGCGATGTGGTTTAGCTGCATCAATATCAGCTCAAAGCAATTTTGACAGAGGCTGCCATCAGAGATTTGTTTCTGCTTAAAATTCAGGTTTTTAAAAGAAAAACGTCAAAGCCAAACATCGCTCTCTGCTTCTCTGCTGCATCTCATGTGATTGAACAGCCTGAACTGATTAGATCAGGGTTGCATAATAGATTAATATTTCAATAGACCAAGAGCACTTATTATAAAACCAGCTTTCTTGTGTGTCCTCGGTGTAATCGAAGTCGAAGCAGAAAATCACGTCCGGAATTCACCTCAAACCTTGAACATCAAATAAGATTTGAACAGTTTCAATTTAAGCGTCAGAAAGACTTTCATAAGCTGCTCAACACTGCCGGAGAACTCGGGGAATGTTTCAGTCCACAAACTTTCATGACCTTCCTCTCCACTCTTATATTAAAGTGCAGCCTCCGTCCTCCGGTACAGCAGCGCCTCCTCCCTCGCTGTACTTTCCTGTCAGTCAGGCAGCTCGCTCTGCAGAATATGCGCTGCTACCTTGCCCTGGGATGTTTTCTCATTTTTTATGGAGCTGCTGTATTGGTGGAGTAGCAGCTACAACTTTCTGTCCATTCAAACTCTGAAAGTGTTTTCTGGGGAGTGAGTGTGGATGGATGTCTCTTTCACATCCATGGGAGCTGCTAGCTTGAGATCCATCCCATAAAGTCATGTTCCTTATTTCTAATGATTATTTCTAACGTGTCTTAGTTTGAAGAAACCTCATCTAGGTACTTTTCCATTTGAACAAACAAATCCTTGACATGAATTTACTTACATAAGCTTGTAGTTGATTTTGTTAAAAATGTGTTTTTTATCTTGGATTTCTGTTAATGCAGCACGGGTTGAAACATTGTGACTTTTCTTGTTAACCTCGATGTTCCCTTTTAAAGTATTTCTACAAGTAAATAAAGATGTTTTTTATAGGCAGAGTCTCCAGCTGCAGTAATAGAGAATGAATTTCCACCATTGTGATGGGAACGAGCTGCTGCCCTGGTAAAGCAGTTCAAGTATCTCGCGTCTTGTTCACTATCGTCGAGGTAACATGGAAACTCGACAGGTCAAAAGCATCAGCAATGATTCAGACATGGTGCCAAACTGTTATAGAGAGCGAAGCTGACCAGACAGCTCAACCTTCACTCACTCGCTCTGGGTAGCTGCCAAAGGAAATAATTCTCCTTTCAGTGAATAAAACCACTCTGCTGTACTAAAATGAGGCGGTTTAGCATCTGATCAGGATGTCTCTTGGACAGCCTCTCTGCGGATGTATCCAACCGGTATGTCCAACTGGAAGGAGACCCAGAATAGTTTCCTGAAACATTGTAGTGATCATTCAATCTGGACTCGGGATGCCTTGATATCCTGCAGGAAGCAGCCAGAGGAAGCGGTGAGGTGGGGTCGGATTGGGTGGAAGTAACCTGGAACTTTGAATTGTTGAAAAGTTTGGAGATCTGGACAGCCGCTCAAACACAACTGGAAAACAGCCGAGCCAACTCAAGAGGCTTAAAAGGCAGGACACCATCTTCCGTTATATAGAAGAGCAAGAGAACGCTCAACACACCATTGCACATAAACCGATCATCTTCTGTAGTTTAAACATCAATAATGTGACAAGAAAAGATTAATTGTTTGTATGCATGGGAGATAAACTGCTACTGTAACTGGGTTGAGGTTTGACCCAAGAACAACACAGACGGAGACCAGTGTTGGAACGGTTCAGTTTATTGGCCAAACAGCAGCAGGTACACAGGAAGTAGTCCACAACAGAGCCAGTCAAAGCAGTCCAACTCTCCAGCAGAAACCTACGGGGAGGGAATCCAAGCAAATGGGAGACCAACAAGGGGCGAGCGGGCAGAAGAGTCAGGGACAGAAAGCTGGCCAGGTCACCTGGTTAGGGACAGGCCGGGTCAAACCGAGAGCCTTAGCATGCTGCTGAAGACCTGGCAGAGACAGAGACGGAGTGGCAGCAGTAGGTTTAAATCAGCTGAGGGAAGCAGAGGGTTGACTTCTTATGATGTAGCACTTAGTGTAAATGCGTTCGTTCTTGCCACATGTCCTTGGGCAAACAGTACACGCTCCAGCCAATGCAAAGAAATATCGCTGCTCATCCGTGTTGGAGGTGAATGAGATGCCGTCCTCTGTCACAGCCGCACCACGCTGCGTATTCTTTCCTTCATAGTGAGACGATTGTGGCTAGCAGACGGAGAATAGCAAAGAAGGCACCGGAGAGAAATTTGGACCCCACACCACAGCCATTAATCAACTTGTTAGTGCATCCAGGCCAGCGGTGCAGCATGCTGTCTGTTTGCTGGAAGATAAATGAACAGGGACTCGCGTCTTAACCTTGTTTTGCCTGGAGAACAAAGACAGAATATTTAAACCTTTCTGCTGCTCCAGCAGATCAATTAAAAATAATCCCAGTTAATTCTCATTTTTCTGTCATCTTGTTGACTGAAGTGATTGGCTAAAAAACAAATGTGAACACACTCGTTGCAGTACTCTATGTGCCTCTCAGTTAGCAGGCAGCGCTTCCAATGTGGCCTGAGGAAACAATTATAACACACTGCATGTGGGGAGTGGGTGAAAGTGGGTGAGCTAGTAGATAATTTATTTATTTCCAGCAGTATTTATATTCATCTTCCTCCAGGCGATGTTTAAACCTACCCAGGATATGAGAGATGGTCTGATGCGCCTAGCAGCAGGACAACTTTATTTAAACTGACCAATATCAGCGTTACAAGAATAATTCATGTAAGTGTCACCAGTCTTTTAACTTTAGGCAACTAAAACTTGGTTAATGGAAAAGATGACTGTAGTAATAGTCGACATCTGAACAGTAATCTGTGGTGCAAATTAAATCATTAAAGGTTTTCCAATGCTATAACTGTCACATCTCGGTGAGGTCAAGCTGGGTTTTTGTCCTGTCTCGTCATTTCCTGTTTTATTTTGATATTTACCTGTCCTCTCGTTTCAGGTCACTTGCCCTTCCTCATGTGTCACCGGTCTGATTGTTTCCACCTGTTCCCCATCACCCTGTGTATATATTGTCTGTGTCTCCCTTTGTCCCGTGCCAAAGTGTTTCGTTATCAGATCGATCGCCACAGCCTTGTTTCCTTGTCCGTCCATAGTCACAGCCTTGTTGCTCGAGTGTTCTTTTGTTTATTTTCCTCGATTGAGTGATTTTTCAGTTTTTGTTTCTGTTGTAAATTCTTAGTCTAGCTTTTTGTTTCCTCGTGTTTTTCAGCCTCCTTCAGAGCGCTTTCAGTTAACGTTTTGCAGCCTGTTGTTTTTCCTCTTGGTGAGTGATTTTGATTTTGATAACCTTTCATAAAGTAGTTTAGAGTTTTTCCTTCTTTGGAGTGATTTTTTTTGTTTGTTTCCCCTAGTTTAGGCCTGTTTTCTTTTTTTTCTTTTTGTTTTTTATGTCTTTTATTTACCAGTTGTTAAACAGCATACAATTTCTTACAAAAATACAGTACAGTGCATACAAAGTACAGTTTCTTTTCTTTTTTCTTCTTTTTAAACCCCTTAAGAACTTACATGAACAACCCCCCTCCCCCAACCCTCTTACATAATTAAAGTGCAGTACAAATAAGTAGGTATAACCACATCCATGTGAAATAATATCCTACATTACATAAATTAAATGGCAAATGTACCCAAGAAACAAACAAACAAACAAGAACAGAACTAACAAAACAGAACGTTTAGGCCTGTTTTCATAGCCTCACTCTGTCGAGGGTTTTCTGTTATTTCAATAAACACGCTCATTGACACCTCTGCGCCGGAGTCCTGTTTGAGTCCGGCCTGACATTAACAACATCATACTGACACACAACAGGTTTTATTTGCACTACCAAAGAGGATACTTAACATAGTTCTCTTCACAAATTCAAGACTGTCCTGACCAACAGGATTAGTTGTTTATTCCAACATTTCGACACCGACCATATGTGTCTGAGAGAGTCTATCTATGGCAGGAACATCCTGAGAACAACCTCCTCAGTTTAATTTCAAATCTTCAAAAATACAAAACATGCCCAAAAGGGACTTTAGTTCCTGTTCAGTGTTTGAATTTGGCTTTTTTAGATTTGTAGATTCAACCTTAGGTCCGCCTGTACACCTTAAGAAAGAAAATGTGACAGTATTTCTTTGGGTTCAACATCCAAGTCTTCTTTTTCTAACCTTTGTTTTTACCAGTGCGGTATCATTGGGGAAGGTTGTGTTCACACTCATTCACACCAGAAACTGCCACAGTCTGATTTGACAGCTGGTGTGAACAGCTGCACTGGAATAGTTTGAGGGTTAAAGACCTTGCTCAAGGGCACCGTAGTGGTGCTAATGATGTTCTCCCACTTTTACCATCTGGATTTATCGTGCCTGGTCCGGTGCGACCGACGTTCCTGTCACAAGCCCACTTCTCCAACCACTACTGACTCTGAATGTGGTCTGTCCATGCTCTAAGACCACTGGATAAAGGCAGTCAGGATTTTTTGTTTAACTGTGTAACATATGAGGAAGAGGATGTGGTCTTTTTATCCGGTAACTCTTGAAGATTGATGGAGCTCCTTTATTGTTGTTAAACCATTCTCTGCTTTGTCACATTGATCCAAAGTTGTTTTTAACAGGAGGCTGTGAATCTTTAGAGCTATCCCAGTTAAGCTGCAAGAATCTCTAGGACCCCCTGTTGAGAAGATTTCAGCAGCAAAACATGAAGTATCTTCACAGTCTGAGCTGACTCTAAATTGCCTATTGGGGTGAATGTGAGCATGAATGGTTGTTTGTCTTGTAACAGGCTGGTGATTTGTCGGCCTCTAGCCGAGTTTACCCTGGACGAGTTTTTAGTAGTTTGGCTCCAAAGTTGGCTCAGCATATGGAGGATGAATCATAAAGATTCTGGTGACCACATGAAGGCCCAATATCGAGCAGAAATTATCGGTCCTGAGTGAAATGTCTTGGATTGACATGAAATTTGGCCACACGTTGCCCTGAGGATGACTTGTAATTACTTTCAGACACATGCTGTAAATGGAGCCACCTGAATCCGACACGCTGGATCGTGGCTGCTCGTATTTTAACAATCTTTTCTCCGGTTGCAGGTTGCGTCAGCACAAATGCCGACGGACATGTCAAAACATGACATATGTATTTGTAAGCGCGGAGAGAGTTGAAAGAGAAAAGTCTTGTGATCTATCATCCACCAGCTCCCGCAGAGCGCCGAGTGTAATAAAAAATACATATATATACAGTCCCTCAGCTCATTTGTGGTGACTGTTCATAATTTGTCCTGTACGATATATGAACGTGAGCGCAGCTCTGCGGCTCCATATTGATCATCAGCCAGTTTTTCTCTGGAGAACACAGCGCCATTATAACAGTATCGAACTCGACTCGGCTGAGCTCATTTATTCGATAGATTATGCATTATAAAGTGTCGTTTCGGTCATTAAGAGAAATGGCTACACATGCACACAACAATATACACGCAACTGGCAATTTATTTGCTTCAGTGCAGAAAAATAAGTGCGCTTAGCATCATTGAAGTTTTATGTGTTGTCTCTGGGTGGTTTTTATATTTTGAGGTAATATCGCTGTGTGTTTTCACAAGATGCCTGTGGCCTCATGTCAATAAATATGAGTATGTTGTTGTATTTCTGTCACTGTGTCAGTCACAGGATGAATCATCACATCAGTCACAAATTAATTCCTTTGAAAATAAAATAAGAATTTGTAATTCGACGATAGGACAACACAAAAGTTCAAACCAGCAGAGTAAACATCACATGAGAAGGGGAAAGAGGTGACAGACCACAGCAAAAGGGCCAGTTTAACTTAGATTTCGCATATTTGGTGTCAAATTAATGTCTTAAATGAACATTTGTTTTCCTCTTCAAAGAACTGCAGCAACATTCAAGAATTCGACTGGAGTCTGGAGGGTTAATTCCCTGTGCTGTGCATGTAGGTAATGTGAAAGAAGAATGGTTGGAGTCTATGAGCTTGTCAGTCGTCTCGAGTGTCAGGAGAAACAGATACAGTACGCTCCTCCAGCATCCTCCTTCAATCAATCCAGCTGACAACTGGATTTATTAAAATTGGAACGTGTCTGTTCAGAGTGACGCGCGTGGGGCAGACAGCTGACAGGCTGCTGGATGATGCTGATGAAATGCTTTGCCTGCATGTTTAAAATGTGCTTGGACTAGGGAGATGTATTTGTTTGCAGCGTATTCAGAAAAACTGGAACAAAAACTATAACTTGAGCTGTATATCCACTGCATGGAACGGTTCAACGTGACTCACTTTTGGTAAACAAGGCATTTTTCTCGATTTTGTTTACCACTATAGATTATCACCATACCAACGACATGTGAAACATGTGCATGCATCAGCATCATCTTCAACCTGACACAAAAACAGAAACGATTCAGGACGACAAAAAACACAGTTTGGGTTTGGGACATGTGAGTCATGTGATCATCATCAAATGACGTCTGCAGTGTTTGAACTTGGAGCCGAGCCCAAACACGGCATGACTCAAACATAGGTCTCTGACTGAAGTGTGAAATGTTGGAAAGCAGGTGTCACCATCATAGAAAGTCCAAATTAAAAGTGTTAACAAAGCTGCTTGGCTGCGAATGTGACTCATGCTGCAGCCGCGGTGGTAAATCTGTGTGGTTAGTTTCTTTTTGAAGCTCTGGCAGCACAACACTCGTTAGGCCTGGGTCGCTTAATTAGCAGGTGAGCTGCTGGGAGGCTCGTGGGGTTTGGAGGTGACTGTGGTAGCCGGTGTGTCGGCTGTGATGTTTCAGAGTTGTTAGCTGTTTTCTTCTCTCTCTTTTTTTTGGTCACTTCCAGTCAGACTTTTGTATGCGTGAAATAGAAAAGTGTTTGCACCGACCGTTTAGCAGCAGGTGCAGTTCCAAATGGACCGGTCCGTCATTTCATGGTCAGCGACGTTTTCTTGAGCTGTCAAGACGTCCAGGAAAAGTATCGTCCAGTCGATGTGCGTGCATGTGTGTGTGTGTGTGTGTGTGTGTGTGTGTGTGTGTGTGTGTGTGTGTGTGTGTGTGTGTGTGTGTACTTTTACCAGGGTAACAGAAAAACCTGTACAAACCAATCATGTGTGTGTGTGTGTGTGTGTGTGTGTGTGTGTGGTGGGGGCGGGTACGAACTCAGCAGTGACTTTGTTCAGCTTGTTGGCTCCTGACAGACAGTGTAGATCAACGCCTTCAGTGTTTGTTCCTGAGGTGACATGGAAGTGATGGAGAGGCCGCGCCTACCCGAGCATTCAGGCAACACACACACACACACACACACACACACACACACACACACACACACCTCCAGCATCGTGACATGATATTTAAAAGACGTTCACACACACACACACACACACACACACACACACACACACACACACACACACACACCGTAGATCACATGCAATGCAGTGATTTGCTGATGAAGTACATCGCAGTAAATACTGCATGTCTTCGTGTGTGTGTGTGTGTGTGTGTGTGTGTGTGTGTGTGTGTGTGTGTTTCCAATGCTTCTCTTTGTTTTAATGTTGCTGCAGCTTCTGACTGACCAATATTCTGTCGATATGAGTCTGAGATTTATTTTGAAATTCTTTAAAAGCAGGAAACTGAAAGACTTGTTTGATTTTCAGAAGCAGAAGAAGTCAATTTGAGTCAGACGACGATTAACCAGTAACATGTTATTTGTTGCAGGGTGCTGGTAATTAGAAACTCTTCTGGTATCAGGTCAGTGTGCAACTATTGATGCTCCGTGTTATTTCCACATCACGCCTCCAAACGATACAGTTGATCAGTTCATGGCCGCTGTTTGCTGATGCATTCAGATGTTCTCCCTCGAGAGCTTCAAGTTATTGTTTCTTGTTTGTGTTTTTTTATTTTTTTTTACCCGTCACGCCGAGCGACCGCCACAAGAGACGGAGCATCACTTTAATTGGCATCATCATACTCCTCCAATGGCCGTCCGCTGCCATGAAACACGATAATCAATTTCAGCTGAGAACATGACACGTTTGCTTACGAGGACCGAGAGGAGCGCGGTGGGAAGGTGAAGCCTCGAAGCTCCGGCTGGGTAATTGGATCCCTGCCTGACTTCAACCCCCGGAGCTGCAGATCTGAAATATTAGCGACTATTTGGAATTTAGTTACAACTGAAAACGGAGTGCGTCACGATTAAAATAGAAATGCACGTTGGTAATAAGAAGAAGTTATTGCACAGAGCGTTAAATGATTGCTTGGGGTGGGGGGGTTAGAGAAGGTTGAATGACTCAGTAATTATGTCCCCGGGCAGATTCATGGTATCAAAATATTGGAATCATTAAATTTCAACTCAAATGACATTATAATGGATAGACGCCGGCCTGTGCTGCACTGAAGAGTCTGAGAGAGGCAGCTAAGACATTTGCATGCCCTGCGTTGGCGTTGGAAGAATTTTCTGAGCTGCTGATGTTACAGTGAACTACGAGGATCATCGTCTTCTTGTAGCAGGATGTACAACAACTCCTGGTGTGTGTTGGGACATGAAATGTAAATGAAAATAGTTTGGACTGACCGTCCATCCATCCATTCTCCTCCAGTTATCTGGGGTTGGTTCATGGTGGCAGCAGGTTCAGCAGGGCCTTCCAGGATCTTTGTCTCTGGCTGCAAAGCGAGGTCGGATTGACGCTGGGTCCATGGATCTTCAATCTTTGATCTCAGTGTCAGCTGACATGTCGCAGCATCAAGCGACCCAGTTCCTTTCAGTCCTTGTACAGCTCTAATGACACTGGCCTCTGAGTCGACACTCCTGGGGGATCCCGAATCATCCCAAGCTACGTGGGCTTTACAGTCCGTCCCTCGAGTTCTGGGTCTGCCCCGGGGTCTTCTCCCAAAGGAAGGGAAGCATCCTAATCAGATGCCCGAACCACCTCGACGAGCTCCATATAATGTGAAGGAGCAGCAGCTCTACTCTGCTTACCTTGTCACCTTTCCATGCAATATCTAGCTCTGTTTATATAAAATAATAGTTATATTATTAGTAACATATCATCATACGATGTGACTCGATATGATGGTGGTACACGCACGTAATACTGAGCTGAATAAATTGAACATTCGCTCGTGTGCCAGCCGATCAATGGCGAACAAACCCTCCGCAGAGACACTGGAGGTCCTGGAGTCTGTAATCCCAGGCCTTCCATCCTTAAATGACCTCCAGGCTTATCTGAAGGAGCTTTTCATTAAAACCTCACCAGAGGCTTCACCCTCCCTGTTTCATTAATCCTAATATGACTGTCAACACCTTTAATATCCTGTCTGTCATTCACTCTCCCTCCCTTCATTTAACCCTTTCATCTGCTCTTATCATCTGCATTTCCTCTCCTTACTTTACAACATCTTGCCAATATTTCTCACCCTGACATCCAAGTGATCAGATATTCCTTCTGCATCTCTCCTCTGTGTATTTTTATTTTGTCCTCTCACGCAGCTGCAGTCCCCCCCCCCCCCCTCTATCAACATTAATTTACCTTTTTCCTGTGTCTCACTCGCTCTCGGCCTTTTGGGATTTATTCTCTTCTCATGCAAACTCAACCTCTTTATTAGTCTTCGACCCATATCTGATCCATGCTTAAGTGTAATGTCAGTGCTTCCTGGGAGATATTTGTTCTGATTTAACTTTTATGTCAGTCGATCGGAGATGGATTGCTGTCAGTGCATTTCACGGGAAAAACATGGAGGTGAGTCAGCGATCCATTTGAGTTTCGTTCACCACAGTGGAACATTTGAGGCTGAAGATTTGTGTGAATGTAAAAAATTATTTGTCTGTGCAAATAATGACTTTAAGACACTGAGGCTGGCAAAATGCAGATATTTACACTGCTATGCTCGTGGCATGGAAATACTGATAGGACCAAAATAATCAGGACATCGTGATTATTGTGTTAACATAACATCATGATCATTGTGTTAACATAACATCATGATCATTGTGTTAACATAACATCATGATCATTGTGTTAACATAACATCATGATCAAAGTTTTTAACTTTGACCTGGTCTGATCCACGTTCCCGAGCACACTTCTTTTCATGTGTAGCACAGGACCTCGACACAGCACTCTGTAATTTACATTTGACATTTCCTTTCTTCACTGCACTTCTCTCAGTCTGGAACAGAGCGTGCAGCAAAACGCGGTCCCAGAAATGAGTTAGCATTTCTGCACTTCCTCTCTCTAAAGGTTGAGTCCAGCCACCGGGAGGAGGAAGCTCGTTTCAGCCGCTTGTATCCTCCATCAATTTGCTGCACACTTGAGCACAAAGGATCACTCTCAGGCGTGCATGAGTTTTAGATTCTTTACTTTGTCTGTCAACACAGAAACACAAGCACATCAGCACGACAACATCGCGACATGCAGGCTGGCTGGGGGTCCATTAACTAATTAGCGCTGTTTAGCCCCGTTTCTCACACCAACATAAACAACATATGCCCTTGTGCTTCAACATGTAGCTAACACAATGCTAATATCTGGCACGCTCACACAACTCATATTTTAGCAGGTAGGTGATGTCGTTATTCGCCATTTGTTCCTGTTAGGTGAAGCACGTTTTCATCAGACTTTCATTCCCATGGAAACCGAACATAAACACACATTTGCGTCACAATCTCGTTATTTCACACTCTGCACGCTAATGTCATAACTTATATTCAACACATGGTATACTCTTAGCTCACCTGTCAACACAGAAACACAAGCACATCAGCACGACGACATCGCGACATGCAGGCTGGCTGGGGGTCCATTAACTAATTGGCGCTCTCTTGCACCGCCCTAAAAGGACCCTTAAGCTGCCTCATAGTGCCTGTGCCTAAGCTATGCGTTGGATACACCTTTTAACCTGCTGCATATATTCGCTGATCTTCTGCACAAATATCACATTGCAAATAAATAAAAATAATGACAACAAAATGAGAACCTAGCACACACTGAATACAAACTGAGAATGGGGGGTGTCCATGAATATTGCCAACATTACTATGAGTCCCACAAAATCCTTTCACTCACTACCCAAAGCTCGTGACCGTAAGTGAGGGTTGGAACGTGGATGGACTGGACTGACTGTTTTCTGCTTGTTTCATTATTTTCTAGAAACATTTCAATGCATCAAATGGATCAGCTAATTTAGTCACTTCAGCCCGATCTCAGTCTTTAAATATCTGTAGAGCCACATCTCTGTCTCATTACAAACCTGACCAAATCAGATATCCACAGTGATTCCAGGCTCTAGTTCTAATCCAGATCAAAGTGTGGCGCTAACGTGTCGTTTGAATGCAGAAATCTGCATCATAAATAAATTAGAACCTGCTCATTTAAACAGGCTTCAATTAGGAAGTCTTTTTTTAACGAGTCACGGTGGAACGAAATGACATCGTGCAACAATTAAAGCTGCACGAGGGAAGAATATCAAACGAAGCTCACGCCACTAAAATCAAGAAGTCGAGCTTCCACGGAGAAAGTGTCTCATTACTGCACGTCGACGGTGATGCTGAAGAGTCACCTCATCTGTCCAATAAATCCTGGTGACAAAATCAACGTTTACTGCAAAGATCCAGAAGTTTCACCAACTCCTGATGGAAAATGGTTTTATTTAAAGTTCCTGCGTGAACTCGTCGGCACGGCGGAGATGTTCGCAGTCAGACTGGTGGAATAAATCATCACGGAGTTGGGGACTTACTAAAGTAGCAGGTTTCTCTCTCTTTTGTTCTCTTTCCAAAGCCAGATAATTAATTTACGGTCGACGGAGTCTCTCGCACTTTTTCTCTGATTCATTCTATTTGCATATTATTCTCTGTGATTTTCTGTCTTGCTGAAAACTGCTGCGCCGCAGCTGAAGTCAGACAATAAAAACAAAAGGGAAGCGCAGCTGAGCAGCAGTGTGTGAAGGAGATAAATGACTTCCCCTGGTTACACCTGTTACACTGAGCTCAGTCCAATTAAACATTTTTAAAAAGCCGTTATTTGTCTCTTATTATTTCCTGACGTCTTCTGTGACACGTCTTCCATTCCCACAGGACACAAATCTGTTCATGTCGTCCATTTCTTCCATTTATTTTCTTTTTTCTGTCGCTGTACTTTCTCCCGACATCACATTCAATCAGTTTTTTTTCCCTTCGCCGTGTCACTTTATTTCCCTCTCAGTCTGCAGTCGTCTCAGTCCCCTCCATTTCTTACCTCATCTATTCTGTCATTCTTTTCCCTCCATCACTATCTGATGATGTTTTTCTCTCTCTCTCTCCGTCTGCCTGCAGACACGCAGCTCGTTCATTCTTCTTACTTGACTCGAGGTCCAGTTTATGAAAAACAATCCATCAGACACGTCTCACCTCCTTGGCCCCTCCATCTTTTCTTTTTTTTCAGTTTTTTATTGTTGTTCCTGTCACCTTCGGGTCTCGTCTCTGTCACGTTTAAGTGAGTGATCACGCTGGCTTGTGTTTTCCTCTCCTTCCCGACAATTTGCATGTAAATTAAACATCCTGATGAGTAATAGAGCACGGGGGGGGGGGGCAGTCATCGATTTCTCTCCTGTTATTTGTTGGAATTATTAAACAGGCTCGGAAGACGAGCACGCCGGACTGATTTAGATGTTTTCACACTAGTTGTTGATTTCCATTAACACAGATATATTTCCTGCACCTGCCTCGCAGTAATAATACGCCACATGGCAGACGCTTACCGACAACGTGATATACAGTAAAGCAAGGCTCATGTTTCTGTATTCGGGCTGCATCTGTCCAACACCTGCAACATAAATCAAATCTATTGGCCTTTATTCACAGTTAAGAGAGCTCTCCAGCTGCAGATGTAACTGAGTTTATTTGAAAACATGAAAGTTTGTCATCATCCAGCAATACGCCGTATGAAACGTTGGAGAAAACACAAGCGCTCTGTAGCTACTTTACCTTATGGAGGAGATGTAGTTTCTGGATCTACCTGAAGGTGCAATGTACGATGGCCGGGAACGCTCAATGCTGCAAATAAAAGTAACGCTGCACACAAAAAGAAACAGCGCTGCAAATAAAAGTAACGCTGCACACAAAAAGAAACAGCGCTGCAAATAAAAGAAACGCTGCAAATAAAAAAGGAACGCTGCTGCAAATAAAAGAAACTTCACAACGGAAGTGAATTACTAGGGACTATTTTTGCCGGTGCACCTGTAGTTTTTTATGTGAGCGAGAAGAAGAAGAAGAAGTACAGAAGCGTATTGCATTCACTTGAAAAAAATGAATGTTTCTTTTATTTGCAGCGCTGTTTCTTTCTATGCTTTTTGAGCAATGTGCAGCTAGCTTTGTGGTCCTAGCATAGGAGTTTTGGACCACCAGGACCAGGAAGGAGGAAAGCACAGCGAGGAAATCTAGCAGAAACCCGAATGAGCAGTACCGAGCTATATTGGAGTGGCTCCATCCTGCAGGACTCCAACAACAGATGGAGAGGATGGAGATAGAGATTACTGAAACAGAAGGTTTTGGTGAGTTTTATTTAGTTTATCAGTTTAATAAGGAAAACAGACCTAAGAATATTTCCTTTCTTGACATTTTGTTCGTTTATTTTGTTACTAATTAGGCTAAAAAAAGAACGAAAGCTTGTGAAACTACGGAGCGAGGCCTGACCTATAGATACTATTGGACTCCTCTTGAGGTACAAAGTGGTATTATGAGACAGGACAGCAGATATCTCTCTGACAGCCAGGACAGGGGAGTCAAAGGGCAATAATCAGGACTCAGTGTGTGCCCAGAGAATGATCGAAGAGGACACTCACCTCTGACGCCAGAGGCAATCTTTGCAGCGAGAGCGATAATGACCTCCTCAGTATTTATTTATATAACCAATCTGTTGCCATGTGACCAAAGTTTCATACTTAAACCTGTTTCAGAATAAATAAAATAATTGTGTGTAGCAGCTTCGGCCAAAGAAAGGCGAACACACTGTAAACACTGTTTAACTGTGTCATGACACTGATTAATGTCCAGTCCACGGTGTGGGTGGAAAGGTAATGATTGTGTATAGTGCACACAGAAACACACATAATAGATAGTAACTGGTAACTGTGTGTGTGTGTGTGTGTGTGTGTGTGTGTGTGTGTGTGTGTGTGTGTGTGTGTGTGTGTGTGTGTGTGTGTGTTAGACGTCTCCTTCTATCCAATGTTGGGAAGTAAATGAGCCAATTTAACTGTGTATTGATTTGAGAAATTGACCGAAACATTGTAAAACATTGCAGAGTCTGTTGCACACACCCACCCACACACACACACCTACACTCCCCAAGCCAATTATCCTCAATAGATCCTGCTGTCGCTTTCTCTCTCTCACACACACACAAACACACACACACACACACACACACACACACACACACACACACACACAGTAAGTAAGACCGAGGTCGAAATCTTCACCCTCCAAGACAAAGAAGAAGAAGAAAGTGAGGTAAACATACGTGTATATAAACGTATCATCAGCGTGTCATATCATGTCATGAGTCCACCGAGTACGTGATGTGCAGCACGTTCTCAGAATAGTTTGTTCACTCTCTTCACACTCATATTAAAGATACTGCAGCCGAGGCGATGCACACTGATCTCGAGCTTCAGCGTCTTGACCTTTTAGAAATTATATCTAGTATTTCTAAAGTGTCTCATTATGTTTGAGCTTTTAAGAGTCGAGTTTTTTTTCAAGTAACGCCACGAGCGCTGCAAAGCAAAGGCCAGTTACCTCCACTGTGAGACACTTGACAGATAAAGTCATCTGTTAATACAGGTTTTAATTTTTTTATTCGGGTGAACAAACCTATAAAGAATGTGTGAGTTAAAGATGAAGCAGCATATTAATTCGATGTTTCTTGCTTGAGTCCTTCACTCAAAAAACCCACTCATATAACAAACCTATAAAATATGGTCTGAATAACAAAGTAATGCATCCTTTTGAAACCATACTCGCTCTCATGCTTCTACTTAAAGTCCTAAGAGATGGTGTTAATGAGTGAGAGGGTTGTTAATGGATTAATGCAGCCTCGACAAGAGGCACTTCAATTCCTACAACTCAGGTAGCAAATAATAACTCAGTGGGTTCATATCTCACATGTGTAATGGCATTAACAGTCTGTTAGGTTAGGGGGAAATGGGAGGCTGACTTATTTCACAATAGGATGATGGTTGGATCGAGCTACAAGCCGGACAATTTCTCGATACTGTCCAAGGTGTAAATCTGAAGTTGGCTGACTTATTTACAAGTTCTGCAATACTTGAAACCATATCCGAGATACAGTGGTCCCTCGTTTATCGCGGGGGATACGTTCTAAAAATAACCTGCAATAAACGAAATACGCAAAGTAAGTTTTACAATTTAAGGCCGTAAACCCCTAACCACACACTTTATACACCTCTTTACATGCATTTTGTACAGTACTCCCTTAAACAGGACGCAGAACATATGTGCGGTTCTCCCTTAGCCAATTTAGGATGCAGAACACAATGCACGTTCATACTGTACAGTACGCTGTAAAAAAAAAGCATGCAAAATTACACTGAAAAAAATCTGCGAAACAGCGAGACCGTGAAAAGTAAATCGCGATATAGCGAGGGACGACTGTATACCTAAAATAAATGTCAGGTTTATAAGATTAGCTCTTAAATTGAAGAGTGAGGACCCACCTCCACCTTCTCTGTGGCTTAGTGAACTAACCTCCTGTAAAATAATGTACAATCTAAAACAAAGACAGCTTTATGTTGACTTTGTGGATTGGCTTTGGTGGATCAGTCCAGGCCTCACCCAGCATCTGTTCAGTTTTGGATATAACAACATAATAATGAAGCAAATAACCTAAAATAACTTCACGTTACAACTTTGTGTTTGGCTGACTGGCTGTCCTCTCTCCATCCTCTCATTTGCTCTCTCGCCATGTCTCTCTTTGTCCTGTCTCGCTGTCCGTCTTTCCATGTATGTCTCTTTGCCCTTATCTTCCTCTGTCAGTCACGGTGCTCTGCGGCGCCCAGGTTAGTATTCCCAGTCAGTCACATCTGTCGGCTCCCACTCAATCACACACACACACACACACACACACACACACACACACACACACGCGTGGTAATGACTTTTTTAATACATGCTACAAATTAAACAAACTTGTGGATAAAGGCATGCAGCCACATGCCAACACACACACACACACATGAACACACACACATGAACACACACACACACACGAACACACACATGCTCTTGACATTCTTGCGTCCTTGGTTCCATGGTTTAATGTGCAGGACGACACATGTTACGGCCGTGCCGGCCCGATGTCATGGTCACTTTATTATGAAGGGGGGAAGTGTTTAGCTGTCACGCCACAGCAGCGTCTGGGTCATTTCAACCCGAGAACAGCCAGATGCTGCATCGCATTTCATACTGTGTCTCCACCAAAGGACGTGGACTTCAGAAAACCAGTTGAGGAACAGTCAAGACGTCACCGATCACCGTGCTGATGGTAAACATTCACATTCCTGTCACCTTCCAGCTGATTTTAAGCACAGCACAGTGCTAACATTGTATAAGCGTTGAGATTAAGCCATACTCAACACTTTTTTACAAGAAATGGGATGCCACAGGGCTCTATCCTTGGTCCACTACTGAATACTTTGTGCTTAAATAACATAAATATTCATAATCGACACTTTAATGTCTTTAATTTTTTGCTGACTCACTCAGTATGTGCCACCACAGACCAGGTCCTGACTCATCTTCGGTCTACTCCCTGATCACAGACTAACTTCAGTGGATAAAAGATTAAGTACACGGTATTCTCCAAGTCCAAGTCCAAGTCGGCTTTATTGTCAATACTGCAATATGTACAAGACATACAGAGAATTGAAATTACATTTCTCTCTGTCCAAACAGCACTAAACATAAAATAAAAAATACAAATTATAAGTGAAGATGTTAACATATATATAAAATAAAATATGAAATAAAAATACAATTAAAAATATATAATATATATATATATATATAAAAAGAGCTAAAAGACATCCAGGAATAGAAAAGTCTGGAGATATAAATAGTATGGACCGTATAAGCAGAATTATCAATATAAATATAAGTATGGCAATATGATATAAATATAAATAAAGCAGTATGGTAGAATTTAGTATGAACAGGTCTATAGAATGGAATTCTTCACCTCCGCCAGTGAATCCTGCTGTTATAATTTTACACATTACTCAGACTGAGACTGAGAATACTTGAGACTCTCAACATTTTTATTGAAGAATTAAAAAATCAAACTGAATTTCTTGTCAAGAATTAAAACCATTGTGCAGTCAGTCATTTATGTCTGTCCTTGATGATTGGGATTCTGTGTTGTCATGCTTTCAATTCAGCACTTCCGCTGTTATACACTGTGTATCACAGAACTGCAGGTTTTAAAGCTTTATCATCTGATTTTTTTAAATATTCTAACTGTTTTGTTTCTGTCTGTTTGTGCTTTGTTTTGTATGAATCCAGCCTGTGTCCAATCCAAGTGAATTATTCAGCTTTACCATAAATAAAAGTACTCATCCTGTAATGTCATGAATCTACTTCCAACCCTAATCCAAGAAATATCAGGGACCTCAGTCACCTGACTACAAGTCACTGATTTAAAATCTAAAGTTATTTTATGGTCGGAAAGTTACATAATGTTGCTTAAATGTCTGTTTGACTTAGAAAGATGCAGGCTGCAGCACGATGCAAACGTATAAGAGAGGCCATACATAGACGTAATCTGGGAAGAAAATAGCCCTAAAGTTGAGACTGTGCAACAATATAGTTGCTTAAGAAAAGACTTGGACAACATTCAAATCTCAACCAGCTTAACTATCAACGAAATAAATGGGGTTTTAATCGTAACCTTTATTTTGGCCACAACAGTAGCAGAAATTTAGCTGACGAATGGATCATTGCTGGAAATAATTCAGGAAAAAAAATAAACCAACCTTTTGCAAACTGTCTGTGGTTAATGATCCAGAAGCGAAATATTCTTTCAGTTTTGTCCCTGTTGGTTTGTTGCCCCCAGACAGAAACATCAATCAATGGAATTAAAAGGGTTTCTGTTACATAAAGATATACCATTAATGTTTTATGAAGCGTGGTACTGCTAAAGGATCAGGCAGTACAGAGGAGGGAGATAAAGACGGAGGGAGAGGAGATGATGGGCGGAGGAAGGGTGATGAGGTGAGGAGAAGAGAGGTGATGAGTGTAAAACATCGGAGGAAGACAAGTGCTACGCTGAGGAGGACAGAATATTCAGAAAGCAACAACATATTTACTTTGGATTATTCTGCTGCGACTAACAAATGTCCAGCGCCAACATTCAGTTCTGATGCCATAGAATCAAATTATGAAATTATGATGACCATAGAAAGTTACTGATGACTCCTCATGCATTCAGGGAAACTCGGAGCGGAGTTATTCATGGTGTGGCTCAGAAATCAGACGTTTGTCAGTTCGATCTCCAGTTCCTCCTCCAGTCTGCATGTCCAAAAAAAAGAAGTATTGTCCTTGGGCACTGAACCCCAAAACCCCTAAAGTCTGTGCCATCAGATGAACACATCAGGACAGATAGCAGGCCGACAGAATCAGGCTCATGAGCTCAGGAATGGACCAAGCACGGCCTCTGAAATCAAACCAAGGGAATAATGTTACACCACCGAGGTGATTTACAGACTGTCCTGAGGCAAAGCGGAGCAGCGGGCTCCAGCTTTAGGTTCCTGGGAGTTCACATCTCCAAGGATCTTCCTGGTAAAGAAGACTCACCAGCACCTCTTCTTCTTGAGGAGACTAAAGAAGGCCGTCAGATCCTGGTGAACTGGTGAGCACCATCGAGGTCATCCTTACCAGCTGTATCACAGTCTGCTACAGGAACTGCTCCATCTGGCACCGGAAGGCGCTGGAGATGGTGGTGAAAACTGCCCAGCACATCACCGGTCCACTACTCCCAACCACTGAGGCTGGTTGCTATCATTTTACGATTAAATATTCAAATTATTATGTTAAAACTTTCACATTCAAGAGTTTCACGTGTGAGGTAAAAAAGGGGAAAAAGAGGAAGAAGGCTTAGAGAAGTGAGAGGGTTGAGAAATGAAGGGCAGAGTAGACGGGGTGTAAGATGGATTGGTGTACGACCGAAGGCGGCGTTATCCATCCAATCATCGCTGTGTCAGAGGAGACTCTCTCGCCTCTCTGAGCCTCGTCTCTCCTTCCTTTTATTCTTTACAACATCTTTCCATCTGTTTCACCTTTACAGCTCGGTCTCTGACTTCTCCTCTGTCCACATTCTGTAGATCGATAACAACACACTGACCTAACAGAGGATACGAAGGCACGTGGGGTTTGTCATGTCATGTCATTATCACTGTCACGAGACTGGGTGTGAATGAAAGAGAGACTCCTGCTGAGACACAGACTGAGAGCGTAACAGGATGATGATGATGATGGTGCGATGCACTGACATCAACCAGGCGTGCATCTTGTTACTAAGCAGCCTGTCACTCATCGAGCTCCTCAGCCAATCAACTGCACAGGCTGCACTTTAAATTTTAATTAAACGATGCACACTCTGCTCTATATTTATTTTGCATCGAGATATTTGTGTAACACCTGTTTATGGATAGAGACACTCAATCCATTTTCAATTTAAGTAAAGGGTCCTTCAAGGAAAATGACAAACTAACAGCAGTTACTGTTTGATTACTGCTTTCCAAGATGTAGAAGAAAACAACAAAAATGATTCTGACGTTTTTAAAGACCTGTCACTATTTTGATTATAGTTTATATTTGTTTATACAAACATACTTGTGTTCAGCTCAGCTTCTGTAAACTTCATTAAGTAGGTACAACAACAACAACAACAAATTTTATTTAAAAGCTCTTTTCAGGGTACTCACAGACACTTTACAAAGAAGTACATCCAATCATCAAAACAATAAAAGATAGTACACTAAAAACACATTAGACATTAAACATTAAAAGCCATTTTAAAAAAGGTTTTTTTGTCAGAGATTTGAAAATCAGGTACAGTCACGGTATGCCAGTTGCCAACAACTCGGTACTTGAGGAATAGATCTTACGTATGTGACATAAGTTAAAAACATCACGTTAACATGAAAAAGTCGCAGATTGTAGTACCACGAGTACTCGGTTATGTTTAGGAACAGATCATGGGTTGGGTTGGCACAACCACGCAGAATCACATTGCAGTATTTTGCATTAGACAGAGTTCACATGTTGTAGCCACGACCACAGCTCACATGAAGAGGGTTGATATAATGATCGTCTGTCCGTCTAAGTTAATGTTGAAACACTCCTTTCTGTTCTCGTCATGTGTTTCCTGTTGAACGTTTTCTGCATTTTCTTTATTCGAACTGAAGGTCTGAGTGTCGAGGTTGTCGTGTGCGGAACGAGTCAAGTTTTCAAATGTGAAATTGCAGCAATTTAACAAGGAGATTAAATTAAAAGCTCACAATTATTTGTCTGATCTGTGGCATCTGACTTGACCTCGACACTGAAGCATGCTGCACTGAGACTTTGTCTAGACGTCCATTGAGTACTTCCTCTTTTGGCAGCCGACTGCACTGTCTCTCAATCCAGAGTCCAGTTTGCCTCGATAATTAACTTTCTGTCTGTCTCTATTTTCTCTCGACTCTTTTTACTCACTCTCATACATGCACCTCCTCTCCTCTCCTCCCTCTTTCTCTCCTGAGACAGAAACCGGAGGAGATAATAGAAGATGGAGGATCACCAAGGACTAACATCGATTTAAAGCTGAGACCTGATGATGAACACGCACTCTCACACTCACACATGCACAGTGATTTGGTCTGAGTGAGTCACACTGATAGCACTTTGCTTTGCGTTGCTCTCCAAGTTAAGGCTGTTCTGAGTAATACATGTTTAGGTGTGACAGACAGGAGAAGAAAAGCAATCAACCTGAGCTACAGACGTCCTTTATGCATCTGTCTGAATGCTGAGCAGCACGCAGTAATAAATTAAATATCAGAATAAAACCTGACATTAGAGATGAAATGTTGGTGTGGTCTTGTAATTTTAGGTTCTCCTCCTCTTCTTCTGTAACCCCTCGGCTCCAGGATCAGGTGGTCAGATTAATAATTCATGGTCATCAAACTGAAAGCAGAGCTGTTTTTGAGATGACATTTCAAAAGATGTTTCCACGTCACACATCTTCACTCAAACCTTCCTGTTTCTTCCAAAATCTCATTTTAGTGCGGGTATTTTTTTTTAATAAGACGTAAGACGTGACTTTATTGATCTCCAGACATTCAGGTGCTGCAGCAGCACAAGGACAGAAATAAGAAAAGAGAAAAGATAAGAAAGTGTATAAAAAGAAAACAAATATTAAAAACAGAAGGTTGCTTCAACAGAAAGTGTTCATAAAGATCCATCTGGCTGTTTGGATTTGGTTTTCTTTAGCACAGCACTGATTGAGTATCTATATGTCCTCTTGAAGAAGCTGCAGTAACGTCAGTGGTCTGTTGTGTCGTGCTGTACCACCTCATAAACTCCATTCAGATGGGATTGGTACCTGTAGGGGAGGTCAGTTCATTTCCTTCAGATTGTTTTCCACCTTTAACCCTGGAGACATTTCAGCCCTGAACACCTGCGGCGTGCAGACAGACGGTGATTATAGTTATTCCATCATGTTTCGGTGATGGAAGTGTCTCAATCCTGTCTCCTATGACGCTTACACCATTGACATTGTGATGAAGCTGATCGCTGTCTGGATTATGTTCCCTGGCAACATTTAGAAGAAGATATACTTTATTAATCCCTCATGGGGACTTACATGGATTTTAACCCGGACCCAGCACATGCAGTACAACGGCATAGACATGCAAACGTGGAGAGAGATGGGCAGCCAGCCAGACCAGCGCCCAGTGAGCAGTTGGTGCCTTGCTCAAGGGCCTCAGCAGTGCCCAGGAGGTGAACTGGCACCTCTCCAGCTACCAGTCCACCTTCCATATTTTTGGTCCATATGAGACTTGAACCGGCCACCCTCCGGTTCCCAAGCCAAGTCCCTATGGACTGAGCTACTGCCACCCCTGAGCTACATAATTATGTATTATTATGTAGCACTGTATTGCTGATGTGAGATATGAAGATTAACTTTTTTCTTCATGTGCAAGAAGCAGGAATAATAATCATGGCGTGGTACTTGCCTCTCTGCGTAGTAGTTGTTGAGACCAATCCCTGACTGGCAAATTCTGGAGCCAGAAACCTTGGACCTGGAATATTTATGATCTATTTTAGTCGTTACTGACGCCTAACTTGCAGAGCTATTGCAAGGCTTTCCTCCCCCCGGGGAGTTGTGTGTCTCCTTGCAACACATGTCACGTAGGGACGTGCATGAAACTGGCAACTGAAAAACCAAAACTTTGTCAGGACCTGTCGGGTTTGAGTCAGGCAGTAGAACTCTACATATTTATTGGACATGACAAGATCTTTTGCATTTGTCCTTTTGAGGCAGGTGGAAGACATTTACCCCAATCATTATCTAGTATTATCATGTCTTCTCCAAAATGACGTGATGATCCACAATCACAGTGACTGTCTGAGTTAAAAAGCTGTTAGTTTACTGATAATCCATGTTTCCCAGATAAACTGACCGTGCCTTAACGAAATCAGACACAAACTCTTTTTTTTTTTTGGCTTTTACATTCAGTCAGACTGAGAATCAAAGAGTTTTGGTCGCGAGGAGAGTTCCAGCTGGAGTTCACCAGTCTTTCATCTGCGTGATCAAAAGACATCTCGTGCAAACTTGCATTTATAATTCATGTATGTGCATCTGTGTATGCAGTACTGATGTATATAAATACAGTAGAGCTGTACGTGTTATCTCATACCTGTGCTGTGTGTGTGCTGCACTGAAAATCTTTAACATATTCAGTGATATGATCTGAAAGTTTGAGTATTCAGGACGACGTGCGGGTGTCAGAAGTCAAATCGTTATTCCGAGCAAAGAGGGGCTTTCACAGCATGAAGTCGTGGTTTCTCAGGGGGCGGTACATGGACCTCTAAAACGCTTTACAGAAACTGGATTAGCTGTATTCAAAGCACGACCAGGGGAGACCAAAAGTGACAACACCATCAGAAGATCAATACATCAAGCTCAGCGCCTTGAGAGATGGAGAGTACTGTTTAAAAAAGTCTGTCTCGTAGCAGTCTCAGAGGGCTAATAGCAGTTTTTAAACCACTTCTCAGGAGGCAAAACAAGGCCTGACCCGAACACTTGGGGTGAACTAAGAAGTACCAGAATTTCAGAGTGGCTGACCGGGAAAAAAATCGATTTACTGATGAATCCAAGAGTGAGATTGGTGCTAACAGAAGGGTTCGTGTAGGAGAGAATGTGTGCATCCAAACCACAGTCAAACATGGTGGTAATGTTTTGCTTTTTTGGGCACCTACATGGAACCGACTTCATCCTGACCGAGGAAAAGCAGCACTCCCATCCCAACATGTTGCACCCACTGGGATCATCATCCTGCTGCAATATGAGTCAAACCAATCACATCTCAAATATTTACAAGAACTACTTAAAGACTATAGAGGACGAAGGAGTCCTGACCGTTGTAGACTTTCCACCACAGTCACCTGATCTCCACCCCTCACTGAGGCTGAAGACCTGAGAAGGCCAAATATTCTGCCACATCACAGGAAGCTCTTCAGGGCACTGTCACATCATGCTGTGATAAACTGGGTCATCGGCTTTTATATAAACCTGTCACCTGCAGAGAGAGGGACATGGCAAATATACATATTAATGTTTATGCCTCATTGACGTTAAAGATTAGATGTCCCAACACTTCTTGATGCTTGACTCCATCAGCATCCCACTTCCCAGTTCCCACATCCTTAGGATGACAGCGGATCCTGTCACTCGCCATGAGGCCATGTCTACTATAGTGGTAGTCATCTTTTAAAAGGGGCAAGCAGCATTTAAGGTTTTAGTTACACTTTAAATTCCACATACCTCACTCAGGTCCTCTGACCAGTCATCTCTGGCTCGGTGGAAGAGGTGACTCAGTGCACAAGAGGACACTGAGATCCAGTTTGAACAAAATAAGAAGTTTAACAGTTTTATTTGTGTGCAGGAGTACTTCCTCCACTGACTTTACACTCTGTGTCTGTACGAAATCTGCAGCTCACTTTACTGCAGTCACTCTTCCAAACTCAACGGGGGAACTTGCTGATTGCAGCTTAAGTTGTGCCATGGAAAATGTATCTAACAACACTGGAACAACAGAAATGCACAATCATGAAGTCAAAATGTTCTACGAAACAACACTGCATGCATGCGTGCGTGCATGTTTCCTGTTTTTGCAGACATGGGTGGAGGTTTCACTTCCTCCTAGTCCAACCAAACTTCAACCTGATAAAGTCTTCAGGTAAAAAAAAAAAAAAAAACCTCTGTGGATTGTTGAATTCAGTTTCTCTGAGATCAGCTGATTGGGTGAACGCATCTGTTCTCATTGCCAAGTCAACCTGACCTGAACCATCTGTAAATGACCTTCAGTTTGAGTATATATTTCTATAAATGTGTTGTGCTTACTTATTCATTTTTTTGAAGCTCTCGGTTAAGGCCAGGTTATTGTTTCTTTAAGTATAGCGGACGTTAAATTCGGGGCTTTTATTTTGAAGGCGTCGCGCTGAAAAATCAAAACATCCGGTCCTTTTTTGACGGTGAAAAAGTATGTCTGCCTAATACACGGAAATTAGTTCAATTAGCACCTGGCTGATTCAGGCACAAGGTTCGTTTTTATTACTCTTCATGTGATGTTTACTGTCTAGCTTGAGTTTTGGTGCTTTTGAGAGTTACATACTTTTCAAGATGTGTTTTGGCTAGCGTGATTAGCATTAGCTGACCGATCGTGCCGATCTATATTACTTGGTCTGTTAGTGCAACAAAATGTGTTTATGTGTCTTATGTAATCTTTGATTAACTTTGGTTAAAATGTGATTTTCCATGATTGTTGCCGTAATTGTAGCAGTTAAAAGAATCATATTCTCATTTAGTAAATCCTGTAAGGCTATGATAAGTTTATCGCTATAAGGAAAAGTAACTTTATTTTTGTTTTGTCCTTTTCATAGCTCTTACGGTGTGTTCATAATTGAATACGGTTCACAAAATAAAGCAATATGAACCATCAGTTAAAGAGTACGACCATCATTCAGCCGGGGATGCTACAGTAAGAGCTTCCACCTCATCGGTCCCATCACGCCGCTGACAAGGACAGCTGCAGAGAGACTTGATGTGATGGTCAAGGATTGTGGCACCTGCTCAACATGGAAGCATCAGCAAACTTACCTCCAGACGACAGAGACTCCGACCAGATAAAGGATAAGGATAATGAAGAGGAGAAACTTCGTCGCTCTGGTCGCCTACGGAATCCCACGGAGAGGATGCTTGCATTTCAAAAGGAGGAGGCTCACAAAAAGGAGAAAAGGTTGACTCACCTATATGAACAATGGAAGACCCAGGCACGTAAGGCTAGAGAGCAGCTAAAGGTAAACATTCCTGAGAGAGACATTGCAGCTCTTATAGACACACTAGAAGAAGGAAAGAACAGTGTTATAAACATGTATATGGACATTAGAGCTCACCTCACTCCATCTAGTGAGACAAGACGTCGTATCGATGCCTGTGAGGCAGTGACAAGAGACATTGTTAAGATTGCCTTTGAAAGGATATCAGGCATCGATGGAGAATTTGATAGTGAAGCAGCAAAGACACGACTTCATGAGCTTCTTAACAGAGATTATGCCCGCTCCATCTATGGATCCACAGCTTCACCTTCAAGTCAACACTCCAGTAAAGTTTCCAGCCAACACTCTTTCATAGCAGCAAAAAGAGCAGACGCTGCAGCAGATTTAGCAGCAAAGGAGGCAGAGTATGAAGTGTTATTGGAGGAGGAGAAACAAAGGGAAAAGATTCAACTCCTAGAGGAGCAACAGAGGAGAGAACTTGAAGCTCAAAAACGCGAGTTGGAAAGATTAAAGGCAGAGAAGGACATAAGAGTTGCACGAGCTAGGTTTACAACCTATGATCAGGAAGTTATGCAGGAAGCAAGTGTTTATTCTGCTGATCAAAGGAGTACAAGAGAACAACAGCATGTGTATCCTGCACAACCTGTGTCTTCAGCTCTCATCCAGCAGCCCGCTAATGTCACAGTTGCAGCATCAGTGACAGCATCGCCCGCACGGACCGATGTAAGTTATCTAGCTCAAGCAGTCCAAGATAGCATAGCTCTAAACAGGCTCCCAATGCCAGAACCTTCTGTATTTACTGGTGACCCTATCCAGTTTATTGAATGGAAGGCTTCCTTCACATCGCTCATAGATAAGAAGAACATTGCTTCAGCTGACAAATTGCACTACTTGAAAAAATATGTAGCAGGTCCAGCACGAAAGACACTTGATGGCATATTTTATAGAAACGATGAAGAAGCCTATAAGGACGCATGGAATCGTCTCAACCAAAGGTATG